>UESW01003928.1:80288-222884 GCA_900491605.1 Calamus simplicifolius
ATCTCCTTTCTCCAGTTGGGAAATCCGCCAAGACTTTGATTTGAACACTTTGGATTCCTCTTGAGCCTTTTGGAGTGGAGTGGATTTGAGCTAGAAAGTTTTCCTCTTAAGATTCAGCTCTCCGGATTTTTTGAAATGGGATTTGTCTATCTCAGATTTTCTCTCTTTTTTTCTTTCTATTTTTTCGTTCTTCTTTTTGAACAATAGACTTCCCTTTTTATAGATTCTTTCATACCATTTTTGGAAGAAAACTATCCGTTGGAGTGTACCTTGTATCAAAATATATCCGTTAGAAAATAGGTAAATAGAAATATTACCGTTGGAGCTGATCTGGCAACTTGATTTTTTCGTTCCAGGTGGGTTGGAGTCGACTCTAACTTTTTGGAGTCGGCTCTAGCTCGAGGCATCTCAGAACAGTATTTTTGGAGTCGTCTCTGGCTTTTCTGGGGTCGACAAGTAACTTTTCCGGAGTCGACTCTAACTTACCCGGAGTCGACTCTAGGTTGGGGCCAGAAAAATCGACTTTCTGCTTCTTCTGTGAGTCGACTCTAACAGTCTCGGAGTCGACTCTAACGACCGTGCCAGTTCCGGAGTCGGCTCTGTGATTCTTGGAGTCGACTCTAATGTCTGCAATTCTTACCTAGACATTAGATTCGATCCAGAACACTATGTAACTCCTGATTTTGATCATTTAATCTCTATAATCTGAACACTAAATCAAAATCATCAGAGCCTTCAAGAGTTATACTCAGATAGTTTTGTTAATCATCAAAATCATCAATTGGGTCAACACAATTCTTAAATTTCGAAACCAGTCAAGGAAATTAGTCCCAGTAAGTTTGTCCTTCGCAAGGATTGATCGCAGTGACATAGTAGAATTGTTATCATTGTTGGCCATCTACAATAAATGCAAAGTTCGTTAAGTATTTTGATTATGAAAAACTCCCACTAAATTAACAACCCTCAATGATAAAATCATATTAATTTAGTGAGCTAAGATCCATATTTATACTCAACTTTAAGTCAGCTTTGGCATGACGCTTAAAATTAAGTTTTTTAGGTAGGTAACTCTTACCAATTGCAACTCATGCAACTCTTAGAAATTTATGGGATTTGACATCATATGTCTCGGCATGTTTAAATCCCATCTCATGCCATTAGGCCCAAAACCGTTTTGATAACCTAATTAAGTTAAACCATTTTTAAACATATGGGTAGCACCATTACCCATCTTGCCTCACTAATGTAACCTAATGTACTTCTACTTTGGTAGAACCCACATTAAGGTGATAAAAGCCTTGACAAGTGTTCAAATATGGATGGCATGTCAACTTAAGATTTTATGTGAGGGATCTAGATAGATTAACAGATCTCATCATGCATTTAGTATCACATACTCATTGATATCATACATAGCATCACATACTTATGAAACATCATACATAGCATCTCATACATGTATATAATAAACATGTCATAGTATGACCTTATCAAGATTGATCTTCATAAGCCAATATGAAGATCAATGGTCAATCCTAGGTAATAATGAGCAACACCATAATGTCTACTTGACCATCATCATGTGCATAGACACCTAGCTCCTCTATCACCATGGTTGGATTGCAGGATTTTAAATGGTTTGCTTTGTCTTCTTGCTTTATTACAATAAATAAACAAATACTACTAAAAGTAAAAGAAAAATTATAATGAAACAAAATAGCACGCAGGCCATATATATAATTACAACCCTTGTAAAAGAATAATAAAAACCTGCCAATCATATTGGTCACAAGGCCATACCATGCACCATACAAAGCAACACACCATGCAAAATATATCATGTTATCATATAGCATATACATATTGCATTAAAGAAAATAGGCGTGTTTTTAAAACCAATTAAATTTACAAGGCGCTCTGATTAGGTAGTACTGCGGTTCCTAAAATTTGGAGATACAATAAAGTTTCATCCTAAAATTTGATTTTATTGATCTCATCAATAAATTTAAGGCTCACATCCGCACCACCATAAACAGCAATTGATAAATCCTTATTGATATGTGAATTCAGTTCATGTATTAATCTAATTAAGACATCACCGAAATCATATATCAAGATATTAAACACTTTAATTGCAATATCCCATTCGGATTTTTAATCATATTAACGAATCCTTACAGGAAACAGATTCATCAATTAACACCTTAGAAAACCTATTATCTATGTCGTTCGTGCAAACACTAATATCATATATATACAAGAACGCAAACCATGCCAAGATCATATACATCTCATACATACAATCAAACATGGCAGTTTCGATTTTTATGAAAACGCAAGAGGCTCTGATACCACTGTTGGGTTACGGAATGAAAAATCCCAATCTAATTGGAATAAAATGGCAGCGGAAACAAAATAAATTTATAACCCACCAAGAATCACATGCGTTTCATAAAAACCGAAAGAAGGATAAACAAAAATATTACCTTTTGTTATTACCTTTTGTTAATCAGTATGTAATCCTTCTGTTCTTGTGTTGGGTTTTCTCGGATCTTCAAAGGTGCTGCCTTTCAGAAAGACGATCACCCTCTACAAGTATCCACACACGAACGGACACCAAAATGGTTTTGAATGCTAGTTCAACCATTCCATTTTTCACAAAAATGAACCCGTTTTCAACTCTCTGTTTTTCCATCTTTAAGGCAAAAGATATGACGCTTCAAAAGCCCCAATCGACGTGACCTTTCAAATGCCCCAATCGACGTGACCTTTCAAATGCCCCAATTTACCTTTCAAATGCCCCACAGACTCTAAAACGTATATATCGAACATATATACAAGCCTGCTAGGAATTTTGGTTAACTAAGATTTTAATTGATATTTATTTAAAACTCCTTTTAAATAATAACAATTTAAATCCTTTCCTTACAAAATAAGGAATATATATTTTTAACCAAAAAAAACTTTATGGATTATTTCCTTATCCAATAAGAAAATGTAACAATTTAATTACTTGTCACAATTTAAATTACGAATTTAAATTTTCTCAAAATTAAACTCGAATCTAAATGACAACTAATTATTATTTGTAATTTAAAATAATCTCATCATTTTAAATTATATAGAGAGTAACAAATCGTAACCATTATGTCCGTTCTTAGTGTGCGACCCTATAGGTTCAATTAACGTTGGCAGTAGGCCTAAATCACATTTTGAACCTGTCATAAGCGGCCTCTAGCAAGACATTATGACTACCCAAGTTAAATGAAAAGCTCATGTTCCGAGACAACCTTAAAGTAGCTATTAACATAATCCTTTTGTCACATGATATCTTGATAGAATATAAGGCATGGATAAAGTCAACCTTATATCTCTCTATCTTTAATTTCTCGAAACCCAATTAGACTGACTAAACAAATGATATTGATCTCCATCAATTCATTTGAGCATGGCCATGCATTTCTCAGTCTCAATCATCGAGGGGCCCAGAGATATCTCTCTTATAATAAGAGGGACAAATTCCATCTTAATCACTCACATCTCACTACATGATTCTTATTATGTTCAATCATAATCTTTATAATCATCCGGTTAAAGACAACGTTTGATTATGTCAAAACATAATATTCCTCATGTTGAGAACTATGGCAATCTCAGGTCTAAGGATTTAATGACACAACTACTAGAGATTAACTTAT
Source organism: Calamus simplicifolius (assembly GCA_900491605.1). NCBI lineage: Eukaryota > Viridiplantae > Streptophyta > Magnoliopsida > Arecales > Arecaceae > Calamus > Calamus simplicifolius. The sequence continues at coordinate 83,987 of UESW01003928.1, forward strand.
GACTTTGATCCATGTATTAATCTCAAGGCGGGTCTTGTCCAATATTTGTTCTCAACAAATACATATAAATTTGATTTGTATCTCATACACATATTCATCCCATGAATATCAATCAAATTTCATACTAATCTTAATTTATTGTTATTCCCACAACAATAACCGATTAGGGACATTTAGAATAATTCATAATATTATTCAAGGACATTATTATATAATAAACATGCAAATTATGATAATAGTAAATGTTCATAAATATTCAAAATACCATGTCCATACAATAGGCCTAAGGCACTATTACTAACAGCCCCTCCACTGGAACAAAGCAAGGTCGTTTACTCCTCTGGATCAGGATGCCCCCTCGATGAAGCATGATCTCAACCTTGGCGCCGACGAGAAAATCCACGCCCAGCACCATGTCGAAGTCGTCGAGTGGTAGGACCGTCATGCTGCAACGCCCTCACCATGAGCCCACTTCCAATATGGCCTCTGCTTGGCCCAAGACACCATCTTCTCTGAGTTTATGAGCTTCACCTGATAAAGCTTGGAAAGCGCTCCTAGACCCAATCTTTGCATCTCTCCTTGGCTCACGGAACTATGCATCGCGCTAGTGTCAACCAAGGCCCGTACTGTCCTCCCATTGACTCGAGCCCTTACGTGTATTAGACATTGGCTTTGCTCCATTGCTCCATCACGGTCAAGGTTTCAATCGCTATTAGTGGGGAAACCTCACTATTGGCCCTTCCTATAAACTCTCAGATGTCTTATCTTCTTGGTTAGTAACGGCGGCTACTGTCGTCACTTTCCTTGGACACTCCTGTGCCAGATGCGATCCTCCGCATATGAAGCATCCAATGAAATTTGCTCATACCTTCGGTTTTGCTACTGCATGTGCTAACACGTCCTCTTTCTTGCCTACTCGACCCTGCGATGGTGACACACTCTTATGCTTATCCTTGCTTTGACCACCGCTACTTGAAGTTGTACTGCTGCGAAAGTCTACCAATGCCTTGCTGCTACGAAGGCTAAAGGAATATCCTTCACCTTCTTTCTATGAAGCTCGACCTGTGCCCACCCTTGTAAGCCTACAAGGAAGTTAAAAAGCTTATCCTCCTTCGACATGTTGGACACCTCCAAAAGTAGCATGCTGAACTGTGCCATGTACTCTCGGATGCTCCCTATCTATCGCAGCTTCCACAGATTCTCCCAAGCAAGCAATCCTACGTTGTTCAGCAGGAAATGACCCTTTAGCTCCATCTTGAAGACTTCCTATGTCTCGATCCTGGGATGCCCTGCACAGTCATCCTCTACCGTCCTGGTTCTCCACCATAGTTTGGCATTGCCCTTCAGATACGTTGAGGCCTAATCCACCTAATTGACCGCTGGGATCTTTGCCATACGAAAGTAGACTTCCATATCCCATATGAAGTTCTCAACCTCCATCATGCTCTTGACTCCGCCAAAGGCCTTAGGCTCACGGACCTTCGCTTCCTTTGTCGGAGTGCCGACCATGTTAACTAGACTCCATGCTTCCTTCTTTTGTCGGATCAACTCCTCCTCCAAAGCATGGATCTAAAGCTCCAATCTCTCCTCTATGGCTAGATATGATTATTGTTGTTACAGATTTTGATGCTCGAGGTCACGAATTAGCCCCTTGTGCGCCTCCATCAGCTGATTGTACGAAGTCCACAACTCGGTCAACTGCATGCTCAACTCCGCGCATATAGCTACCAAATTCATGGTTGATCCATCTCGTAGATCTTCAACAATCCTCTTCAAATAGATCACACAATCAGTAGTCATCACCATATCTTGTGCTTGGAACTCGCTTCAATAGGGCTCTGATATTAACTGTCACCGGGCTTTCGATTGGCACGTGCAAGCGCTCTCTATGGCCACTAGGTCCATACTTTTATCGGTGATGGCATTAGAAGGTCCCTCTCCTAACCAGCCTAGACCCCTCCAACAATGAAATAAAAACCCCAAACCAAGTCAAACACAAGATATACGGGAAACAAAGCCTTCCCAACCAAAGAACTTTTCACTAAGTAACTTTGGATACAATGAGGTTGCCTGTAGGCCAAACACTTCTCTCTATCCCTTATAAAGATCACTCAATGTGCCCACTCCAACCTCACTTAAAAAAATACAAAACTGACCTTGGCGCCTCGCACCCGTGCACCTCCTGTGCATACTAGCCTAGTCTTGTCCGCGTCCAAGCCCACCTGGCCTAGACCTCTGCACTGAGTTGATCTTCGCTGGTCAAGTCGTATGATCAACTGAATTTATTGAATTGATTGATTACCTCCATGATGACCCACTGCTTTTCTTTTATAGGTAGAAAGCCGCTGCCCATCCGTGTTGAATCCGCATAGAAATCATCGCCTCAAAGCACTGCCTAAGAGTCATTTACATTAGCCTCCAAGTGGTCTTCATTATTGGCCATTGGATGTTGGTTGAACGGCCTTGATTTGCCCAAAGAACCGCCTAAATCATCGCCTCAAAAGAATTCCACGAATATATGGCGCTGCTAGGCTGGCTGGATTGCTCATACCCGTTGCTAGGCTGGCCGGTGCCAGCCTAGACACGTGGGCCGTGTGCCCGGCTAGGCTGCGCATGGTCGCTTGGGCCGTGCGGTTGGCTGGGCCATGCGTCCAGCTGAGCGCGCGCACCCCCTCTGCCTGGGCCGTGCTCACAACTGGGTCGTGGCCCGACTATAACATTAAGATCAGCTTTTGATCGTAGTTTGTTTAACAATTTTATTTTTTTATTTGAGTTTATATATTTAAAGATATTTAAGGTCTAAATTGGGTCCAAAATTAGGTTGAATAGAATGTAGAGGTCATTTTGATATTCTAATTTTTAAAATTAAAAATTTTAAAAGTTATGTTGTATGTATCCAAGAGTTTCAATAGCTGATTTGCACCTTTGGATTAGCACCAGGGTAAGTAAGTCATTTATAATAATTTTTATAAATTATTAATTATGCTAATTTTGGATTTTAAATGCTATATTAATTTATGTATTGTATTATTTAAAAAAGTAAAAAAAAATAGATTTTTATTTTATCATACATGCAAATGATTCTTTGATATTGTATTATGAAAATTGTTAATTTTTACAAAATATTTGATACTCCTTACATACAATTGATTATTTGACATGATTATTTTGAAATTACTAATTTCTATAAATTTTTGGTACCCATGTATGTAATTAATTATTTGATATGGTTATTTAAATTAGCTATTTATTAGTAATTATTTAAAAATATTTCAAGGGCTAATTCAAATAGAACCTGAACTGGATCAGCTTTGGATGATTTCAGATCGATCACATTTCAAAGCAATGGCTAGGATATCTCAAGAAATGAATAATAACTGAAGCTTTTGATGGTGTTGATGGTGGCCAATATTATAAATTTTAAGCAATAAAAGAGAGTTCAATGAGGAGATTCGTTCAAAATTTATATTCTTGCACACTTCGGATTAGAACGGCTACAAATATTATTGAGATAGAAAAATAAATATGTTCAAATCCTCCTATTCTTCTATTGATAAATAAATAGAGCTTCTGGTTGTTGGCTTTCTTTTTTTTTTTTTCCTTTCCTTCTTATCTTTTGAACTTACCCTTTCTGTTGAGAAGAGGAGGGTTTGGATGCCGTTAGGGTATGGGGTGGGACCTTCGGGAATGATTAGAGGTTGGCACTGGGACCTTCGGGAATGATTAGAGGTTGGCACTGGGCTATATCTGGCATGGTACGGCACAGGCTCATCGTGCCTCTAAAATTACCGTGTTGTGCTAGGCACGGCCTAGTAACAAACGGGCCGTGCCAGACGTGGTACGGTAAAAAAAAAAATTCAGACCCGACACGGCCCATGGCCCATTTTGGGCCATGAACCGTGCCGGACCTGGCACGGCCCATGTGGGCCGTGCTGGGCCCGAACGGCCATGCCCGTGCCTAGGCACAGTCACAGTACACCTATGCCTAGGCACAACATGTCCTGTGCCTAGGCATAGCGTAGCACGGCTACCGTGCCTAGGCACGGCTCGGTGGGCCAGCCCAGGCTTGTCATGGGCCATGCCGTGCAGGGCTAGCAGAAAAATTTTTTGAATCTGACACGGCATGGCCTAGTGCCTACCTCTAAGAATGATGGTTGGAAAGAGGACTAGGACGGCCTCTATCTTGATGCCAATGCCCGACTAGGTATGATTTTTTTTTTGAACATTGTTTGGTGCCTAAATTTTTTTTTCCATATATATATAATACAAAATATAAAATCTACTTTAATCTAAATTTTTAAATAAATTAAAAATATTTTTTATTTTATATATACACATGTTTTGTTTATTTTATTTTTATTTACAATAATAAAGAATATCACTTTTTAAAATTGAAAATTAAGATCAATATTTTAAATTTTAAATTTTAAATTTAATAATACCAAATTGAAAAACAAGTCTATATTTTTCATTAAAATATCTAAGGAATAATTTATGCAAATGAAACTATATCTATATCAAATAATTAAATTGGTCTATAAATAATATTTTTATAGTTTAATAATTTTATCTTATTTTTATTTTAAAAACTTAAATTAAAGTGGCACACATACATCTCATAGGCATATATCTAGTATTTATATAAAATAGAGTTCATTTAACTAACATAAAGTTACATGCCCAATAGCAATAATAGAAGTGTGAGTCTCAAGTCTCCTTTCCTATGGAAACTTACTATACAAGCCTCAGCTCCTACCTTTACCATCCTCTTCTCACTCTTAAATTTTCCTCTACAATAGTTCGCTAACCTTCTTTCCCCATACTCCACCTTCCTTTGTAGTGATGCAAATAGAACTCTCTTCGCCTATAACCTTACCAACAAGGAAGCTGCGCCACTGCCCACTGCTGAGTGAAAGTCCTCTTTGAGCCAATAGGATTCGATAACCCCTTAATCACCATAATATATCTAGCTGTTGAATCAAAAAAAAATTTAACTACAATTTTGAGAGTGGTAACATAAATATGGTGGTAGAAACACCTCCTAATCTTCCACAGAGCCCTCCTTAAGCCAAGAAAGTTCATAACCCCTCAATAGGTGCCACATATCCAACTATTGAATGGATGAAATAGAGAATAATATAATATAAGCATTTTTGGGACTAACCATAAGTCAATTATGATGTTTATCAATTATTCATTAGGTAGATTTTGGGTAATTTTCAAAACTAAGAAATGATATAATGTGAACATTGACAGGTGAGTTAATCAACGGAAATTGAACTCAAAGATTAAACATGTAAAATTAAAATAATTTGGATTGAAAAATCCTTCGTTAACAAAGAAAGTGCTCAAAAATAAATTTTACTAATATTTTAAAAGCCATTTTTACAATGAATTAATGGAATATATAGACCATGAACCAAACCCTAATTTGAGAATTAAATCTAATGCAAAATCATATTAGACAGAACTTGATAATAAAGAACTATGAAAATTACATTGGAAATAGGAATCGATATAGAGAAATATGCTAAAATAATTCAAATATAAATACAGAAACCTAATTACAATTTGATATTATCTGTAATAGAAAATTTGAAGAAAAATCTGACAAAAATTTCTCAATCCCTTGAGCAAGCATGCAATCAAACAATGGCCAAAGGTTATTACTTTTATAATAGTCAACTCTATTTCATGTCCTATTCCTCCATTAGGACTTGGAGATCACTATAGAACATTGGTCATCGACGTATCATATTGATAGTGATCAAGGGGGTTTGCATTAAGTTCTTTAGAGCATTCTTGATCCCTAAGTCATTATAGTAGAAGGCCGTAAAAAAACCCAAGGAGGTTGAAGATTTAATTTATTATTGTATAATATCTTAATCAATGCATGCCTTAATGAGTACCACTACTATGAACCAATATGGATCCAAGAGAAAAATGATGGGGATCTGATGAAGCATGATGATGTGGCTAATTTAGCACCGTTAGAATAAATGGTAACAGTAGCTAACAGAGGTCGTCCCCTAATCCCGAGACCCTCCTCCGGTCTCGGGGTGCACAAGCATCATCTCACCCCCGAGACCCCCTGCGGTCTCGGAGTGAGGTCACCGCATCTCAACCCCGAGACCCCCCTCTGGTCTCGGGGTGCACAAGCATCATCTCACCCCCGAGACCCTCTCCGGTCTAGGGGTGAGGTCGCTACATCTCAACCCCGAGACCCCCCTCCGGTCTCGGGGTGCACAAGCATCATCTCACCGCCGAGACCCCCTCCGATCTCGGGGTGAGGTCACTACATCTCAACCCCGAGACCCCCCTCCGGTCTCGGGGTGCACAAGCATCATCTCACACTCGAGACCCCCTCCGGTCTCGGGGTGAGGTCACTGCATCTCAACCCCGAGACCCCCCCTCCGGTCTCGGGGTGCACAAGCATTATCTCACCCGCGAGATCCCCTCCGGTCTCGGGGTGAGGTCACCGCATCTCAACCCCGAGACCCTCCTCTGGTCTTAGGATGCACAAGCATCATCTCACCTCCAAGACCCCCTCTGGTCTCGGGGTGAGGTCACTGCATCTCAACCCCGAAACCCTCCTCCGGTCTTGGGGTGCACAAGCATCATCTCACCCCCGAGACCGGAGGGGGGTCTCGGGGTGAGGTCACTGCATCTCAACCCCGAGACCCCCCCTCCGGTCTCGGGGTGCACAAGCATCATATCACCCCCGAGACCCCCTTTGGTCTCGGGGTGAGGTCACCGCATCTCAATCCCGAGACCCCCCTCCGGTCTCGGGGTGCACAAGCATCATATCACCCCGGAGACCCCCTCCGGTCTCGGGGTGAGGTCACTACATCTCAACCCCGAGACCCCCCCTCCGGTCTCGGGGTGCACAAGCATCATATTACCGCCGAGACCCCCTTTGGTCTCGGGGTGAGGTCACCGCATCTCAACCCCGAGACCCCCTCCAGTCTCGGGGTGCACAAGCATCATATCACCCCCGAGACCCCCTCCTATCTTGGGGTGAGGTCACCGCATCTCAACCCCGAGACCCCCCTTCAGTCTCGGGGTGCACAAGCATCACCTCACCCTCGAGACCCCCTCCGGTCTCGGGGTGAGGTCACTACATCTCAACCTCAAGACCCCCTCCGGTCTCGGGGTGCGTAAGCATCATCAACATTCAGTATGTGAACCGGCCTTCGAACCAAACGATAACTTCGGGCCACCTGGCGCACCCACGTGACCCGTCGTGCGCTCGTGGCTTCTTGCGGCCATACCTCATAACGGCGTGTGGTGCATTGAATGTGTCACTGTGCATGACCATGCCCCGTTACGGAGTACGATTCACTACCACTTGCAACTGTGCGCGGTCATGTCAAGCAACGGCGCGCACCAAATGCAACCGCGGCTACTAGACACCTATAAAGCCATATTAACAGGTAACGCAGGGCACCTCCGGCGCGCACAATGATGGTACAACATTAATCTTCTGAAATAGAAGGATGGGACATTCAAACAGGTATAAAAGCATGCGCCCGCATTGTAAGTAAAAGACTTGAACTCTGGTTTTCTAGTTTTTCCTACTAGCTGAAACTGTAACTGCATCAGCTCCCTTCTGCTGAGCAGTTCTTGTTTGATTCGAAGTAACTAACTTGAGTGTCAGAGGGTCCCCACTGGAGCATCCGGTCTCCGGGGACTTTTCTTGTAGGGGTCCGAGGAGAAGGATGTCCGTCTTCCCAACGCTTGAAGAAAGTGACTTAGCGTCATTAGATTAACGCGCCAGGTAGGGGGGATTGATGAAAGTATAACCTCGAACCTGTTACTGACTTCTCCCTCCTCAAGCTCTTAAACGATGGTGATGACCCGTGCACGAGAGGCCACCATCAGTCACGCCGGGGGGCAGCGTCAAAGGGCTGATCAGCCCACAACTGGCCCCTTAGCCCCTCTGACCGACGCACCTGCACCAGCACCGGTACAGCAGTTTCAGGAAGATCGGTTTGCTACATTTGCCATGCAAGTTCAGTCCTTGGCCACAATGGTCCAAGGCATGCAACATCAGGCGATGATTGCACGGCAACCAGAACCCCTTCCGTCGGTGCCAGGAGTCCCTCAGCCCAGTCAGCACTCAATCCGGACGAGGTCTCCTGCCCAAGAAGCCTGCCCTCGCCGTGCTTCATCTAAGCCTCACTGTCGCGAGGCCTCAAAGCGGCCCCGCTCACCCTCTCGCCGCATCAGCACGTCTCCCAAGCGACGACATGAGAAGGAGGTGGAGCATTCCCATCGGCCTCCTCGTCGCCTCTCCTCTTTCTCAGACTCTTCGAGGGAGGGGTCCTTCGATGGCGGGGTAGCCCGCCAGGCGGAGCGAAGATTTGATGAGTACAACCAGCGGTTGGAAGAGTTCAGCCGCCGAATTACTAATCCTCTAGAGACGGACTATGACAGCTGCCCACCGCTGTCTCGCTGCATCATGGAGGAGCCTATCTTCACTCGGTTTCGTCTCCCTCAGCTGGACCCTTATGACGGGACCACGGGCCCCCTGGACCACCTGGAGAGTTACAAGGTCCTTATGAAAGTCCAGAGGGCAACCGATTCGCTCATATGCATCGCCTTCCCAGCCACCTTGAAGAAAGCTACCCGAGCCTGGTATTCCCGCCTGCCGCCGTGAAGTATTGATTCCTTCCATCAACTGGAGAGGGCCTTCCTGGCCCACTTTGATGCCTGCAGGAAGATTCCCAGGGTGGTCGATAGCCTCTTCTCCGTCCAGCAAAAGGGTGGTGAGTCCCTTCGGGACTACGTCGCATGGTTCAAGGAGGCCGCCCTAGAAGTTTACAATCTTGAAGATTCAGTGGCCACTTTGGCCTTGAAGCGAGGGCTTCGCCCGTCTCGCTTCGTGTACTCTCTTGATAAGAAGCCACCCGGTTCCTACGCCGAGCTCTTGACCCGGGCCCAGAAGTATATTAGGGCTGATGAGGCCGACTCCTCCCGACGCGAGGCTAGCGGGAGCGTCTCCAAGAAACTAGCCCGACCGAAACCTATCGAAGCTCACCCCATAAGACCTAAGCCTCCTCACCAGCCAGACAACCATCCCCGAGCCCCTGCACCACTAAGAGATGGACCCTACACCCCACTGCTGCCCCGATATTGCAGATCTTGCTCGAGATTGAAGGGGAGCCTTATCTTCAGCGCCCTCCTCCAATAAACCCGAAGATCCCCCGCAATAAGAAACTCTACTGTCGTTATCATCGAGATCACGGCCATGACACTGACGACTGTCGCTAGCTAAAGAAGGCTATAGAAGACCTTATCCAGCGAGGCCACCTGGGAAAGTTTGTCCAGAGGAACAACCTGGGAGCTCCTGGCCCGTCAGTGCCCCCGCCACCGATGATCGACAATGCTCCAACTGAGAAGACGGTGGCGATGATTTCCTGGGGGGAAAGCTAGCCCCAAATTGGGAAGGACCCTATCGGATCACTGAGACACTCCGTCACGGAGCTTACAAGATCGAAGAGCTCGATGGGAAGCCACTTCCTAGGACATGGAATGCAGACAACCTTCGTGGGTATTATCAGTAGCGCATTTCTCCTCTCACATTAAATACTGCTCATGTATTCTTTTAGGCCTTCGCCCCTCATTCTATATTAACGAATTTCGATTTTAGCTCCTGAGTTCTTTTGCCTAAAGCCCTCGGCCAGCCAGGCATGAAGCCCGACACCCATCGGCACCTAAAGCCCTGGGCTAGCCATGCATGAAGCCTGACACCCGTCGGCACCTAAAGCCCTGGGCCAGCAAGGCATAAAGCCCGACACCCGTCGGAACCTAAAGCCCTGGGCCAGCCAGGCATGAAGCCCGACACCCGTCAGCACCTAAAGCCCTGGGCCAACCAGGCATGAAGCCCGCACCCGTCGGCACCTAAAGCACTGGGCCAGCCAGGCATGAAGCCCAAAACCCATCGGCACCTAAAGCCCTGGGCCAGCCAGGCATGAAGCCCGACACCTGTCAGCACCTAAAGCCCTGGGCCAGCCAGGCATAAAGCCCGACACCCGTCGACACCTAAAGCCCTGGGCCAGCCAGGCATGAAGCCCGACACCCGTCGGCACCTAAAGCCCTGGGCCAGCCAGGCATAAAGCTCGACACCCATCGGCACTTAAAGCCCGACACCCATCGGCACCTAAAGCCCTGGGCCAGCCAGGCATGAAACACCCGTCGGCACCTAAAGCCCTGGGCCAGCTAGGCATAAAGCCCGACATCCGTCAGCACCTAAAGCCCGACACCCGTCGGCACCTAAAGCCCTGGGCCATCCAGGCATGAAGCCCGACACCCGTAGCCAACTAGGCATGAAGCCCGATACCCATCGGCACCTAAAGCCCTGGGCCAGCCAGGCATGAAGCTCGACACCCATCGGCACCTAAAGCCCTGGGCCAGCCAGGCATGAAGCCTGACACCCGTCGGCACCTAAAGCCCAGGGCCAGCCAGTCATGAAGCCCGACCCCGTCGGCACCTAAACCCCTAGGCCCAGGCATGACACCGCTAAAGCCCTAGGCCAGCCAGGCCCCGATACCCGTTGGCACCTAAAGCCCTGGGCCAGCCAGGCATGAAGCCGACACCCGGCACCTAAAGCCCTGGGCCAGCCAGTCGAAGCACCTAAAGCCCTGGGCCAGCCAAGCATAAAGCCCGACACCCATCGGCACCTAAAGCCCTAGGCTAGCCAGACATGAAGCCCGACACCTGTCGGCACCTTAAGCCCTAGGCCAGCCAGGCATGAAGTCCGACATCCATCGACACCTAAAGCCCGACACCCGTCGGCACTTAAAGCCCTGGGCCAGCCAGGCATGAAGCCTGACACCCATCGGCACCTAAAGCCCTGGGTCAGCCAGGCATGAAGCCCGACACCCATCGGCACCTAAAGCCCTGGGCCAGCCAGGCATGAAGCCCGACACCTGTCGGCACCTAAAGCCCTGGGCCAGCCAGGCATAAATCCCGACACCCATCGGCTCCTAAAGCCCTGGGCCAGCCAGGCATGAAGCCCGACACCCGTCGGCACCTAAAGCCCTGGGCCAGCTAGGCATAAAGCCCGACACCAGTCGGCACCTAAAGCCATGGGCCAGCCAGGCATAAAGCCCGACACTCGTTGGTACCTAAAGCCCTGGGCCAGCCAGGCATGAAGCCCGACACCCATCGGCACCTAAAGCCCTGGGCCAGCCAGGCATAAAGCCCGATACCCATCGGCACCTAAAGCCCTGGGCTAGCTAGGCATAAAGCCAGACACCCGTCGGCACCTAAAGCCCTGGGCCAGCCAGGCATGAAGCTCGACACCCGTCGGCACCTAAAGCCCTAGGCCAAGCAGGCATGAAGACCGACACCCGGCGGCACCTAAAGCCCTGGGCCAGCCAGGCATAAAGCCCGATACCCGGCGGCACCTAAAGCCCTGGGCCAGCCAGGCATAAAGCCCGACACCCATCGACACCTAAAGTCTTGGGCCAGCTAGGCATGAAGCCCGATACCCATCGGCACCTAAAGCCTTGGGCCAGCCAGGCATGAAGCCCGACACCCGTCGGCACCTAAAGCCCTGGGCCAGCCAGGCATGAAGCCCGACACCCGTTGGCACCTAAAGTCCTGGGCCAGCCAGGCATAAAGACCGACACCCGTCGGCACCTAAAGCCATGGACCAGTCAGGCATAAAGTCCAACCCCCTGTCGGCACCTAAAGCCATGTGCCTACCTGGCATAAGGCCCAACATACCCCTGGCAGAGCGGTGTGCCATCAGTCCTAAGGAACCTGCCTACCTCAACCTTCGACGTCCAGTGCTTCAACCCCAGGAGACCTATCCTTCCTGGCCCGGAGTTTTGGTCCTAGATGGCTAAGATGGAGTAATTCATGCATGAATTGAGAGTTATCCCCTGGCACTAATAGGACCGAGAGGTCACGCATCATCAACCAATGAATTTAGGATAAGAGTCGCAGATAGGCAATTCATCTTGGAAAAAGATATTTTATTAATTTGAAGTGATTACAAAACGCCGACATCGTCGGACTTGCAAAAACAAAAAATACAAGGAAGCTCACGGTTCAGCTGGCTCGGGCTCATCATCGGAGGGGGCCAAATCCGAGAAGTGATCTGGTTCGACTTCCAGGGCTTGGGGAATGTTCAAGTTCCTGGCAATTTTCTCCTTCCTGTGCTGGAACCCTTGAAGAAACACCGCCATCGAAGCTTCTGCTAGGTCATCTGCAAAGTACTCGGATGCTTTGTACTCTTCTATGATTCCGGCGGTCCTTGCCACGATGGCGGCTTCCACCTCAACGGCCCGAGCTCTTTCCTCCGTGGCGAGGGCTGCCGCTGCAGCCCTCTCGGCCTCTTGGGTGCGGCTCACCTCATCCCTGGCTTGGTTCGCCTTCTCCTCCACTGCCCGTGCCTTTTTCTCCGCGGCCCTTGCTTTTTCCTCCGCTGCTGCTGCCTTTTCCTTCGCAGACCCTACTCTCTCCTCAGCCGTGGCCGTCCGACCCTCGATTTCTTGGATGGCCAGGGTCAGCTCAGAGATGTGCAGGTCTCTGGCCATCACGGCATTTTCAGCCTCCGTCATTTGGTGGAGCACCGCCCACAGACGGTTGGCCTCGGCCTCCGCTCGGCTCTCGACGACCCTTATTTCATTGGCCCATGTAGTTCTGGCCGACTCTAGCGCCCCCTCAGCCGCCTCCGTGCGGTGCTGGGCATATTCGACCTCCTTCTGTGCCTCGCGCAGAAGGGCCTTCCTACCGTGGATCACCTCTCTCGCGGCCTTTAGGGAATGCGCAAGCTGCATGCAAGCTACAGGTTATAAAAAAAAAAAAAAAGAGGAGGAAAAATATAAAAGCAAAGGGTGGCAGGACCACTTACTCTGACAAGGGCCGCGTAAGACTCCCGGAAGAATGTACCCACCTTCAGGTGGCTGAGCTCTTCCAGGACCTCGAGCATGAAAATTGGAGAAAGGACCCGCTCTGCCCAATGCTCGTCATTCAGGATGGAGTCTCGGGGCGGCCCTGGTCTGGCCCTGCCCCGTTCGGCTGCCTCAGCGTTCTCCGGCTCGGCATGCAGGCTGCTCCTAGGCGTCCTCTCGGGGGGCGGGCTTGCTGTCCCAGATGGCCCCTCGCCCCAACTCCTAACTGCCTCGGGTGGAGTCGGTTCACCAGGGGCAGGGAGCTCCTTCGCCACTGTGGGCTCCTCCAACACCGCCGGCTCCTCTGCAGCTGGCTCCTCCATTGGTGCCCCCACGGTCACCGTCCTCTCTGGCGAGGTGTCGGCTGCGAGGTCAATCTCCGGAGCGACCGGGGGGTCTTGTGGTGCTGATGGTCGGGGGACCCGGGCTGTCGGGCGTTTTGGGGCCGGAGCTTGTTGGCCTTCACTCGGCCCTTCCTGGGCCCTCTTCTTGGAGACGGCCTTTAGGAGTCTGTGTGTTGAGATCTTCATGGCTGCATGATATCGGTCATGGTCAAAAAAAAAAAAGAAGCAAGCAAAACTTTGGCTAAGTGTGGAAATGGCTTACCCCGGTGGGAGATAAGACCCGCCGACTGGAGGTTATCTTCCGTCAGGAGCAGGGTGTACAGAGGGATCTCGGCAGCCAACAATTGACCCAATGCTTCCCAGTCTCCAGGGTGGATGGCGGAGTTTGCGTTGCCTCGAAGATCGTGGTCTCCCCACCGAGGCCTGACTTGGTCTAGGCCAGTGAAAAAGAACCGGGATTTCCATCCCTTAATCGAAGAAGGAAGAAAAAGCTTGAGGACCCGGTTGGGTCGGGGCTGGAACAGCCACCAACCCTTCTGGGACCGGAGGATATAAAAAGACCGGAAAAGGGAGATTCGGGGGGTGATGCCAAGATGATGACAGAGAATAACAAAGGCACTAATGACCCGATAGGAATTTGGGACCAGCTGGGAGGGAGTCAAGGAGTAGTATTCAAGAAGGTTGATGAAAAAGGAAGGAAAGGGTGGATGGATACCCGCCTTCATGCATATCTCATAAAGGGCCACTCGGCCGGGTCGAGAAGAGATGACTATATCATCGGGAGTCGGCAGGAAAAGCCCAACATCCTGGGGAATCTGGTAACAGGCCCAGATTTTTATCAAATCCTGGCCTGTTACCATAGAGGTGGTCCCCCCCGGGGACTCCTTCACCCTCGAGGAGGTGCCGGCCCCTGACCGACGGCCCCTCGATGGAGGCCTCCCAGCGACCACCGCTGGGCCAAAGGGATGCGGTCCTTCGAATCGGTGGACCACTCAAGTGAAGGAGAGGGGGAAGGAAGGCACAGTGCCTCTCAGAAGAAGAACGATACTCCGAATCATCCTCCGAGGTCCGAGATGGGGAACTCATGGACGAAAAAAGCGATGGAAGGGTCTAGAATGGACAAAAAACTGACCTGAAGGAAGGGAAGCTAGGCGCAGGCTCTCGGGTTGCAGGGGAGACCAAGACGCAGAGGCTCAGAGGAAGATGATGATGGCAGCAGTGGTGTAGCCAGATTCAATCCCCCATTCGAGTTTTATTGGGTTTTTAAATTGTCCCGCCTTGTCTCATCAGCCACATGGATCCTCACCATAGGCTGGCTCGCCTCGATGGTTGCCCAGCGCGTGATACGATACGCTTCCGGCCAATGATGGGACTTCGCTAATGGCGCCGCTATGGAAGGTAATGATGATGCAGCTTTCCATGCGGGCTTCGAAGAGTTAACCTTGCCTCGAGGATGATCATGGCGGGCTCAGTGTACGGAAGCGGTCGCCTTTTCACATTACACATGCCGTCCGCATAGAGATGTGGACATGGATCATCCATGTGGGAGGTAGCACCCCTTTCGCCTTGCCAGTGGGGCCCGCTTCACCTCAGGGGTGAGAGGGCATCTGATGTGGCTGATCCAGTGCCGTTAGAATAAATGGTAATAGCAGCTAACGGAGGTCCTCCCCTAACCTCGAGACCCCCCTCCGGTCTCGGGGTGCACAAGCATCATCTCACCCCCGAGACCCCCTCCGGTCTTGGGGTGAGGTCACCGCATCTCAACCACGAGACCATCCTTCGGTCTCGGGGTGCACAAGCATCATCTCACCCCCGAGACCCCCTCCGGTCTCGGGGTGAGGTCACTACATCTCAACCCCGAGACCCCCCTCCGGTCTCGGGGTGCACAAGCATCATCTCACCCCTGAGACCCCCTTCGGTCTCGTGGTGAGGTCACTACATCTCAACCCCGAGACCCCCCTCAGGTCTCGGGGTGCACAAGCATCATCTCACCCTCGAGACCCCCTTCGGTCTCGGGGTAAGGTCACTGCATCTCAACCCCGAGACCCCCCTCCGGTCTCGGGGTGCACAAGCATCATCTCACCCCCGAGACCCCCTTTGGTCTCTGGGTGAGGTCACTGCATCTCAACCCCGAGACCCCCCTCCGGTCTCGGGGTACACAAGCATCATCTCACCCCCGAGACCCCCTCCGGTCTCGGGGTGAGGTCACTGTATCTCAACCCCGAGACCCCCCCCTCCGGTCTTGGGGTGCACAAGCATCATATCACCCCCGAGACCCCCTTTGGTCTCGGGGTGAGGTCACCGCATCTCAACCCCGAGACCCCCCTCCGGTCTCGAGGTACACAAGCATCATATCACCCCGAGACCTCCTCCAGTCTCGGGGTGAGGTCACTGCATCTCAACCCTGAGACCCCCCTCCGGTCTCGGGGTGCACAAGCATCATATCACCCCCGAGACCCCCTTTGGTCTCGAGGTGAGGTCACCGCATCTCAACCCCGAAACCCCCCTCCGGTCTCGGGGTGCACAAGCATCATATCACCCCCGAGACCCCTTCCGGTCTCGGGGTGAGGTCACCGCTTCTCAACCCTGAGACCTCCCTTCGGTCTCGGGGTGCACAAGCATCACCTCACCCTCGAGACCCCCTTCGGTCTCGGGGTGAGGTCACTACATCTCAACCTCAAGACCCCCTCCGGTCTCGGGGTGCGCAAGCATCATCAACGTTCAGTACGTGAACCGGCCTTCGAACCAAACGACAACTTCGGGCCACCTGGTACACCCACGTGACCCGCCGTGTGCTCGTGGCTGCTTGCGGCCATACCTCATAACGGCGTATGGTGCATTGCATGTGTCACTGTGCATGACCATGCCCCGTTACGGAGTACGATTCACTACCACTTGCAACTGTGCGCGGTCATGTCAAGCAACGGTGCGCACCAAATGCAACCGCGGCTACTAGACTCCTGTAAAGCCATATTAACAGGTAAAGAAGGGCACCTCCGGTGCGCACAGTGACGGTATGACAGCAATCTTCTAAAACAGAAGGATGGAACATTCAAACAGGTATAAAAGCATGCACCCACATTGTAAGTAAAAGACTTGAACTCTGGTTTTCTAGTTTTTCCTACTAGCTAAAACCCTAACTGCATCAGCTCCCTTCAGCTGAGCAGTTCTTGTCTGATCCCAAGTAACTAACTTGAGCATCAGAGGGTCCCCACCGAAGCATCCGGTCTCTGGGGACTTTTCTTGCAGGGGTCCGGAGAGAAGGACATCCATCTTCCTGACACTTGAAGAAAGTGACTTGGCGTCATCACATGAGATGCCTTCTCTTTGTAATGCTCCTCCAAGCTTACTTGCTGGCCCGATAAATTTCATTAGTAGTCAGAAATCATGTAGCCCAAAAACTCAAGTAGAAGCTAATGAGTAGTGATGCATGTCGTAGCGCAACGATTAAAACACCTTAATTTCACTAATATAATAGTGAGAGTAAGGGATCGATTCCACAGGGACTTTAGCGGTTATCTTGAAATAAATTTATAATTTAAATAAATAGATAATTAATTGTGTAAAATAATTAAGATATAGTCTATCTTATAAGAGCACGGCCTGTACCCGTAGATCACGACCCATCCCTTTTAATAATAGATCAGTCTAAATTATTTCCACTTAAATAGAATTTAATAAAAATTGAACGTGAATAAAAATTTTATTTCATAACATTCGACAGTGCAAATTAAAATTAAAGAATTAATTTTTGACATTAAAAAGGCAACAAATTGCAATAAATTCCTGAATCAAACCGGGCCTTTTTCCTCCTCTGCATACGCCTCCAAGCCATGAGCTCTTCCAGGGAACAGAGCAACAGACACGGATAGAACATCCAAGGAAAACCTCCACGATTGTTCCAATGCTCACACGGACCGAGCCTTGCAAATGCCTTTGGACTCCTCCAACATAGCCTCCACGATTGCTCAATCCTCTGAACAGCTGCTTGCTCCTAGGAACAGAGCACTCTCCACGGACGGATGCTTCACGAACCCACGGACGGCCACCTGCAGAACTCCCAATTGCCCCCTCCGTGTGCGACGCTCTTTATAGATGCTTCAGACGCGGTGAAGACTCGGAGAGAGCTTTCCTTCTACTCCAAATTACTTTCTAATTTGGCACCCAGACAGATGCGAAAGGATTTCGGAGGTATCGTGGCAAGATTGCAGATAATTTTCCTTCCAATTTTGCTTCAAATATATTCCTTAATTGCTACCGACCGTGAATCAAAGGAGAGAAAATTTGGCTTCTTCCTATAATTTCATTAAATTTGGGATACTTTTGGTAATTTCTGATGTTGAGGATCTTTTTGGCGGCGAGGATCTTCTCAGCGGCGATATTTTTGGTAAAGAAATCAAGCCCTAGCAGCCTCTGTTTGAAGGAACCTGGGAAGAAGACGATGAAGTCGGCAATGGATTTGCCGACTTTGCTTTAAAATGCGTGCTAATAAATAAATAAATCTTATAAAATCAATTTCGAGCTCGTTTTAAGTTCGATTTGAGTGCCATTTACGTTGTTAAATTCCTAAAATCGAGTTCTTTAAGTTGATAAGGTTTTACCTAAAATATTATATATAATATTAAAATATTAAATAATAATAGGTACATTGAATTATTAATTAATAGGTTTAGTGATAATTATTTGTGCATTTATCACTCCCCCCAACTTGAATCTTACTCATCCTCAAGTAAATAAGGAATTTAGAAATATGTACCAAGCCAGTCCAAGCATTGATAGTTATCTTACAGTTCTAAAAAAAAAATTTGGTTAGATTATAAGGGAGGTACTTCATTGGATTATTAAGTTTGCCCATTTAGTGATAGGGTGTAGTCCATAAGAATTTATAGAAGTCTTCCTTCACCAACTTTTCACTTCTCTGATTAAGTCTTCTAACTTAATTTGGGTTGGGTGTAATGTTTTTTGTATTTTAGTTTCTTATTTATTTGTTTATGTGTCAAGTCAGTGCAATGTCCTAATCCCTTGCTTTCTAATTAACCCTTGTAGCGAGCTTTAGGCCAATGGCTCCCAAACCAATTGGTTTTAGGGCATTAGGTATAAAACACCCCTCAGACTTACTGACTCGAGTCAAAAAGGCTTTAGGTAGGACTGACTTAACTTAGGTTCTTTTACATTCTCATCTTTTTATGCGAACAACATCACTTGCTTAGGTGACGGGGCCCGGTTACTTAGTGAAAGATGCTAAGAACCTAATTTTATTAACTTTGAGAGATTTTTTTTTTTAACATGATATTTTCACCCACACCCTTATTAAGTAGATTGTACTATTAAGATCAGTGGTCAGGAGGGTCTGAAATTATTCTAAAAATTTTTCTGGACTAAACCCTACCTTTTATTAGATTTTCTTAATAATTTTTTTTCTCAGTATCCCAAAAATAATCTAACCATTAATTCATGAATAGACTACTTGATTAACTTCAAATCGAGACAGAATTTGGTACACACATCTGATTATAGTTTTACTCGAGGATTTACTTATTCTTTTTCCTCCCCCTCTCCCAACTTAATTTCCATTGTCCCTAATGGAAGAAAAATTAATTTCAAGGAAAGATACTACCTGGTAAAGTATTTGAAGGTTGGAGGTTTCATTGTTGCCATCTTCTTTCAATCTACTTCTGTTACTCTTCTTTGGTCATACTAAAAGAACATACTAAAAGAACAGAAAGTTAAAAATAACTAATAAATTCGGTTGCCTCCCAAGAGCGCTAAGTTTAAAGTCTTCAGCCAGACTGTGCTACTCATTATGATAGCATTGGGTTCACAAGATCAATTGATTCAACAACTTCTCCATCATTAATTTCTTCTATATATGGTTTCAAACGTTAGCCATTTACTTTGAATGTATTTCCCTGCTTGGGGTCTTTAAGCTCTACAACTCCATGGGGAAATACTTGAGTTACTATAAAAGGTCCATTCCATCGTGAAAGAAGTTTTTCAGGAAAAAGATGTAATCTTGAATTGTAAAGCCATACTTTTTGATTTGGTTCAAAAGTTTTTCTATTAATAAATTTGTCATGATATGCATTGGTTTATTCTTTATAAATTTTTGAGCTCTCATATGCATCATTCCGTAGCTCTTCTAACTCATTCAATTGAAGTTTTCTAATAACACTTACTTTTTTCATATCGTAATTAAATTGCTTGATGGCCCAAAATGCACGGTGTTCCAATTCTACAGGTAAATAGCAGGCCTTTTCAACTACGAGCCGGTAAGGAGACATTCCTATGGGAGTTTTAAATACAGTACGATAAGCCCATAATGCATCATCCAACTGTTCTGACCAATCTTTCCTATCGGGTCTCACCATTTTCTCAAGGATATGTTTAATTTCTCTATTTGATATTTCAACTTGGCCACTAGTTTGGGGATGATAAGGTGTAGCTACCTTATGAGTAATTCCATATTTGTTCATTAATCCTTCAAAGTGTCTATTCGTGAAATGTGTACCCTCATCACTAATTATAGCCCTTAGGCAACCAAAATGACTAAGGATGTTATGCTGAATAAACTTGATTACAACTTTATGGTCATTGGTTCGAGTTGCCATGGCTTCAATCCATTTTGACACATAATCAACTGCCACTAGAATGCATTCGAATCCAAAAGAGGAAGGAAATGGGCCCATAAAATCAATACCCCATACATCAACAATTTCTACAACCAATATAGGGTTTAGGGGCATCATGTCTTTTCAAGAAATATTTCCTGTTTGTTGACATTGAAGACAATTACGACCGAATTCATGTGCATATTTAAAAAGAGTTGGCCAATAAAACCCACTTTATAGTACCTTTGCTGTAGTTTTCCTTCCACTAAAATGTTCCCCACAGGCAAGAGAATGACAGAAGTTAAGTATACTTTTGAATTCACTCTCAGGGACACATCGCCTAATCACCTGATCTGAACAGTACTTAAATAATTCAGGGTCTTTCCAAAAGTAATATTTGATTTGTGAGAAAAATCTATCTTTTTCTTGTTTTGTCCAGTGGGAAGGTACTTTTCCTGTTGCCAAATAATTCACAATGTGGGCAAACCAGGGAAGACTGCTATGGGAAATTGAGAACAATTGCCCATCAGGAAACCTATCTCTAATTATTTCTTTATTGTATTCTACTAAGATCCTAGAGATATGATCTGCTACCATATTTTCAGAACCCTTCTTATCTAAGATTTCTAGATCAAATTCTTGTAGTAGAAGGATCCATCTAATCAGTCTGGGTTTTGTATCCTTTTTTGATAAAAGATGCCTCAATGCTGCATGATCTGAATAAACTAAAACCTTAGACCCTAACATATATGATCTAAACTTTTCTAGGGCAAACACAACTACTAGTAATTCTTTTTTAGTGGTAGTATAGTTCATTTGTGCATCTGAAAGAGTTTTGCTAGTATAATAAATTACATGAGGTTCTTGATTGAGTTTCTATCCTAAAACTATCCCTACAGCATAATCAGAAGCATCACACATGATTTCGAAAGCTATGGTCCAATCTGGGGGCTTGATAATTGGTGCAGTGGTCAAAGCAGTTCAAAGGATGATATAGGCTTTTAGACAATCTTCATCAAAATTAAAAGAACTATCGTTGGTCAACAAATTACACAATGGTCGAAAAATTTTACTGAAACCCTTGATAAAGCATCTATAAAAACCAGCATGACCAATGAAAGATCGTACTTGTTTAATTGAGGTTGGGGGTGGTAGATTTGAGATCAATTCAACCTTGGCTTTATCAACCTCAATACCTCGCTATGAAACAATGTGTCCGAGCACAATTCCCTTACGAACCATAAAATGGCTCTTCTCCCAACTTAGGACTAAATTCATTTCCATACATCGTTTCAGTACCTTAGTTAAGTTCTCGAGGCAGCTATCAAATGACGCACCAAAAACTAAAAAATCATCCATAAATACTTTCAAAAATTGACCAATCATATCAGAAAATATGGCCAACATACATCGTTGAAAAGTGGCTGGTGCATTACAAAGACCAAACGACATGCGTCTAAAGGCAAATGTTCCAAAGGGACAAGTGAAGGTGGTCTTTTCTTGATCTGCAGGAAATACTGGGACTTGATTGTATCCTGAATATCCATCTAAGAAACAAAAGAAACTTTGTCCCGCTAGCCATTCTAGAATTTGATCGATAAAAGGCAAGGGAAAGTGGTCTTTCCTAGTCACGGCATTCAACTTTCGATAATCTATACACACTCTCCAACTAATTGATGTGCGAGTAGGAATTGATTCGCCCTTTTCATTTTTAATCACGATAATACCCAATTTTTTAGGTACTACTTGGATTGGACTGACCCATTGACTATCTGAAATTGGATAAATAATATCAGCATCAAGCCATTTTACTACTTCTTTCTTAACAACATCCCTCATGTTTGGATTTAGCCTCCTTTGCATGTCTCTATGTGGTTTGGCTTCAATTTCACTATGAATGTGGTGCATGCAAACGGAAGGGTCAATTCCCTTAAGATCAGCTATTATCCATCCAATTGCCTCTTTATGTTCTTTAAGTATATCTACCAATTTATCTTCCTGCTCAGAGGTTAGGGTAGATGCAATGATTACTGGAAGGGTATCATTGGGTCCAAGGAATGAATATTTTAAGTCATCTGAAAGAGGTTTCAATTCTATTTGGGGTGGTTCTTCCAAGGATGGTATTAAAGGGTTTGGTTTAGTTGGAAGTGGTTCATATTTTATAGTCCAAGGAGGGATGGTGTCGAACTTAGGTGGTTCTAATAACATGTTTATCTCTTTGGTACACTCATCAATATCAAAGTCATCTATTCCAAAATGTGTAAGACATGTTTGTAAAGGATCCGAATCAAGCAAACTTTGGAATTTCTTATCTACTATTTCTTCGATCATGTTTACTTCATTTAAATCATACATAGGTGGTCCTTGGGAAGCATTAAAAATATTTAATCTCATCTTCTTGTTTCCAAAAGATACATCCATTACACCTGTTCTACAATTTATACATGCATTAGCGGTAGCTAGAAAAGGTCGTCCAAGGATGATGGGAATTTCGTTAGGATTACCGCTAGATTCTATATCCAACACAAGAAGTCGACAGGAAATAGAATTCATCTACCTTTACTAATACATCTTCCAATATTCACGAGGTACTTTGACTGATCTATCTACCAATTGTAGTGTTATCGTTGTGGGTTTTAATTCTCCAAATCCAAATAACTCATACACTGAACTTGGGAGAAGGTTTACACTCGCACCCAAATTTAATTTTTTGGTATTTGTGACTTTGCTTTCTGTTTTTGTGTGCATAAATCCCTCAAAAATTTGGCATAAGCCGGAACTTGCTTGATAGCATCAAGAAGAGGTAAGTTTATTTGCACTTGCTTAAATAACTCCAGCATCTCATTCATTTTTATATTCTTCTTATCTGAAGACAAAGAAGATTCTAAAGCACTAGGGAATGGGGCTTTAGGTGTGATTGCTTGATCATTGAATTCCTTTTCTTCTTCATTTCTTCTCTTTTCTGGGTTAGTCACTTCTAATTTCTGGGTTGGTTCAGGTGGGTTCAATGTTTTTCCACTTCTTAGAGTCATGACTGATTTAGCATGTTCTGAGAATTTGTCAGGACTATTGGAACCTTCAGTCATGAATTGTCCTTTCGGGTTATCGATAGGCTGACTAGGAACTTACCATCCTCCCTTCTACTAATGCTGTGGCTAATTGACCTATCTAAGTTTCTAGTTTTGCAATAGATTGTGTGTTGGAGTGAAGGATTTAAGTATTTATTTCTAGCCCTTTCAATGCTTGTAACACTTTGTCTTCGAAGTAGGATGATTATTTGGTGGAGGTTGTGGGATATTTGGATATTGTGAATATGGCATGCTTCTAAAATTGGTTTCTTGATAATTAGGTCTGATCGCTGATGAATTGGTTACAGGTTGAGGTTTCTAAGAAAAATTTGGGTGATTTCGCCAGTCAGGATTGTAAGTATTTGCATATAGATCATTTCCTGTTCTAGAAGCTAATCAGGTTTGGACTTGGTGGGCTTGCTTTTGAATAAGTTCAAGAAATTGGTATGCAGCTAGACATTCACCTATAGAATGGGTTGGACTCGAACAAATTATGCATACCTCATGTAATTGAGTAGATAGGGAAGAGATGTTTGCAACTTGTAGAATCCGGTCAAGTTTATGGGATAATTCATCTACCTTAGTATAGATATCTGTAGAATGACCTATTTTATATATTTCACCTCTTTTAGGTCCTATGGGAGGGTCTCGATGAGCAACTGACATGTGATGTAATGAATTCTCACTCAATGTCTCAAAGAGTTGCCAAGCTTCATGTTCATTTTTTAATATAAATATCCCACCCCATGAAGCATCAACCATTTGCCTATGCTTTTCTAATAAACCATCATAAAAGCACTGAACTAGTTGCCATTTGGGTATAGCATGATGTGGACATTTTCTAATCAGTTCTTTAAATCTCTCCCATGTCTCATGAAATATTTCTCCATCTATTTGGGAAAAACTTGTTATGGCTTTTCTAATTTGATTTGTTTTTCCTATAGGATAATATTTCTTAAGAAACTCTCTCTGAAGATGATCCCAAGTTGAAATTATAATAGTGTCTAATGAATTTAACCAATACTTGGCTCTATCTTTTAGCGAAAAAGGGAATAACTTAAGCTTAAGTGCATCATCAGAGAAATTTTGAATCTTAACAGTTGAGCAAATTTTCAAGAATTCATCTAAGTGTTTGTAGGGATCCTCATTTGTAAGTCCATAGAAAGATGGTAACATTTGGATTACACTTAACTTAATTTCGTATTGGACAGCCTCTACTGGAGGCACTTGAATGCAGGGAGAGTAGGTATACCTTGAAGGAGTGAAATACTCTTTTAACTGTCGTGGTTGATTATTTTCGTTGTTAGAATCTGTTGAGGGGTAGAATCATCATTGCATTGATAATCGTGCGAAGGGGCTAAGATCAGCCCCGTCCCTCCGCCCGCTACGATATGCCCCCAAGGAACAAGCTAAACTAATGTGGTCCGGCAGGCCATGCGACCCTTGACTCATTTTTTTGGGTTTCCATAGCGCAACCTTTCCGAACTACCCGTAACTCAACCTTCCCCGAGCTACCTATAGCTCGGCCTCTCCGAGCTCCCATAGCTCGGTTTTTTCCGAGCTACCTATAGCTCGTCTTCCCCCGAGCCTCCCATGGCTCGGCTTCCCCGAGCTTCCCACAGCTCATTTTCCCCGAGCCTCCCATGGCTCGATTTCTTCGAGCTTCCCATAGCTCGGTTTCCTCGATTCACTGATGATTCATTTTTCTCCGAGCTACCTATAGCTCGGCTTCCCCCGAGCCTCCAATGACTCTGCTTCCTCCGAGCTTCCCGTAGCTCGGCTTTCTCCGAGCTTCCCGTGGCTCGGCTTTCTCCGAGCTTCCCGTGGCTCGACTTTCTTCGAGCTTCCCGTAGCTCGGCTCTCCCCGAGCTTCCCATAGCTCGGCTCTCCCTGAGCTTCCCATAGCTCGACTCTCCCCGAGCTTCCCAAAGCTCGGTTTCCTCGAGCTTCCATAGCTCGACTCCCATGAATAATCCACGATTCGACACTCACCTCCGTGGAGCCCGATGCGGGAGAGCCTAGGCCCATCATCACAGAATACCAAACAAAGAATCATGTTGAAGAGTGGTCTAGGACCTAATATAACTACCTGGGACCTATGCATCTATCAGATCTCAGGCCATCAAAGGGCTCTCCTAGCCGTCGATCCCTCAACGAACAAGATACGGATCCCACCGGCCTTACAACAGCCTGATTCGATTCATTCCCGTATCCTAACAACCTTCGAACCTTCCGGAAGGCTCTCAAGATCGAGGTGATTGCCTATAAATACGACACCCCCAGATTCTCTCAGGTATACGCTCACAGCCCCTGGCTCACTCTCACTCTCTTCCACTGCTCGTCGGTGCCCCCCCCCCCCCCGTGGAGCTCCCGATTGGCAACCCCTGGAGAGACTTCCCGGAGAGATCCCTCTCCCCATTTTCTGTTGATCACCGATCCCTACTGACTTGAGTGTCGGAGGGTCTTCCGCGGAGGGCCACCCCCAATGCCTCTCACGCGAGGACTTCTGTGCAGGTCCGCCTAGGAGGAAGCCCAGACCAGGAGACCGACCGTGCCCGAGTCGGAGGATAGATCCCGGCGGCAACAGATTGGCACTAGAGGAAGGGCCTCAAGTCCCGTTAAAACTTGAAGAAAGGAGACAAGGATCTCAATCTGAAGCAGAACCTCTCCAATGGCTAATCGGAGAAGAGCAACTTCTGAAGCCCAGGACCAGGTCGTCACTCAAAGACCTGATCCGACGGCAACACGGCACCGCAGCCTCCGCCAGTTGAGACCCCATCACCACCAGCCATCCCGATGATCCAGGACCAGTTCGCCATGCTGGTCCAGCAGGTCCAAGCCCTGACCCACCTAGTTCAGGAGCGTTTCGCAGCTGCCCCTGCTCCACACCTTCATGGGGAGGCCACAGCTCCATCCTCCCGGCCACCTCCTCTCTGGTCCGCATGAAGCCATGGACCCCCCACACTGACCCAAAGAGGACAAACCGGTCCTACGAGGCGGCTGTAACAGGGATTCTCCCAGATCTCGACGAGCCCAGACCCTTTCCCCTGTCTTCCCGCCATGATTCAACACCGTCCCTATGCTCTCCCCGCCCAACTCCTCCTCTTACTTCTAAGAGGAGATCCTTCGACAAATCTAGGAGATGCGTCAAGAGCTGGATGCCGCCAAGCAGGCCCATCCGCCTCAGCCCAAGGTGGAGCGGGCATCCCTTTCTCCAAAGGGATTATGGAGGAAGTGATTCCCTCCCATGTCAAACTACCCACCGTCGAGCCCTACCATGGCTCTTCTGACCCAGATGATCATCTCAGCAGCTTTCGGTCAATAATGATGTTCCACGGAGCATCCGACGCAATCCTCTACCGAGCCTTCCCCTCCACCCTCAGAGGATCTACCCGAACCTGGTTCAACGCCTTGAAACCAGGTTCCGTTGATTCGTTCGACGAGCTGAGCCATCTTTTTATTGGCCAGTTCGTCAGTAGCCGCCGTCACCGGCGGAGATCCGACTCCCTCTCGAAGTTAAGCAGAGAGAGGGGGAGTCCTTGAGAAACTATCTTGGCCGCTTCAATAAGGCCATGCTAGAGGTGGACCACCTTAATCATGAGGTGGCTATGTCCACCTTGGCGGGGGAAGTTTCGAAGGAGAGCGACTTCTACCTGGCGATGGAAGTCAGCTACCCCCAAACCTCTCCGATATGATGGCCGTGGTAGACAAATACGCCAGGGTCAAAGAATCGCGAAGAGTTGCCCACGCCGAGCTGACGAAGAAGAAAGAACCCAAAGGTCATGACAGGAACCGACCCGTCCGTCGGCCAAGTCCACCTCATCGCCAAAGAGCTCCCCCACCGCCGTCGAGAAATCGCTCCGGAGCCCGCCCAGGCGATTCAATCGGTACACTCCGCACACTGTACCCAGGGCGCAAATTCTCATGGAGATAGAGCGCCAGCTCCCCCGGCCAGCTCCTCTCCGAGGGAACCCAACCCGGAGGGACCCTACCAAATACTACCGCTACCACCGGGAGCATGACCATGACACCGAAGAATATTGGCAGTTGAAGAATGAGATTGAGAGGCTGATCCAACGGGGCCGACTGAACCAGTTCAGGAGGGCACCCGAGCCAGGACAAGGGGGGGATCGCCAGCCCGAGCTCCAACAACCTCCTCCTCCACCAAATCCGCCTGTAATCGGCCACATCAACATGATCGAGGAGGCCGGCGGCTCGAGCTCCAGAAATGATGATGAAGGATCGGCGCCAAAGAAAGCGCGGACGGGCGAGCTCTCCTTCTCCGACGACGATCTCCGAGGGATACAGTTTCCCATGACGATGCACTAGTTATATCCCTCAATTTAAATGACTATGATGTAAGCCGGATCCTCGTTGACAGTGGAAGTTCTATGAATATTTTGTACCTCGATGTGTTTGCCAAGATGAGACTGCTCATGAAAACCTTCGAGCCTGGATTCCACCCTAATGGGATTCATAGGCGACGTCATCATCCCGGAAGGGGTCGTAACCTTAACGGTTCACGCAGGAACCTAGCCCCTTATGGCCACTATTCACACGGACTTCCTAGTAACTAAACTCAGGTCGCCCTACAATGCAATATTTGGTAGACCCGGCCTGATGTCCCTCAAGGCGGTTGTCTCCATCCCACACCTATCTATGAAATTCCCCACCAGGCGGGGAGTTGGAGTTGTCCAAGGAAGCCAAACCATGGCTCGACAGTGCTTCGTC
Source organism: Calamus simplicifolius (assembly GCA_900491605.1). Lineage (NCBI taxonomy): Eukaryota > Viridiplantae > Streptophyta > Magnoliopsida > Arecales > Arecaceae > Calamus > Calamus simplicifolius. Next base: position 111,643 of record UESW01003928.1, read on the forward strand.
ACCAGCCTTCAGTCTAGAATACCGGAGGTTGACGGACTGGACGCTCGGGAGGATTTCACCGAACAGCGGGGAGAACCAGCCGAGGAACTGGAAGAAGTGCCGCTGGATGAGGCTCGTCCCGACCGAGCCATAAAGATTGGGTCGCTGCTAAAAGGTGAACCTTGGTAGGAGCTGATCAACTTCTTCCAGAGCAACGCCGATATTTCACTTGGTCCGCCTCCGGCATACCGGGAATCAGTCCTGAGGTCCTCGTCCACCGCCTTAACGTGACGAGATGTACCGGCCGTCAAACAAAAGAAGAGGAGCTTTGCCCCAGAACGGCAGAGGGCTATTGAAGAGGAGGTTGATAAACTCATCAAGCGAACTTCGTCCGGGAGGTAAATTACCTGAATTGGCTATCGAATGTCGTCATGGTGAAGAAGTTGAACGGCAAGTGGCGGATTTGCATCGACTTCACCGACCTCAACAAAGCATGCCTGAAGGACAGCTTCCCTCTCCCCGGATTGATCAACTTGTGGACGCCACCTTGGGTCATCAAATGCTGACATTCATGGACGCATACTTGGCTACAACCAGATTCGGATGGCCCTCGAAGATGAAGAAAAGACCGCCTTCATAACCGACCGAGGTACTTACTGTTACCGTGTTATGCCTTTCGGTCTTAAAAATGCAGGAGCACCTACCAAAGGCTGGTCAACAAAGTATTCAAGGACCAAATCGGCCGAAACATGGAGGTGTATCGATGACATGCTGGTCAAAAGCAAAGAAGCATCACAGCACGTCGAGGACCTCGCGGAGAGCTTTGCAACACTCCGCAAGTATCAGATGAAGCTCAATCCGACTAAGTGCGCCTTCGGCGTTAACTCGGGAAGTTCCTCGGCTTCATGGTCTCCCAGCGGGGTATCGAAGCTAACCCCCAGAAGATCCAAGCTCTTCAACAGATGGCGCCTCCGGCATCTATTAAAGAAGTCTAGCGCCTAACCGGGAGGATAGCGGCTCTCAACCACTTCGTAGCGCGCTCAGCCGAAAGATGCCTCCCCTTCTTCAAAACTCTCCGGTCGGCTAAGAACTTTTAGTGGACCCCCGAGTGTCAAAAATCATTCCAAGATCTCAAGAAGTACCTCGGCTCTTCCCCACTCCTCAGCAGTCCAAATCCTGGCGAGACACTATTCCTGTATCTGGCTGTTTCAGAAGGTGCCAAATGCTCGGTGCTGGTCAGGGAAGAAAACAAGGTCCAGAAGCCAATTTATTATGTCAGCAGGCTACTCTGCGACGCGGAGACAAGGTATAGCCGAATTGAAAAGATGGTGTTGGCCTTGATCACCTCAGTTCGGAAGTTGCGGCCATACTTCCAGGTGCATTATGTGATAGTCTTGACTGACCAACCCATCAAGGCAGTGGTCCACCGCCCGGAGACATCAGGGAGAATGACTAAGTGGGCCATCGAGCTGAGTGAGCATGATATCCATTTTCATCCTCGCCCGCCATCAAAGCTCAGGTGCTAGCCAATTTCCTCCTCTAGTGTACCATCCCAGAAGACGGCTCCACCCTCGACTCCCTGAGAAACCGAAATCTGGTGCCCGGTGGCTCCTCCATGTCGACGGGTCATCCAACGCTCATCGCTCCGGTGCGGGCTTGGTTCTCACCAGTCCAGAGGGGGTGACCTTTGAATATGGCGTCCGCTTCTCCTTCCAGCCTCCAACAACGAAGCTGAGTATGAAGCCTTGCTGGCCGGTCTCCGAATCGCCCGCAGCCTTAAGGTGGAGAAACTTAATGCCTTCACCAACTCCCAACTAGTGGTGGGTCATGTACGAGGGGAGTTTGAAGCCCGGGAACCGAACATGATCCGATATCTCCAAGAGGTTCGGAGCCTACTCTTCCATTTTCCCGAATTTGAGATTATTCATATTCCTAGATCTGAGAATGCCTGTGCCGACCTGTTGTCTCGATTGGCAACGGCGGAATCTATGGACACCGAGAAAAATTTCACCTGGAGATCTTAGAGAGACCCAGCGTCGCGGAAGCCGACCGAGTAATGCAAGGTGAGGCCGAGCCATCATGGTTCGACCCCATTCTGAGGTACCTCAAAGAAGGGTCACTTCCGTCCGACCGGAGAGAAGCCAGAAGGCTAAAGCTGCAGGCCACCCATTATGTGTTGATCGACGATCAGCTCTACAAACGGTCCTTCTCCATGCCATTGCTCAGATGTCTTCGCCCATCTGAAGCATATTATACCCTCCGCGAAGTGCATGAGGGGATTTGCGGCAACCATCTGGGAAGCCGGTCCCTATGTCACAAGGTGCTACATCAAGGCTACTACTGGTCGACCATGCAGAAGGATGCAGACGACCTTGTCCGAGCTTGCGACCCATGCCAGAGGCACTTAAGCATTCAGAGGCTCCCCTCTGCCAACCTGGTCCCCGTATCCTCCGCTTGGCCCTTTGCCAAGTGGGGGATGGACATCCTCGGCCCATTTCCGCTCGCCACGGGACAGCGGAAATTTCTATTCGTCGCCATCGATTATTTCACTAAATGGGTCGAGGCAGAGGCAGTTGCAAAAATAACCGAAGCACGGGCCAAGGATTTCGTATGGAGGTCCATCATCTGCCGTTTCGGCCTCCCGCACACTATAATCACGGTAGGCAATTCGATAATCCAAAGTTCTGCCAGTTCTGCAAAGAGCACGGGATCTGTCACCACCTTACCTCGATCGGGCATCCGCAAGCCAACGGAGCAACCGAAGTAACCAACCGGACTTTGCTTCAAAGGATCAAAGCTCGGCTCTCTAGGGCCCAAGGCAGGTGGGCAGATGAGTTGCACCATGTCCTGTGGGCCTACCGCACCACTCCAAGGGTACCCACAGGCGAAACCCCATTCCGGATGGCCTTTGGCACAGAGGCCGTTATCCTAGTGGAGATAGGTCTCCCTTCGTTGCGGGTGGAAAGCTACTCAGAGGAAGCCAGCGAGGAGCAGCTCCGCACCAACCTCGACCTGATAGAGGAGGTTAGAGAGAAAGCTTAGATCAGAGTGGTTGCCTATCAGCAGAGGGTGGCCCGCTACCACGCCTCCAAAGTCAAAGGGAAAGCTTTCTTGCCTGGCGACCTCGTTCTCCGGAAAGCATCTGTCTCCAAACCGCTGGAGCAAGGAAAGCTGGCACCAAACTGGGAAGGCCCCTACCAAGTGGCGGAGATTGTTGGACTAAGGACCTACAAGCTGCAAGATCTAAGCGGAAGATCTATCCTTCGGACATGGAATTCGGACAATCTACGCAAATACTACCAGTAGGGTACGCCCTCTACATGCCCGCTCCCATAAATTTTTGTCGACACAATGTTTTATAATTCATGACATAAATTACCACAAGTTATATCACCAAAAATCGTGAAAAGAAACAGATGCTGCTCACTAATCCTCGACACGACCGAGTTACCTGTTCAAGCAGGAAAGTTCTCCGAACCTTGGCTGGGCCGAGCAACAACTCTCCGAACCTCGTCCGGGCTGAGCAACTACTCTCCGAACCTCGGTCGGGCCGAGCAACTAATCTCCGAACCTTGGCCGGGCCGAGCAATAAATCTTCGAACCTTGGCTGGGCCGAGCAACAATTCTCCAAAACGCGGCTAGGCCGAGCAACAACTCCGAACCTCAGCTGGGCCGAGCAACAAATCTCCGAACCTCGGCTGGGCGGAGCAACTAATCTCCGAACCTTGGCTGGGCCGAGCAATAAATCGAACCTCGGCTGGGCCGAGCAACTAATCTCCGAACCTCGGCTGGGCCGAGCAATAATCTTCGAACCTCGGCTGGGCCGAGCAATAAATCTTCGAACCTCGGCTGGGCCGAGCAATAATCTCCAAACCTCGGCTGGGCCGAACAATAAATCTCCGAACCTTGGCTGGGCCGAGCAATAATCTCCGAACCTCGGCTGGGCCGAGCAATAATCTCCGAACCTCTATGGGCCGAGCAACAAATCTCCGAACCTCGGTTGGGCCGAGCAATAATCTTCGAACTCGGCTGGGCCGAGCAACTACTCTCTGAACCTCGGCTGGGCCGAGCAATTACCCTCCGAACCTTGGCTGGGCCGAGCAACTACTCTCCGAACCTCGGCAGGGCCAAGCAATAATTCTTCAAACTAAAGTTCGGGCAAAAAACCAAAGCACGCGAGCCCCGATTAAAGCCGAAGGACTTCCAAATAGTCCCCAGAACTTTGGCTAGTTTTTTTTAAAAAAAAGCACACTGTGCAAAGCCATCAACAGACACAAAGTATGCGCCTCCAGCAAACCCCTGAAAGGTTCGACAGGCCCTACATGACCGGCCGGGAACCCCAGGCAAAGTTAGGAAATCCCCCCTGCTACTAAAATCCCTGGGCAATGCCCCTATAACCTATCGCCCAAATGCCTATCTCAAATGAAGCCATGACTCAGCGCGTAAACCAATGAAGCCACCCAGGCTCCCCGACTATTCAAACCGAAACGAATGGTTCTTCTTTGAGCTAAACGACGATCTCGGAGAATAAGAGGTTGTCAAAAAAGGCCTTTTTCATTGATTAGAATAGTAAATACAAAAAGAGAAGGAGAAAAAATAAAAAGAAAGAAAATGGCCCTCGCAGGGACCTAACGACTCCTGCCAGGTGCAGCCGAGTCTTCCAAACGCCGGCGACTCGTTGGTGGAGGGACGCTATCTCCTCCTTCTGCTGGTCCATGACCCGGCGAAGGGCCTCAGTCTCCCTCGCAAGACGGCAAGATACTCCTCAAATGCCTTCTCAAGCCGCTCGTGGCTTGCGAAGGCTGATGCCAGGGCCAGTCCATCAACCACGACGGTGGGCGACTCCCCTCGGAGACTCTATTGATCACTACGCCTAATCTATTAAATGATTGCTCTCCACCTTGAAAAGCCATGTTGAGAGCTGTTGAGAGACTAACCAAAAAGGATGGTGAATGCTGGCACTCCTCTCATCCGTATTTATACTCCTCAGACGAGTATCTTGATCAGTCGGGTCATAAATATCGACCCATGGGAATTCGCCACGTGTCACTGCTTTAACTGGCGACCGCAGAACCCGAAGGGCCGTGCCCCCTCCCGAGGAAAATCGGTAAGCATCGACGAACTATTTGGGAACCCCCCCCCTTCCCTAGAAACAGGGTTCCACCCGATCTGTCGGGCCCTCACAGTAAATGCCCTCAATTCTCCTCCAAGCTGCCTCAAATCGGCCGCCCTTTGGAAAATGCGAAAAAGAAAGAGCGCCGGCACCTGACGATAATTCACTCCCTCGGGAGTGGCCAAATCATAAATGATGGGCGTACCCATGCGCCGCCCGTTCCGCCTTGACATCCTCGCTGAGTTTCACAGGGACCAGGTATCATGACTCACGGTGGCGACTAAGTCATCTCTCCAAGCTCTAAATCTCCGAACCTCGGCTGGGCCGAGTAACCATTCTCCGAACCTCGGCTGAGCCGAGTAACCATTCTCCGAACCTCGGCAAGGCTGGGCTGAAAATCTCCGAACCCCAATAAGATCGAGTAATAAATCTTCGAACTTCGGCCAGAGTTAAGGAATATATTCTACCGCCGAACAATCTCCAAATTTCAGCCTGGATTTGGGCAGCTTATGAGCCCCGACTGGCTCGGATAGCGCAGGATCCTGTCCAAAAACGAACGAGATGTCCTTATGCCTCATTTCGTCGCCAACAACAACAACTCTTGGCGCAAAAGAAACAGAAATTGAGAAAAAGAACAAAACTTTCTTTATTTCATTGCCATCGAAACCGATTACAACTGCCTGAGAGGCATTACAAGAGTATTGAAATGCATAAAATAAAGACGGGTACAAAACTTGGGCAAACTGCTCCAAAGCAGATCCAGGCAACTGTGATGCTCCGGCATCAGGACTGACAAATCAGACAAACCACGAACGGTCAGCCCGAGCCGATAATGGGCAGACGACATGGACCAACCATTGCGGCCAGCTTCGGTAAATAATGATATCTCGGCAACCCAACCGGGATATCAGAATAATCGGAAAGGGTGGACGGGATATTACCCCAAACCACCCAACCGAGAGGCCCCCCGACGAGTAGGAAGGAAGCTCGCAGTCCCTGGCACCAAAATGCTCCCCCAAACCGGGTGTGTACCGCTCCACCTTGCCCAAACTCAAAGGCAAGGTGCCTGCGGGCGACACACCATCACCCCCTCCCCATGTGGCGAAAGATTCCCCAGGCGGGCAAGCCAGGAATCCAAACCAGGGGAGGAGGCGAAATTCATGCAACCCATGGGAAGCCCGCGTACACTTCCTACCATACGTCCCCAAGGGGGAACCACAAAGGACACACAGGAAGCGTATATGTGCGCTCTCCGTGCGATCCCTGCGACCTCTTGTGCACTCTCCATACGATCTCTGAAGGTCCTTTCTTGAGGGCAAGCCACCCCCCAGCGGCTCCTTTGTCACCCCAGCTATCCGGGGGATAGCGGTGACTTCCAGGGGACAAGCTTGGTTCTCCCGCAATAAACCTTGGAAAACAGGCATCATGAGCATCTTCATGATTCACAGGAAAGAAAATTTTGGGATGGCCCAACACACCCCTCTTTCCCCCTTTTTATAAGCAGAGGCGAGCCGGGAACAACTATCAGAAAGCCCCGGGACTTAAAATGCCAAGCCTACGCCACCACATGGCCTCCTGAAATGAAAACAACGCCCCCCAATGCGCGCCAGGCACGTCACCCGAACCATGATGCATGCCAAAAGATTACTTCTGACCCCGGATCACAAACTTTTAATGCATAAAACCGTCCGCCGACCTTGCGGATACTAGAAGATCCGAGAGATCATCCTGCGAAAACGACATCCTCCAATGACAAACGAGCACTAACATCGCACACCAAAGCAACCTATGTTGGAAAAGGTCAACATAATAAAAGCTCGCCGGAAATTTTCAGGCGACCTTTTGCTAGCCACAGGGCCGTACCACCACTTCGGTGGAACGAGAATCGACCCACCTTGGAAAAGATAAAACACTGGTAGGGGTAATAAATAGGATAAGGAGATGGAAGCGATGATACAGCGAACCCCCAGTTCGGGGACGAACTCCCCTCTTTTCATCAAGAATGCAATCTCAGTTTGATCACTAATAAAATGAACTCCCTCGGCCCTAGCCGAGCTACTTTGTCCTTCGGCCCTAGCCGAGCCATTTCGTTCCTCGGCCCTAGCCGAGTTACTTTGTCCCTCGGCCCTAGCCGAGCCATTTCGTTCCTCGGCCCTAGCCGAGTTACTTTGTCCCTCGGCCCTTAAAAAGCTATCTCATTCTTCAGACTTGGTCGAACCACCGCGTCATTCAGCCTAAGCCGAGTTAAATCGTCTCTCAACCTCCTTTTATACCAGGCTACGTTGTCACCCGACCTTTTCGTCGGGACAATCCCTATGCCTTGGCCTCTACTAGGATGTTTCTCTAAAATTCGAGACAAGAAACCATCCAGGGAAGGCAAACAAATGAAAAACGGTTGATCCATTTATTAATTTCCAGTCGAACTACAAGACAAAAGAAAGGAAAAGCATATATAGTCCCCCAAAGGGTCAGGACTTGGGGTCAATCCCAGCATCTCCTGCAGCCGCATCAGCAGGGGCATCGCTTGGCCCCCCCTTCTCAAAGGTGTCACGATGGGATACATCGGTAGTCGCATCAACTCCCAGAATAGCTTCGAGGTCGACATCATATATTCTCCATACTCATCCTCCTCGACCCTCGGGGTGTACGTTTCATAATGTTTGGCTTCCAGGCACGATAGGTCCAGGTCAGGATAAGCCTGGGCAACCTTGGCCCGCGCCTCATCTTCTCCTAGCTGAAATGCATCGGCGCAGGCCGCCCTGCGTTTGTCGGCAAATTTGGTAGATTTCTTGTACTCCTCCACCGCCGAAGAGGCCCGCGCATTTGCCTCAGCTAATTTCTTTTCCAGTTCGGAGATCCTTCGGTGCCTTGAGGCCTCCTCTCCAAACGCCGCTAACCGCCCTGAAATTCCTGCCTCACCCTGTTCAACTGCAGGCAAAAAGCCAAGTAAAGCGAAAGTCGAAAGATCAAAATGAGTGAAACTAATAGCGCCCTACCTGCTCCTCCCGCCGGGCTAGCTCACCCTCTAGCACGTGGACCCTGTTGAGAGCCCTAGACCTAGCCGATTGGTTCTGGCGAAGGCTTTCTTTTAGCTCATCCACCCGAGACTAGGTATCTCCAATTTCTTGATGGGCAAAGTCAAGCTCGTCAGATAGTCAGGCAGCTCGTTCATCCGACCACTTTAGCCGATCCTTTGTATCGGCGAGCTCTTTGCTTAGGCGGGTGAGGTGGTCCTGCTGCCGCCGGCATTTATGCTCTTCCTCCTCGAGCCTTTTGCTCCAGCTGACTTTATCTTGGCATGGCTGGCTTTCAGCTGGTCCCACCTCTTATCAAAGAACAGTTGCATGGATTTAACCTTGCTCTCGTGCTCTGTCCTGGCCTGAGAAAGCTCCAGACTAGCCTTCTCGGATTGCTCGCGGAAGCCTTGGAGCTCACCAATTTTCATGGTGAGTTGAGAGGCTCTTTCCCTCTCAACCGCAAGAATCCTGTGGGTCTCCCCAAGCTCCCGCTAGAGTTCACTAACCTGTACGGCGAGTCGAGGGGCTCTCTCCCTCTCAATCGCAAGAATCCTGCGAGCCTCCCAGAGCTCCCTTTGGAGGACCACCAGGGCTCGAGAGAGCTTATCAGTAGAATCTGCCCTCTCCTTGAAGTGATCGGCCTCGTAGCGGGCCCGAGCCCAAGCTCCAATAGCCAGATGTAAGTGCCATTTCAATGCCCTCATAATCAGGGCACTCTGCAAAAAAGGATGACACGCATAAAAGACATAGTCGAACTAACTGACTAAAGACCCAACTTCGGTGCGACGACCTACCCGAGACGCGTAGTCTGTGGCGATCTTGTGAGAGCAAGGTCGTCAATTTCGGGGAGAAGAAAAGCCTCATTCGGTACCCCGGCGCGACGAAAGGCTATCTTGACAAGGTCTTCTAGATGACCCCCTCCTGTTGAGGAACTCTCCTCCCCTTGGAACACGGACCACATCAGAGCGGAGAACCTGGCACTCACTTCCGGGTCGCATGAGTGGAAGTCTGCTCCTAGGGAGCCAGCCAGGACACCCGCGACCCATGAGCTTCTCGATAGGCCAGCTTCTGCCACTAGGGCCCTCGCTTGAGAAGCTTCGGGTGTTTTGACCCCGGCAAGGAGAGCACCAGCCGGAGCACCCCCTTCGCTCACCGGCTCCCCTCCTTCTCCTTCTTCCTCTTCTTCTTCTTCTGCTTCTATCTCCTTAGGAATCCCCTGTCTACAACAGACTCTTCATGAACTTCTTCTCCCCCTGGAGCCTCCGTGCCTCGGCGGAAGGCCCTTTACCAGAAAGCCCTCCGCGAATTTCGATCGTTAGTTCGGCATGTTCGGCCATCTCCTCATCGCCCGCTGGCTCTTATACCGGCGACCCAGGCCGAACCTCAGTAGCTGCAACCTCTTCCCCCACCTCGATGGAAGCGGAGGTCGCTCCCACCTCCTCCTGTAACCTCGCCAAGCCACTGGCCTCCAATGAGGGAGACCGAACTGCCTCGCCCACGGGGGCCCCCAAACCAACCGGCGTTTCTCTTTCGCCATCGTCGGACAAAACAACAATGGGGGGGGAGGAAACCTCAGCAGCCTCCTCTGAAACCCATGCAACTTCCCGGTCTTCGCCCCTGGATAGACCCTCCTCCAGCGCCGAAAGATCGTGCACCGCCGGAACTTCAGTAGTTTCAGCCCGCGGCAACGAGGAGCACCGACTATCACCGTCTCCCCCTATCCCCCTAGAGCGGGAGCCGGAAGGGCGAGACCTCTTCTCGGACCGATGCTTGCTGCTGGAGCCAGATCTCCTACGGTGCTTTCCTAGCTCCTCCTCATCTGGTCTGCGAGCGCCGACCTTTCGGCTGTAGGGGCAATATGATTCGCCCATTAGTTCGCATGGAAATTAAAGATGGAGCCACGCTAAACTATCAACTACGGGGTAATACTCACCGCGAGGATCGATGGGGCTCAATCTGGCCGCAAAGAGAGTGTCCTCTGATAGGAGAACGCTGGCTGGGAGCGTCCGACTGCCACGCAGCACAATCAAATCCCTTTTCTCCGAATCAGTTAACTCCGGGTGTGCTTATGGATCCTTCACGTACTGCCCCCATACCCAAGGGAAGTCCAAACTAATGTTCCCTCCGACTATGAAGAACCGTGACTTCCACTCCTTTATCGACGACGGGTTATCCGATATCATCTTGAAGGATCTCCGGGGACCGATGTAAGGCCATTCTAAGGCCCTCCCGGAGACCAGATTGAAACACACCCTGAATAGCGAAAGGGTCGCGGTCACCCCGAGGTGTTTGCATAACGAGATAAACCCGATAAGTTGTGCCAACTATTCGGGGCCACCATGGTGAAGCATATATTGTAGAACTTCATCACCTCCCGCACCAACGGATGAAGAGGGAACCGGAGACCTGCCCTCAAACTTTCCTCATAACAGAACGCCCCATCCCCTAATCCGGATGTCACCCTATCCTCAGCCGTCGGGAGCAACAAGATGACATCCTGTGGGATTTTGTACAAGCGGCGCATCCATTCCAAATCCGCCAAGGTCACCTCCGAAGCTTGGTCACTTGGGCTCACCATATCTTCAATCGCAAGAGATGCTGAGCAAGATCGCAGCGAAAACGGGAAGACAAAGTTCTTTAAAGGAGAGCGAAAAGGGCACTATAAATAAGGATAGCGCTGCCACGACTCCATTTTTCCAATTGAAACCACCTCAGGGTGAGGGTGAGGCATCCCAACCTAGGCGTCCGGAACTGCCACTAAGGGCACCGTGAAAATTGAGATTTCCCACGTGGTGCTTCCCCAGCCGTTACCTTCGCCCCTAAGGAATGATGGATCCACCTCGGAAAGGCAAGACGGTCCCACGGCATTAATTAGGGCATCATTGCGCAGGCTATCAAATACGCAACCCCAAATGCAGATTGCGCCACTGAAGCCTATACTCCCTACGCCCGAACCTGCACTTCGAACTAGGGAGAGGGGGGCATGTGTTGAGGGGTAGAATCGTCATTGCATTGATAATCGTGCGAAGGGGCTAAGATCAGCCCTGTCCCTCTGCCCGCTACGATATGCCCCAAGGAACAAGCTAAACTAATGTGGTCCGACAGGCCATGCGACCCCTGACTCATTTTTTTCGGGTTTCCATAGCCAAACCTTTTCGAACTACCCGTAACTCAACCTTCCCCGAGCTACCTATAGCTCGGCCTCTCCGAGCTCCTATAGCTTGGTTTTTTCCGAGCTACCTACAGCTCGTCTTCCCCCGAGCCTCCCATGGCTCGGCTTCTCCGAGCTTCCCATAGCTCGTTTTCCCCGAGCCTCTCGTGGCTCGGTTTCTTCGAGCTTCCCATAGCTCGGTTTCCTCGATTCACTGATGATTTGTTTTTCTCTGAGCTACCTATAGCTCGGCTTCCCCCGAGCCTCCCATGACTCGGCTTCCTCCGAGCTTCCCGTGGCTCGGCTTTCTTCGAGCTTACCGTGCCTCGGCTCTCCCCGAGCTTCCCATAGCTCGACTCTCCCGAGCCTCTCGAAACTCGGTTTCCTCAAGCTTCCACAGCTCGACTCCTATGAATAATCCGCGATTCGACACTCACCTTCGTGGAGCCCGACACGGGAGAGCCTAGGCCCATCATCACAGAATCCCAAACAAAGAATCATGTTGAAGAGTGGTCTAGGACCTAATATAACTACCTGGGACCTACGCATCTATCAGATCTCAGGCCATCAAAGGGCTCTCCTAGCCGTCGATCCCTCACGAATAAGATACGGATCCCACCGGCGTTACAATGGCCTGATTCGATTCATTCCCGTATCCTAACAACCTTCAAACCTTCCGGAAGGCGCTCAAGATCCAGGTGATTGCCTATAAATACGACACGCCCAGATTCCCTCAGGTATGCGCTCACAGCCCCTGGCTCACTCTCACTCTCACTCTCCTCCACTGCTCGTCGGTCCCCCCCCCCCCCCCCCCCGTGGAGCTCCCGATTGGCTACCCCTGGAGAGACTTCCCAGAGATCCATCTCCCCATTTCTGTTGATCAACGATCCCCACTGACTTGAGGGTCGAAGGGTCTTTCGCGGAGGGCCACCCCCAATGCCTCTCGCGCGAGGACTTCTGTGCAGGTCCGCCCAGACCAGGAGACCGACCGCGCCCGAGTCGGAGGACAGATCCCGATAGCAACAGGATCCATAATTCTGAGTCTGTTTGCTCTAATAGTTATTCTATCTCAGGATCTAAGGGTATAAGGTTAGGTTGCAACGATCGGCGACCAAGTATACACCCTACCAATGACTCTAAAGAAAACAATAATTTAGTTTATTATTATTATTATAGAAGAGAAAGAAGAAGATTCTAAAGAAAATATCCTAAAAGATTCCTAGAACTAAGAGCAATGACTAATTTAATTAGGGTTTAATAATTCTTAGCAATCAAGTTAACAAAAATTAGACTCTCTATTCTAGGTTTACCCTAGATCTAGACAGCTCCTAACTTCCAAGACTGCCTTGGAGCCCTCCAAGTCAAAAATTAGCTGATCAACTAGCCAGTTAAGGGTAACGTCAGTGGGGGTCCTCCCGTTGCTTACTAGGTAAGCGAACGGGACCAATTAAGTAACCACTTTCCTTTCTTTTTCTAGACACCAGTTAAGCAGTCAATCTTGACCCGGTCCAACTCTTTTGGGTGTCTTGTCCTATTGAGCTTGAGTTTCTTAGGGGCTGACGTCTAGTTAATTTTAGAGTTAAAGGTTTGGGTTAATGCAAAATAAAGGATGTGGTTTGTGGGCCAAGGAAGGGTGATGAAATCCCACCTTATCTTGATTAGAGGTTTGTGCCCTTAAAGTTAATTATGAAAATACTATGCAACAAGCAGATGTCCACCTCTTGAAATTATCAAACAAAATTAATCTAATTATTTTTTTTAGATTTTTGATTAAGTTTCTAATTTTCTAATAATTATGATATGTCAATGGAAGTTTTTTTAAGTTTGTAGAAAATAAATTTATCTAAGTCAATCTAAGTAAAGAAATAAAATAATTATTTTATTTATATATTTTATTTTATTTTTTTATATATTTTTTTATTTTCTTAAATTAATTATATTTTATGGAAGGTGTCTTAGGGTTTTCTTTCAGGTTCTTTTAAGGTAAGTTAATTAAAAGGAAAATTTGATTAGGTTAAAAGTGAATTTGTGACAAGAAGGAAAGTAATAAATTTCTCTCTTTTTTTATGTTAAAAAGAAAATATAAAATTCTAACAATTAAGGTAACAAAAAATAATAAAATAAAGATACAATAACTATTCAAAAATAAGAATAAAATTAAGAGAGAATTAATCTATTTTTTTTATTATTTTTTATAATTTTTTCAAATAACGTACTTAAGTCCTCGGTAATGGAACCAAAATTTGATGCTTATCATAGCGCAACGATTAAAACATCTTAATTTCACTAATAGAATAGTGAGAGTAAGGAATCGATTCCACAGGGACTTTAGCGGTTATCTTAAATAAATTTATAATTTAAATAAATAGATAATTAATTATATAAAATAATTAAGATATGGTCTATCTTATAAGAGCATGGCCCGTACCCGTAGATCATGGCCTGTCCCTTTTAATTTCTACTTAAATAGAATTTAATAAAAATTGAACATGAATAGAAATTTTATTTCATAACATTCGACAGTGCAAATTAAAATTAAAAATTAATTTTTAACATTAAGAACAGATTGCAATAATTCCTGAACCAAACCTGGCCTTTTTTTTCTCCTCTGCATACGCCTCCAAGCCACGAGCTCTTCTTGGGAACAGAGCAAGAGACGCGAACAGAACATCCAAGGAAAACCTCCACGATTCCTCCAATGCTCACACGGACCGAGCCTTGCATATGCCTGTGGACTCCTCCAACAGAGCCTCCACGATTGCTCAATCCTCTAAACAGCCGCTTGCTCCTAGGAACAGAGCAATCTCCACGGACGCAGAACCCACGGACGAATGCATCACGAACCCACGGACGGCCGCCTGCAGAACTCCCAATTGCCCCCTCCGTGTGCGACGCTCTTTATAGATGCTTTAGACGCGGTGAAGACGCGGAGAGAGCTTTCCTTCTACTCCAAATTACTTTTCAATTTGGCACCCGGATAGATACGGAAGGATTTTGAAGGGATCGTGGCAAGATTGCAGATGATTTCCCTTCCAATTTTGCTTCAAATATATTCCTTAATTGCTGCCGACCGTGAAATCCGAGAGAGAAAATTTGGCTTCTTCCTTTAATTCCATTAAATTTGGGATACTTTTGGTAATTTCTGATGTTGACGATCTTTTTGGCGGCAAGGATCTTCTCAGCGGCGATATTTTGGCGAAGAAATCAAGCCCTGGCAGCCTCTGTGCATCAGAGATCCGTTTGAAGGATCTGGGAAGAAGACGATGAAGTCGGCAATGGATTTGCTGACTTTGCTTTAAAATGCATGCTAATAAACAAATAAATCTTATAAAATCAATTTCAAGCTCATTTTAAGTCCGATTTGAGTGCTGTTTGCATTGTTAAATTCCTAAAATCGAGTTCTTTAAGTTGATAAGGTTTTACCTAAAATATTATATAAAATATTAAAATATCAAATAATAATAGATACGTTGAATTATTAATTAATAGGTTTAGTGATAATTATTTGTGAGTTTATCAAGTAGCAAATGGACTTGAGTTATAAGCACATAACATTTTTTTTTCATTCAATGTGCAACTAAATTCTGAGCATCACACTCTTTCTCTTTAAAAAAAACCTTAACAAGAAAAGAATAGCTAAATGAGATGCCTACCCTAAGTGCATCCATGATAAAATGAGTGCATAGAGAGTAAAATAAAGAATCCAAAGGGAGAAAGAGTGGTTAGAGTGTGAGATCCCATTGAATACTCAAGTCTTTCCTGTTGAAAATTAAACCTAAACCTTTGGTGAAAACCATCACCAAGAAGCCCAAGAATCATTCATGTTCAAACATCAAGAATCAATAAACGATAATGGAAGCGTACCTGAATCCATATTGCTTAATTACTTTCTAGAGTCGTGCAGTTGGCCTTCCAGATCAACATGTTCTCCTAGAGAGTCCTTTAAATTTTTCTTTAGAGTTTTTTTTTCTAATGATGGGATTCAGAGAAGAAGGTCATACGTGCAATCCATTGACCATAATTGCTATATATAGATAACTTCATCATTATCTTTTGGTATTTTTATTTTAGCCCATCATAAAAATAGAAATAACATCTTATATCTCTATACATTAAAGGCCCACACCCTATCAGGTACATTAAAGTTCAAATCATTGAAACCTTAGCAGATCACTTTTATTGGGCTTAACCTTATTTGACAGTCTGCAACACATTATTGTTTTACATATAAGCCCAATGTTGGATTAATGATTCAATAATCTCCCACTTCGGCTATATGTGTAACCTTATAATTATGTTTTGTAAAATAATCGAATGAGCTCAATTTTACTGTAATTATCGAAATGTATCTATAACCAATATCTAGTCCATCAACCATACCAACATAGGATCAAAGCGGCCTTTGTTATATCTATCGTAACTCAACCCATCAATGACCACGTATGTTGATACAACTTAATGACATGGATCATAATATGGATGTGTAGCATGAAAATTTCATGTAATGTGATCTTAACATGCCTATTTTCAACCGGTCCTCCTTTAACTTGAGTGAGATCAAAACTTTAACATAATTGTACAGAGTGTACTGATCTGAATAAAATACTTTATTTCTGATCAGAAAATATCCAAACACACAAATGTGTACAAACTAAACATAAAGCATAAAATAGAAGTTATACAAACTCTCACTGAATCTAAGCATCGTCATGCTCTATAATGCCCATGTGAGCAGTATGCTCATGAAAGACCTTGGACGTCACACCCTTTATAAGGGGATCTGCAACCATGGAGTTTGTCCCTATATACTTTATGAAAAGCTGACCACTCTGTACTCTTTCCTCTACAATTACGAACTTGATGTCAATATGCTTTGACTTGGTCGAGCTCGTGTTGTTGTTTGAATACAATACGGCTGACTTGTTGTCACAAAATAACTTTAACAGTATTTCATTCCTTTCAATATGCGTAGCCCAGTGACAAAGTTTTTCAAGCATATCCCATGATTAGATGTTTCATAACATGCTATAAATTTTGCTGCCATGATAGAAGAAGCTATAAGTGTTTATTTTGTACTTCTTCAAGAAATAGCCTCACCACCTAACATATATACATAGTCCAAAGTGAATCTTTTGCTATCTTAGCATCCTGCAAAGTCGGAGTCAGAATACCCAACGATCTCAAAATGATCTAATCTTCCATATGTGAGCATGTAATTTTTAGTTCTTTTTAGATATCTCATAACCCTTTTGGCTGCTTTCCAGTGATCCATTCCTGAGTTACTTAAATATCTGCCTAACACTCCAATAATGTACGCAATATCTGACGCGCACAAATTTGAGCATACATTAGACTCCCTACAGCTGAAGCATAAGAAATTTTCTGCATCTTTTCAACTTCAAGGTTTCTTTAGGGCACTGGTTAAGACTGAATTTATCTCCTTTAGCGACGGGGTGTCACCTGGTTTGCAATCTTGCATGCCGAATCTTTTAAGTACTTTATCATTATCGCTTCTTTGTGATAATCCAAGAATACCTGAGAACGATCATGATATATCTGAATTACTAATACAAAGAAGGCGTCCTTAAAAAGGACAGCGTTTGCAATTTTGATGAAGTCGTCAAAATTTTCTCATGTTTATAAGAACTTAAACTAGAATGCGTTATACGGTCACTGAAACAAGTTCCTTTAAATTTCCCTATAATACCATAGATGGGCTAGAATTTTTTAAAGGATTGATTGGCCATCTAAATTAAGAATGGTTAGCATAGAATGTGGTAGAAGTCCAGATCGACGGCCTACCATCACCAGTTGTCAATGTTAATAGGAGAAAATAAGGAAGAAGTCATTAAGAAGTTCTTTTTAAAACAATCATGGACCTCCTCTGATATTTTTTCATTGGCTTATCAGTCAAATCTAAATACCTATACCCTTACCTATAACCTATGCATCTCCTATGCTTCGCTCCAACTTCTAGTTTTATAATGCATCTAACTGAATGCATCTCATCTCTGCGACAGTAATCTTGGACCTTCCATAGTCTGATTCATTCATCATTCCTGCTACTCATGGCTGTCTTATTCAATGCTTACTCGAGTCTCAAAGCCATGACTTGTGCATAACTAACTACCTCAACTTGTTCTCTCAAAGAAAAATATTTTGTTCAAGTTCTTCTTTCATGACTGTATGTCATGACAACTTTGTGCTTACATTATTCATTTAATTCCATAGCCTTCAAAATAAGATCAAGCGGCACATGAATCCAGACAAACTTTGACCACATTTGCGATCCAATATGTCCCCCCTTTTTTCCCTCTTCACGGCCCCCCACCCCCCCGCCCGCCCCTTTTTTTCTTTTCTTTTTCTTTTTTTTTTATGGGTGGGGGGTTGGGTTTGGTATGGAGTTGTTGTAGTACTGGTATGCATTTAGATACATGATGAAATGCAGTGGTGATAGTCCACTTAATGTTACTGTGGTTATTCGACCCTTGTTGTACGCTTGCTTGTTGCTTTAACTGATTTGCTATGTGCCTATGCCGTTTGTGTTAGAAAATATGGTGAGTTTTGCCCTAAGAACTATATCTATGGAATTCTTCAACATTTTAGTTGTCAAATTGTAGGGAATATCGTATGCATTATATAAATCAAATTCATATATCAAGCAGCGGAAGAAAAATAAATACAAATTTAATTTTCAAAGCCCAAGATCCTCAGGGAACAGATTCAGTTAATAAAATAAATAATACATAATTAAAATAGATCATACATATGTTCTTTATTGAGGATGAAAACTGTTGAAGCAGATAAACGATTTGCCACTAGTCGTCCACGTGTTTGGCCTCTAACGGTGATTCACACGAAGATGATGATGTCCTATAGGATTAGATGATAACCTTCTTGCATGTTAACACCTCTTTTCTTTTCAATTGATTTTTCAAATCAAAAAAAAATTAAGATTAAATCTTGATCAATCAAGAGAGAAAAAAAATTCTTGATCAAGATTAAATCTTGTTCAACCGAGGAGAGAAGTTTGGGTTGTATTGAGAGAGAACTTTTCTTTCTCTTGGCCGATTGAAGAAGAAAGGAGATGGGGCGGTCCATCCTTCTATAATGAAGAGGATGACCGTTTCATCCTTTTATAATGAAGAGGATGGGATGGTCGTTTCATCCTTTTATAATGAAGAGATTTATTTGTTCCACCAAAAAAATGAATGTAGTCTCAACCATTTAACCACCATCTTTAAATGTGTCTTTACCATGACAAGATATGGATCATGCCCATCACATGGGTATATTTTTCCATCATGTTGTGGAGATGGATTATGCCCATCACATGGGCATAGATCCATCCTTCATGTGACACGATCTCAGCCCTTAATTTAATTGAGATCTGAATTCCTAAAAAATAGGATGTCAAATAACTCATGATTAATCCCAATTATTCTGAGCCATCCATCTCATGGATCAAGCCTAATTGGGTATCCAATCAATGGATTAAAATTCTTTCCTCTTTGATTATGATTGGTCATTAAATTTGAATTAAGTCCAACTTAATTTCTGTTTAAACTTCATCCAAAATCTCCTTAATGTGTGTAACCCGTTAAGTCCCTTAACACATTGGTAATAATCATGTCCCTTAATTGACACTAGGGATGACATTGATAAACACCTTTTCCAAGTCAATTCTTTAACCAAATCAACTCCTTTATTAAATCAAAGAATCCATGATTATAGATCATGAGAGTCTAGCAAACATCATGACCACCCAAGTGTTAAGGATTTTGTTGATGTGGTCATCAACACATGTCCATGAACGATTACGTACATTCAATCCCTTCGTCACATATCTCAGATCAATCAGTGGTACGAAATGTGTCAACTATGTAATTGATCTTTGTTTACTTGATCTTAGAAAAATTGACTCATATAAATTAGAACTTCAAACCATTTCGAATTCCAACTCAACCTTGTACGGATTTAACGATCAATTTAATCCATCAAGTGGCCGTGGGATATAGCCCTTTCTATCAAGGGAGACGAATTCTATCTTGATCAAACATCACCTTTATGTGCTTCATGTCATACCCAACCGACACCATATTTACCACCCATGACTAGAGCGACGTTTGTATGTCGTCAAAGCATGACATTCTACACATGAGATGCAATAAAGATCTTAAGTCAAAGGATCACTCGCACCATCGTCATTAGAGATCAACCATCGACACTATATAGAATATCCATATTGGATATTTGTGTGGGTCATCCAATGCATCGTTACAATAACGAGCATCCACACACCTATCCAAGTATCTTCATATTTCAACTTGTGAAATTAGCTGCTCACCCCAAGGGTGAAGATATGCAATATGTGCTAGTCTTAACGGCGTTCGATAGTACCCAGTCCTATCTATGCATTGACTAGGGAAATTTAAAGAATCGGATATTAATATGCAATTTTGGATCTCACAATTTGCAATCTCTATTACAAATTTCATATGAACAGTTCACATTCTTTTGGACTTTATCTTACAGGTAAAATATATCTTTTATATATATATATATATATATAGAATTATACCTAGATAGATAAAGAAACCAATAAATTTGATTTGCGTTCATAAAAAATATGTACAAACTAGTATCTAATCCGATTGGATATAGGGCACACACTAACAATCTTTTACTTGCACTAGAGCCAATCACCCATGTATCTAATACCAAGTGACTCAGCATGACCATTATGCTTCTGCTATGGTGGGACTTTAGTGAATGGATCGGCAATATTATCGTCCATGGGGACTCGTTCTATTTTTATTTCATTTTGTTCAATGATTTCTCTAATTATGATATTTCTGAGTACATTTTTGGACCTCTGATGAGACCTTGTCTCCTTGGCTTGCGCAATAGCTCCATTGTTATCACAGTACAAGAATACTAAATTAACAATGCTTGGAACCACTCCAAGTTCAGCAATGAACTTTTTGATCCAAACTGCTTCTTTAGCTACATCTGATGCCGCAATGTACTCAACTTCAGTCACAGAGTCAACGGTCGTCTCCTGCTTGGAACTCTTCCAGCTGACTGCACCACCATTGAGTGTGAACACATAGCCTAATTATGATTTATAATCATCTCTATCAGACTAAAAACTAGAATCTGTGTAACCCCGAACTATAAGGTCAGGTCCTCCATAAACCAAGAACATATCCTTAGTCCTTCGCAAGTACTTAAAGATATTCTTGACTGCCATCCAATGTTTCTTATCATAATTTGCTTGATATCTACTTATAATACTCAAGGCATAAGAAATATTAGGCCTCGTACATAGCATCACATACATAATGGATCCAATTGCTAATGTGTATGGTATCCTATCCATGTACTCTCTTTTCTCTTGGGTCTTAGGACTCATGTCCTTGAAAAGTACCCTATGTGACATGGCAGGAATCCCTTCTTAGATTTCTTTATGCTAAACCATTTTAGCATCTTATCTATGTACGTACTTTGGGTCAATCCAAGCAACCTCTAAATCTATCTCTATAGATCTTTATACCTAATATATAGGCTGCTTCTCCCAAATCCTTTATGAAGAATTTACCTACAACCAATCCTTCACTTCTTTAAGTAAGGATATATTGTTTTCTATTAATAATATCATCCACATATAATATTATGAAAATAATATCACTCCTACTAACCTTCTTGTACACACATGGATCATCCTCATTTTTGATAAATCAAACTCTTTGATTGTCACATTAAATCGAATGTTCCAACTTCTAGAGGCTTGCTTAAGTCCATAAATAGACCTTTGTAGCTTGCACACTTTCTTAGGATCAATGGATTCAAAACCCTCTAGTTGTGTCATATACACATCCTTCTCTAAATTTTTATTTAGGAAGGTGGTCTTGACATTCATCTGCCAGCTGATCTCATAGTCAAAATATGCTACTATTGCAAGCAAAATCCTTATGGACTTATGCATAGCTACTGGTAAAAAGGTTTCATCAAAGTCAACACCTTGTCTTTGCTTGTAACCTTTTACAACTAGCCTTGCCTTATAGGTAATCACATTACCATCCATGTCGGTCTTCTTCTTGAAAACCCATTTGCACCCAATGATTTTATCCCTTCAGGTGGATCAACCAATATCCATACCTAGTTGTCATACATGGAGTCCATTTCAGATTTCATGGCCTCAAGCCATCTCTCAGAGTCCATGTTAGACATTGCCTCTTCGTAGTTGGTAGGCTCATCATCCTCTATAAGAAATGCATATCTCTTAGGGATATAAATTATCCTACTAGATCTATGTAGCTGGTGTGTACTTGGAGCTACATGTTGCTTTTCATGCAACGATTGCCTGAATGTGGATTGAGTCTCCAGCTCAACTCCCACTATATTCAGCATATGCTCCATTCCATCTAATCGGTCTTTATTAATTTGTGGTTCTTGAGCTTTACTAAGTTTAATCTTACTCCCACTACGCATTTCTATGAGAATCCCATTCTCTAAAAATGTGGCATGTCTTGAGACAAACACCTTTTTCTCAAGTGGATGGTAGAAGTAGTATCCTTTTGTTTTTTTGGATACCCCACAAAATTATATTTATTAATCTAGCTTCAAGCTTATCTGATTCATTACGCTTCACGTAAGTATAACAGCCCCAAACCCTTAAATTATTAAGAGATGACTTCTTTCCATACCATATCTCATAGGGAGTGGATTTGATCGATTTAGATGGAACATGGTTTAAGGTATATTCGGCAGTGTCTAGTGCATAACCCCAAAACATTTTTGAAAGATCTGCAAAGCTCATCATGAAACGTACCATGTCTAGCAATGTGTGATTTCTCATTTCCGACACACCATTGTGTTGTGGTGTACCAGAAGGAGTCCATTGAGAAAGAATCCCATTCTCCTTTAAATAATTTACAAACTCATGGCTCAAGTATTCACCACCTTGATCTGATCGAAGTATCTTAATACTCTTGCCAGTTTGTTTTTCTACTTCACATCTGAATTCTTTGAACTTTTCAAAGGCTTCAGATTTGTGCTTCAACAAATACACATAGCCATACCTACTATGGTCATCTATGAATGTGATGAAATAAGAAAAACCTTCTATGGTTGAATGTTAATGGATCCACATACATCCGAATGTACTAAACCCAAGCATTCTGTTGCTCGCTCACCTTTTCTAGTAAAAGGTGTCTTGGTCATTTTGTCAAGTAGGCATGACTCGCATTCATCAAACGATTTTCAATCGAATGAGCTCAAGTATCCATAACTTGGTTAAACAATTTTTATTTACATGGCCTAAACGACAATGTCATAGGTATGAATCCCTAGAATTATTTGATTTTAATCTTTTTGATTCAATATTGAAATAGGGGCTTGAAGATTAAGAACATAAATTTCATTGAACAATTCAGCAGAACCAAAGAACATTTTGTTTCAAAAAATAGAAATACCTTTATTTTTAATTTTAAAAGAATACCCATCCATTACTAAACATGAAACGGATATGATATTCTTTGTTATATTCGGTACATAGTAACAATTACTAAGTTCATTACAAGCCCTGGGGGAAAAGATAAAAAGTAAATTCCTACATCTAATGCAGCAACCTTTGCTCCATTTTTCATGCACATAATCACTTTATCCTTTCCTAATCTTTTACTATTTCTTATCATCTGCATATTAATACAAATATAAGACCCACAACCGATATCCAATACCCAAGTGGAATAAGAAGTAATAGAAGAAAATATCTCAATTATGAACGTACCTGATGTGGAAGCATCCGTATACTTCTTCTTTTTCAGGCTTGCCAAATAAGCCCTGCAGTTACACTTTCAGTACCCATTCTTGCCACAAAAGTGATATTTTCTTTGGCTACATCCTTCTTGGCTACANAACTGAGTAATTAAAAATTATGATCGCACTTCTCTTAGACACTAATGTAGTTAAGCCCAATTGATTAGACCAATTTTAGGATCATAGGATCAAACAATGATATGGTTAAAACTAATTTTTTCTAAACCTTATCATCTTTTACATATTATGATAAGTTGAGATAGTGACCATTAGGGATTTATGATAAGTATCAAATATTTTATAATAATTTATTTTAAATATTTATCTTATCATTATCTGTTATGATAAATTAATTTTTATCACATAAAAATCCTAATTGGTCTCTATCATAACGTCCCTAACAACAATGATCATGATAACATATCAAAATTTAAAATTTTTAATTTTAAATATTGATTATCATGTTATCATGATATAATTATTTCAGATTTTAATCACGTTATTTATCATGTCAAAATTAAATTTTAAACATGATATGTTAAATTTTAACCTTTATGATTATGTCACACATGAATCATAATTTTAAATTTTAACATGATCAAATCTAAATCATTCACGTTTATTATCATATAATAAAATTTTAAAATATTTATCTAAAATAATATAATTATTTTATATTTTAATCATGTTATTTATCATGTTAAAATTAAATTTTAAACATGATATATTAAATTTCAGCTTTTATGATTATGTCACACATAAATCATAATTTTAATTTTTAACATAATTAAATTTAAATAAATCACATTTATTATTATATAGTAAACCTTTTAATATTTAATTTCATCATATGTAAGCTTTATATTTTACATCACATGTAAAATTAATATCTATGTATATGAAAACTAGAATTCAGGTAATCTTTTATATTAACTGAATTTGAAGCATGAGGTGGCTTGATACCACTTGTTGAAAAATCCTTTTCCCTAACAAGCTTCGGTTCTAAGCCTCCTTTATCGCATAGTCATGGGCCCTGGGCCTCGTGCCCAATGACCCATGTCACCTGACAATGGTACCCATCAGACCAGTCGATAATCGAATCGATCGGTCCGCCGACACCAATGGGCGAAGAGCCTGGCTTCGATGACATGGTCACCAGTGAGAGTTTCCATTGATGCTCTACTTGACCATGTAGGTCAACTGGCTCTAATAGCACTTGTTGAGAATATCGTATGCATTATATGAATCAAATTCATATATGACAAATAAATACGAATTTAATTCCCAAAGCCCAAGATCCTCAGGGAACATATTCAGTTAACAAAAAAAATAATACATGATTAAATAATAGATCATACCTACACTCTTTATTGGGATAAAAACTGATGAAGCAGGTAAATGATTTACCACTAGTCATCCACGTGTCCGACCTCTAACGGTGATTCATGCGAAGATCTTTGGATGATGTTCTTCCATAATTAGATGATAACCTTCTTATAAGGGGTGCTAGCACCTCTTTTCTTTTTCAATTGATTTTTCGAATCAAGAAAAATTTTAAGATCAAATCTTGATCAATCAAGAGAGAAAAAAAATTCCTTGATCAAGATCAAATCTTGATCAAAGAAAATAATTTTTTGATCAAAATCAAATCTTGATCAACCAAGATGAGAGAAGTTTGGGTTGTGTGGAAAGAGAGAACTTTTCTTTCTCTTGACCGATTGAAGAAGAAAGGAGATGGGGCGGTCCTTGTGTGGAGAGAGAACTTTTCTTTCTCTTGGTCAATTGAAGAAGAAAGGAGATGGGGCGGTCCATCCTTTTATAATGAAGAGGATGGCTATTTCATCCTTTTATAATGAAGAGATTTATTTTGTTCCACCAAAAAAATGAATGTAATCCCAACCATTTAACCACCCATCTTTAAATGTATCTTCACCATGACATAGATATGGATCATGCCCATCGCATGGGTATGCTTTTCCATCATGTTGTGGAGATGGATCATGCCCATTACATGGGCATAGATCTATCCTTCATGTGACACGATCTCAGCCCTTAATTTAATTGAATTTGAATTCCTAGAAAAATAGGAAGTCAAATAACTCATGATTAATCCTAATTATTCTGAGCCATCCATCTCATGGATCAAGCCTAATTGGGTATCCAATCAATGGATTAAAATTCTTTCCTCTCTGATTATGATTAGTAATCAAATTTGAATTAAATCCAACTTAATTCCTATTTTAACTTATCCAAAATCTCTTTAATGCATTAGATCCCTTGACACATTGGTAATAATCATGTCCCTTAATTGACCCTAGGGATGACTTTGATAAACACATTTCCAAGTCAATTCTTTAACCAAATTAACTCCTTGATTAAATCAAAGAATCTATGATTATAGATCATGAGCAGTCTCTAGCAAAGCATCATGACCACCCAAGTGTTAAGGGTTTTGTTGACGTTATCATCAACACCTATCCATGAACAGTTACCGTACGATTCAATCCCTTCGTCAGATATCTCAGATCAATCAATGGTATGGAATGTGTGAACCATGTAATTGATCTTTGTTTACTTAATCTCAGAAAAATTGATTTATATGAATTAGAAATTCAAAACCATTTCGAATTCCAACTCAACCTTGCAAGGATTTAACGATCAATTTAATCCATCAAGTGGCCGTGGGATATAACCCTTTCTATCAAAGAAGATGAATCATGTCTTGATCAAACTTCATGTCATACCCAACGACACCATATTTGTCATCCGTGGTTAGAGCAACTTTTGTATGTCGTCAAAGCATGATATTCCATACATAAGATGCAATAAAGATCTCAAGTCAAAGGATCACTCGCACCACTGTCATCAGAGATTAACCATTGACACTATATAGAATATTCATATGGGATCTCTGTGTGGGTCATCCAATGCATCATTACAATAATAAGCATCCATACACCTATTCAAGTATCTTCATACTTCAGCTTGTGAAATCAGCTGCTCATCCCAAGGGCAAAGATATGCAATGTGTGCTAGTCTCAACGGCGTTCGATGTGCCCAGTCCGGTCTACGCATTGACTAGGGAAATTTAAAGAATCGAACCTTAATATGCAATTTTGGATCTCACAATTTACGATCTCTATTACAAATTCTATATGCACAGTTCACATTCTTTTGGACTTTATCTTACAAGAAAAATATATCTATATATATATATATATATATATGTATATATATATAAGAATTATACCCGGATAGATCAAAAATCAATAAATTTGATTTATATTTATAAACAAATGTGTACAAATTAGCATCTAATTCGATTGGATTTAGGGCACACACTAAAACAAACATCCTCATAAAAAAAAGAATTTGTGATAAGAATATGTCCCATGAGACACCAATGTGGACAAAACCTCTATTGAATCAATAACCTTGAGGAAAATAAGCATCGAGGAATCAAGTTATTTAATCCTTGATACTGCTACTTGCATAAAAAGTCTCCATATTATTACAAATTACGCACTCTCTTGTCAAAATTAAGAGGAAGAGAAGTAGCAAATCTTTCTTTTTTTTCCTTCCAAAAGGAAGAGAAAAATAGCCCATACCATTAGTCATCTGCACAGTGGTTTCTGATGGTGATGGTACTGGGCCAACTCGGCCTCTGAAGAGCAATAGCAAAACCCACCCTTATTCTTCATCAACTTCAGTATGCTTTCAAATACCGACACCTCGCATGGGATCCTCAGCACACCTTCCTGTTGGAACCCAAATTCCTCCTCTGCTTCTCTGAGCAGAAGACCAAAGGCCTGATGACTCAAGTATTCTGTTGGGATCACGAACCTCTTCATCTCCTCTCCAACGCAGACTGCAAAGAAACCTTTGGGGATGGAATTAGAGAGTGCTGATTTGTCAGAGAAGGAGACAGTTCTCTTGAGAAAATTGATACTCTTTTTGCTGCTGTTCTTTGGCGCAACTGCAAGCTTCTTCCACTTCTTTAGCATCTGTTGGAGCCTTACTATCTCTGTGATCTTGTTGCTGGGCTTTCTGGAATCCATAAAAGGATACGTGGTGATTGGAAATCTTGAAGGGGAAGAACCCACCAGGAGTTCCCTCTTCTTTTGGGTTGGTGGAATGGGATGGGTTGAGATGTTGCTGAAAACTTGAGAATTTATAGAAGTTGGGAGCCTTTGTTGTGTTGTATTTTATCAGCGTTATACATGATAAATATTAGCTATAATAATTTAAGGTAATTTATTATTCATTTAAAATTGTAGATGAATGGGGCTGAGGTTTCAAGTAGTTTTGACTCCCTTTCTGAAATTTTATGGGGGTAAGTTAGTGTGTGCTTCCTATGCAAAATAAAAGATTTAGATAAACTGTCTCCATCATCAAATTGGCAAAATCAGAACCAACCGTTGCATGCTATTTTCTTATGTTCTACTTTAGTCTTTCCCCTTTTAAATAGTTGACCCAATGATTAATATGTTTCAAAGACTCATAGCTAAAGATCAGAATATACTGTAGTTTCATCTTGTAGGTGTGATGTTAGTGGAATCAGACTAAGATGGAATTTTTCACACATTATTCAAATGGTAATCGCCCCATCTATATATATATATATATATATATATATAGTGAAAAAAAAAGGTCTCCTAATTTTTCGCAGAATGGGATGCCCCACATCTCATTCTGTTCAATCCCATTCTCTGACCCAATCAAGCATCCCAGTATTTTTTTGAAATGCTTTTTTTATAAAAAAAATTTATTTGTAAAATTTTAATATTTTATTTAATTTTTAAAGATATTTAAACTTCAAAAATTATGATTTTATTATGAATTAGATCTATTTAAAATTATGAAGTCAATGTTTTATGGCTGAAATAAGAGGAGATGAGATGATCGAGCTCATCCTGGAACCTCTATGGAATGGAACAAAATGACCGAGATGGCTCCCATTCCACTGACACTTGAATTACTATATGTATACTGTTCCATTGATCTAAATAAAATCAGTGATACATCAGTTTCCATTTAGTGTTTCAAGTCACCCTTATGGTGCAGAGATTTGAAGACCTTAGCTTGTCTTGGTATCTGTTCTTTAATACTTGACATTTTGTTTGATATATGCTTGTCTTATTTATGTATTTACTATAATCCTTTTTTAATGCAATCTGAGTACTTGTAGAAAGCAGCTGACGGTAAGAAAGGCAAGTTGCATGTGAAGCGCTTATTTACTATTATCATAATTATAAATAAAACATGCCCTTGATTCATTAAGTTTACGAGAATGTCCATCCACAATTAATTTGGTTTTAAACTTTAGGCATTCAAGAGCCTGCTTGCTTGCTTCATTTTTAATTTTTTTTTTCTATAGAATTAAAAAAAGATTCATGTAGCCCATTCCAATTAGTTTAAAATTAAAGCTTTGTTATTGTTATTATTTTTTCCTCGTATCTAATTTTAAAAACTAAATTAATTATCTATTTTGTGTGCAAAGTCGCACTCTTCCTTTCCCCAATCATGATTAAAAAAAAACACATGGAAGTTCTATGGTTAGACCTTATGAATTATTTGTGAGAGTCCATGATAGTGTTTGTTTAGTCTCCCATTACCTATGCACTAGATAGTTCCTGGATATTTATATCACGCCAAAGAGCCCAATATTACCTTCTACTTAGTGTTTTTAGGAGAGATCCTAGGTTCCAAATAGTGATAGAGCTAGCTCAGCTCATGACCCATGTGAACTAGAAAACACCATAGATGGACTCATAGCATTCGTGATTGAATTTGTTTAGATTTAGATTTAAATCTTTACCCAACAAGGATATAAGGGCTTAAAATGAGAAGAGTACGTGAGAGACTTTGTTGGAGTGTGTTGAGTCCCACATTAGCTATTATTGGGTTATTCTTAGCTACTTATTCAGGGCCAAGAAATCCAAATATAATATTTTAACTAGTCTTTTTTAGCAAGGTTTAAGTTGTTACAAATGTACCCTCAAATTTCCATTTGATTGGACGGTAATAGTATCATTATTTTTATTGTTATTACAATAGCATTATTGCTGTCGTGCTATTTGTTATTATAATACTTGTTATGTTTATCCACTATTACATGCTTTGTTTTTCTAAGGGAACATTTTGAACTGGTTTAAGAGTTTGATGGAATGCATTGGAGAGAAGCATAACTACAAATTGAAGTAAGGTTGTTAATTTTGCTCACTCTTTTCTCAATCTTTCTTAGCTGTTTATACTTTTTACAGTCCTGGTGTCAGTCATTTTAAAAAGTTTATATATGAGCAACCATCTCGTGTTTAGGTCTTGACATTGGATTTTTACCAATTGGACAAACTAGAATGTTAAATTTTAAACAAAATGCAGAGCATCGAACAACTTGGCTTATGGGGTCTTTGTGCTCAGAACAAGAGCACTAATATCAAGATCATATGATACTTTATGTCAAACGAGGAATGGCTTGTATAATATTCGCCAAGTGGGAAGATCTATGCATGTGGAGATAGTTGGGATTTGTAGGGTTTCATAAATTTTTTTTAGGGTTTTGTCCTTTCATTAGGTACAGCACAGGACACCAACAACTCTCAACTTGTGGCTTTGGAAAGAATATTTTTTATATTGCACTGCAGCAACAACTAACACTACCCAATGAAAAAAAGGGCCTTTTCCTCTTCTTCCTTCATACTTTTAAAAGTTGAAATTAAAATTTTATTCTGATGCCAGTCTGACTCACTTCTCCTTTTCTCAAGCATTTTGATTCCTTTTATTTCTTTATTCTTTGCTATAGCTTTTCGTGTACTTCACTTTTGTTGGAACTGTTCTAACAATGTCTTTATTTCTGCCATGGCAGTTACTCAGTGATTTGCCTTGTCATAAAATCTAGAGCATCATCGCTATGTCATCATCCTTCCATGTTAATCTGCAGTCATTCATTGATATCCTGATCTTGCTAATATCAATTGATATCCTATGAAGATGGTGTGAGCAAGCACTACAAAATGTTGTCTCAGAGATATCAGGAATAGAGCTGCTAAGAAGGATCTTGTTAGGTGATGCAGAAAACTGCGAGTGGAAGGCAGATTTTACAGAAAATAAATTAAATTTCCAGCAGTTTGAAGTTCTACGAGAAATATCAGTTGAAGTAAAAAGTGAATCACAATTTAAATATTATCTGTAACCATTCAATAGGAAGCTTGAAGATTTTTTTTGAGTCATTCAATAATTTGCAAAGTTGCTTATATATATATATATATATATAAGCATGTCTACAATCATTTGCAATGTCACCATCTGTGGAGTCATACATACATTCAACCAACTGAATCTAGACACCCACCAATCACCAGCTCAGGTCAAGCAGTTCCTATTCAATCATATATCCAATCATAAGACTCCACCAACCAACCTTACCCCTTTCTCCAATCGAAATTCAGATTGGATGACGGGAAAAACATCCATTAATTGAGATAAGCTGAGCATCGACTCGCATACAAAAGCCCAGCATCTTCATCTTTTTTCAGAGTTCTGAGCTGAGCCTTTCGAGGCTGATAGGGGGCCCCTCCCCTTCATTATTACAGGCTCTACTTGATTCACTGAACCTATTCAACATTGATGAGGTAATCCTTAGTTCTGTTGCAAAGACAGTTAATGGAGGGAAGCAGCAGCAGTATGACTCTCCATTCAGTGCGTACGCACTTCTATGCATGAATCAAGTCCAGGTTCAATTCAATTGAGAAAGAGTCTTGAATGTATTTATCTCTGACTTTCCGGCCTGCAGGATAATGCTATGGCAGGCAGCAAATGGATGCTACCTGAAAGGATTTTTGTCTTCGGTGGGAGATGGCAGGTGAAGAGATCTAACTAATTGGCTCTGTCGTATTTCTTTGTTGCCAATGATTAGTTTGATGGTCTTTAATGATTAGAGATTTGCATCCTTGACCAATGATAGGCCTCATGATATATCATTAACCTGTCATTAGGTGCCCGTACGAGGCTATGATTCCTTCAAACATAGTATTAGATGATAGAATCCAGCTAATCATAGGCTGTTATGTACTCATTTGGAGTTTTAAGTAGCATTTGTTGCGGAGAACCCACAAAAACTGTTGGGGTGCTCAGGTTTTGAGAATGATCTTATTTTTTATTTTTTATTTTTTATAAAAACAGAAAATACTTATGAAAATATATTTGGTAATTGAAAATCAAAATAGTTTTTTGAAAAATAGAGCTTCAAAATAAGAAAAATTAAAAATAGTTTAAAGTTGATTTATTATTTTTCAATCAAAATAAAGAAAATATAGGCTTAAGGGTTGTTTGGTATGGAGTGACCCATCAAAATCACCGATGATCCAAGTGAAGCTAATGGGATAATTGCATTTGCTTGTTCCTTGATGTTCTTGCTACTTAAATTGCCCTTACCTCTAACTTAGTGACCCCATATCTGTTAATGAGATTGGATATCTAAGATCATCTCTCATATAGTGATCTTAACTTATGATTTAGGGACTAAAACATCCTTATCCTTATAAAACAAAATATATTTTCATTAATATAATATAATATAATATTGCAAAATTTTGTTATGATAATATTATATATTATTATGATATAATTTGATATTATAACACAATATAATTATCATTATACCATAATATCATGATTATATTATAAATTGATTATAATATAATATTTATAATGTTATATCATAATATAATATTTTAATTATATCATAATATAATATTTTAAAAGTTATAATTTAATTTAAATATTATAATGATAAATAATATGAAACAATTATAAGTTATCTAGGTACTTGTGGAATATATTTGAGGTAGCTATTTTTAAGGTAAAGAAAGGTTAGCTAATTAGAGATCATTTTAATATTTAATGACCAGTGATCCAAGATTTTCATAGTTTACCAAATATGGTAATCTTATGACATCGGAAATGAGATCACCTCGGCTTAAAGATTGTCAGTGAATTACTATAGTGTTCCTATTTAGGTCATCAAATGCTTCTTAAAGAATTTGAAAGCATGGGAGTGAACAATATTCTGTTTAATTTTTTCCATTTATCCTTTTAAAAAACATCATCTATAACAAAATTAAAGAGTGAAAAATATTTTTTATTTTCACTAACCAAACAGATTTTTTAGAGATCAAAAAGAAGAAAAAAAATTATTTAAAAAAATAAAATAAAATATTCTAAAAAACTAAATGTAGTCTTAGTCACTTCAAATGTTTTGACACATAACATAGCATGCCGACAATACCAGCTTACTAAGTTGGGAAAACCTCTCATAGTTACATGGACTGCAGGAAACATTAGTTCAAATTCTACCTTCGCTAAAGTTCAATGGATTAGGAAAATCAGGGAAGACCAATCTTAGATGTACAGCCCATCACAATGTTTATAAAATATTGGCTGGACTAGTCTATATTTGATGATCCAATAATTAAAATGATATGATATTTTGTGTAATGATCAGTTAATTAAATTTTGCAGCCTACCATGAATTGGATGGATCATCTTGTATCAGTTGATCCATCGATCACTATTCTTGCCTATGGCAGCACTCAACGTGAGATGGATTATGGGAGCCAATTGCGAGTGGCAGTGCTCATCATAAGCTAGATTTGATGGAAATAGATTTAACTATATTTAAATATAATTAAGTCTACTTAAGATAAATTTGGTTATATTCAAATTTAATCAAGCTTAAATCTGATCATCTCCTTCATTTTTGGATTTACATATGAACCTCAAAGATTAAAAAAAAATGAAAAAGATAGAGTAACTCTGAAATTCATATATATATATATATATATACACGAGTTTGATCCTAATCATCCATGGAGCTTTTTAGATTGCAAAATTTAGTGTCGTGTTATAACTTTATCAATCCCATAATTAAATATGATCCAATCATAGATTTTTAAATTAGACAATTAATGTTATTTTTTTTGAGTTGGTTTTCCATATAACTTTTAGCATTTGCCAAGTGGATGCCTTGTATTCTTGCCAAAAAAAGAAAACTTATTCTTTACCTTTCCCTTCGCCAAACTCTTTTTTGGCCAGCAACTTGAGACTTAATCAAAAAAATCCAAATTAATATCACTTTTGAGAGCAGACTTTTTAAAAATA
This sequence comes from Calamus simplicifolius, assembly GCA_900491605.1. NCBI lineage: Eukaryota > Viridiplantae > Streptophyta > Magnoliopsida > Arecales > Arecaceae > Calamus > Calamus simplicifolius. The sequence continues at coordinate 144,884 of UESW01003928.1, forward strand.
TCAGAATTTTCTTTCATCTCATCAATCATAACCGATGTATATGTTTCTTTGCAGGGCAAGTATAGAATGAACACTCATAGAACGTAGGCAATTCAGAACTTATAAGAATTTGACCTCTTGTCATTTTTATATTTTTTCTCCAAGAGATGCTAAAAGTGAAAAGATTTTCTCTTGCTCTTTTTTTTTCCCATGGGTTTTCATACGATAATAAAATTCTAGCACATCAAATAAGCTCGTCATTAATTCTCTAAATATTCCCTAAAGGACTTTTTGTCTTGTTTTTTTTTTTTAATTTCATGATTGACTGCTTCAATTCATATATTCTAGCAACACTATTCTCTTATCCATATAATTATTTAGCAAGATCCCAAAGTTATTTAATAGTGGTGCAAAATCGAAACGCTCTAGCAATTTTAGGACCCATGGAATTAAGCAACCAAGACATAATATATGATTATTATTAGATAACCAATATTGATATTTAGTAAAATCTTTAGCAGGCTGTTTTTGAGAACCAGTAACATAACCAAATTTAAATTTATTAGAAAGAGATGCAGCATTTGACACCTAAATAATTAGATTCATTTAGACTCTTTGCGATAATCCTAAATCCCGGATTGGAATCTTAAATAGAAGAACTTGATGCCATTTAATAAAGAGATCCAAAGATCTCACAATATGGAGAGCAACCGAATATAAGACAACCGAATATAAGATCTTGTGAACCCATGGCTTCCTTTAAACTCCTGGTGAGGAGTTCTACAAGAGAACTCTTACAGAGTTGCAAGAGGACATGCCAAATTTCTATCCCCACTCGAAAGAATAGCAAAGAATTGGATCTCTGCTATCATATTAGAAATAACAATAATAATATAAAAAAACAATGGGGAAAAGTTACGGATTTATATGGTTCGGTCCTTGACCTCAATCTTTTTTTCTTTTTCTTTTTTTGTATTGATGGCAATGCATTATGTAAGGCAAGTATTAATCCAATGTATCCTTGGAAATACAAGGTGGAAATCTCTCTAAAATATAGTATCTTGGTAATACATGGTGAAAATTTTTCTATACCTTATGTCTTGTGATCAATATAAGGTGAAATCTCTTCACAGTGAATATCCATAGAAAATAAAGAAATTAATAAGAGGATCTCTCCAAGAAATGGAGAAGCCAACCAGCCATTCACCATCTATTTAGTTGCTGTGATTTCCAGCAGGTTTGGAGAAGAATGGCGATCAAGTTGATATATGAGATCACAACAAGGAACGGTCGGTTGAATTAGCCATGCATTAGAATTCACTTGGTCCACTTTCTGTCAATACCTAACATGGAAGGTTCTCTTTGGGTTTCTTAGGTTAGGTGTTGCTCGCTGCTTGTCTCATGCGTTATCCATCCACCCCACTACCATCTTCAGATGAGGTGCATACCTCCGTTACCAGGCGAGTGAAGCTCTTGTGCGCCCTCCATTAGCCTACTAGTGGTACTCAGATGGTTGGATTGATCACTTTTGAGGCCACCTTACCTTCACATCGGTTAGGTTAATAGTGTTGTATACTTGGATGCTCAACTCTAGACCCAGCTTGGAAATTATCCTTTGGATGTACAGCATTGAATGAGACTTGAGCATTCAGCCTCAACTTGATGATGTATCTTGATAGGTAGGTTAGATTTGGGTTCTATTTTTTAAAGTTAGAAAATAAAATCCTTCGTTAAAAAAGATAAAAATAGCTCGAATCAAAGATTAATTAAATAAAAAATAATTTAAATAGTTTGAACATGTGCAAAGTAAACTTAAAAATATACTTTTCTTGATATATATTGAAGAAAAAAGAAATAGAGATAGATCGAAAATTATATGAAAAAAAAATGATAAAGAAAAATTTAAAATTTTTGCATCTAAAAAAAATTATAATTTGGTACAGAGTTAAATGAAAACAAAAAATTCATATAGTCAAACCTAATTAATTTGAGATTAAGACTTTATTGTTATTATTGTAAAAAATCAATTCGAATCAAATCTTTATTTTATTAGAACAAGTTTCCCAAACGAGTTGGAATGATGGTCCTAAGATAGTAGACTAATATGAGAATGCCAAGCTAGCAAATTAATCATTGGTACACTGACCCCTATTTCACCCTCATATATATATATATATATATATATACACACACATTGGCCTTCGTTGTTTACTGGCCTAGTATTTGAGTAAGATCATGCATGAGATTGGACGTGATCTAGCAGTATACATGAAGGAAAGCTAAACTAAAATTTCAGCTTTTGTAAGTAGGATTCAGGTCTCGCTTGGTGTGTCAAATTCAAGTGTAGAACTTACACAAGACTAAAAGCGCCTCCAAATTAGGTCATCCTCTTTGAATTAATAGGACAATATTTATCATCAACTCCTCTTTAAGTTTAGATCATGCACGCACACAAAAAGGAAGATATTATAGCGTTGGTGCATGCCACCTCCAGTTCTTTGAGCAGCCTTTTGCTACCTTTTGGTACCAATAGCGTAATGGATCCTTGCATGGAAACGCCCTCGTTGCACTGAAGGAACCCATCAGCCTTCTTTTCATCACCATTTTTTTCCCACCTCTCCAAAGAGAGGACTACAAACGCTGTGATGTAGTGCTCTTTACATTTGGACGTCGTACACAAAGGAAGATAATTAAAAGACTGGGGCAAACAAGTTCGTTCTTTGGATTGAGATGAATTCCTCAACTAGTTAATTAGGAGATGATACATCATGATAGAGGAAGCTTAAGATTTCCTCAACCAGTCAGAATAAGGTTATATCATGAAGAAGAACAGCGGTCTAGACAAGCAATCTCATCTAAATGTGGTTGAGCCAATGCTTAGAAAAGGAGGGACAGACAAAGAAGGCCATGGCTCTGCTGGCCATGCACTCAGACTTACCGTGCCAATCATTTACATCTTGGTGGCTCCAGAAGATAATGCACACAATATGACGGATATGACTTTGATCACCCACCTACTAAAAATTATAGCTCAGTTTCTACACTTAACCCTTAGCTTGACTCATTCAATTCACCAATACAAAGCGTGCTATTGATCTAACACAAAAACATTAAAGGAAAAAAAAAACGATGTTATGAGCTCATATTCTAATTGTGGTGGTGATCTTTGTCTTCTTTACCTGTTTGATTCGATTTCTAGGTTACAAAAGACTAAATTTATGTGATTAATTAGGATGGTAACATCATGCAAGTATTCTTTACATTCTCCCACCGGACTTTTAGCAACCAAAAACTTTAAACTGATAGGAAAATGAAGGTGGTCTTCTGTACCAGGTTCAACTATATATTTATAGTTACTTTGTAAGCTTCTTTCCCTAAAACTCTTCTTTCTTTGAATTGTCCTTTATTGACCTCTAAAAAAAAAGTTCATTTTTAATAAATGTGACACCTCAGGAAACATAAAATCTTTTATTAACCACATCATAGCATTTGCATTCTTTTTTTTTCAATTGATCACTAACCAAAAAGATACATTTCATAGCTATAGAGCTGAGTTTATTAGTATTTTGGTTATGTATAAAGCAAATGCTCGAAGATGGAGGAGGGTAACTGTATTAATAATACCCCAACTCAATATGCACTACTTAAAAATAAAGTTAAATAAAAATTAGTATAATAAAAATTTACAGGTAAATCAACCTTCTTGATATTTAATATCAAGTTAACTTTTTAATGCATCTTAAATCATTTAGAATGAAGGTCAAATGAGAAAGTTATGGATAATTTAGTGAATATATATTAAATGTTAATGAATTTTTAAAAAAAATTGAAAATGCCATTTGATAGGGCATAATTTAAAAATGTTCTTTCTTAAACTATGAGTTAGAAAACTAAATGAAGTTAGGTACCTATTTTAAATATTTATTTAATATTATCGCTTTAATTTTTAAAAAAAATAAAAATTCTATTAAAAATAGAATAGCTCTCAGCCCCACGAAAGGTAATCAATGGAGGACCAATGCTTATGTTTTTCGTATAAGTTTTTCTGCATCAATAAGTATTTAATCTCATCCTTTCGCTTAAGATAATTTCATATAAATGATGCTGTTTAAAGCTAGTTGAATTTATCAGGTCACCATGATAATAAAATAAATAATAGGCTTTTAAAAAAAATTAAGGTTGATAGGGATTACTGTGATTTGTGCACATGAGGTAAGTAAGATGATCTATCTTTTTTAGATACTTCATCTATGTATCTCTTTTTATAAAATAATAATATCATGATAATTTATGAATTTTATGAATGCATAATTTTTAATTATAGATGCATATGTTATTTTAGAAATCATGCATATATATTTGAAATTTGGATTGGAACCTCCTTTTTAGACATAGATTGATACGATGTTGACTATATTTGATTATATGTTATTATAGATTTTGAAATTCAATTGGCTATGTTTAATGCGATAGCGAGGATTATACATTAATTGAATATCTTTTCAGTGAAGATTGTACACTAATTGGATGCCCTCCCAACGAGGATTGTACACTAATGGAATATGATAATATGGGCATAGTTGGGCTAGTCAAGATGATTTAACATAAATTTGATTTATTGTTTATAAATGAATTAAACATTTAAAAAATTATGAATCTCATCTTCCTTTCATAATGACATTACTCATATGCAAAATGAATTTATTATTAATTTTACTATATGAGTTATATAGTTAAAATGATGATTGTTTACCAAGCTATTAAGCTCATCATTTTATAACTCTCTCATTTAATTATAACAATTTGATTAGACTATAATTATGATAAATGATATATTTTAAATCATTACAAATTTATTTTGAATATGATAAATATTAAATTATTTTTTATTACAAAGTTATTAATTGATACCATGATGAAATGACTCTTATACTTATAAGGTTGCATTTTATAAACATGCGGTCATTGGCACATCTGTAAAAAATCTTAGGTTGTACATTTTTTTTTCTTTTGCAAGACTTCAAACGATAACTTCTGCTAGTGGAAGATGGTGGAGGGTATGGTGTCATTAGTGGCAGTGGATAACCATGTCAATAATGATGGCGATGATGAGTGGTCAAAGTATAATAATGGGTAGTAGAGAGACAATATTAATAGTGAATGTCATAGGTATGGTAATAGTGATGGTAGAAGTATGATGGCGATGACAGTGATCGATAGTACGAAGGTAGTGGTGGTAATAGTAGAGATATGACGGTGGTCACAGTGTTGATAGTAGTGGTAAAGGATAGGTGGTGGAGAGATAGTGGATGGTGGAAGTATGATGATGAGTGGTACAGATAAGGTGATGAAGGTATGGTGACGGTAGGTGGAAGTATAGTAGTTATAGTGATAGTGGAAAATGGTGGATGTAATTGTTGGAGTTAATTTGTAATTAAATATGGAAGTTATCTAAAAAAATGAAGAGTCAGTTAGGAAGTCTAAGAGTCAAAAGTGATTATGTATTATGTATGGGAAGATCAAAAGTCACCTTCTTATGTCTATAATTAGGACAATATATATTGAGTCTATTGAGTGGAAAGCTAATAGAGAAATGATATTATAAAATGATATTTCTTCCACTCCAAGCATTATTATCTTGAGCATTATCCTTGTGCGCTACCAGATTATTATCCATCAAGTGGTATCAAAGCTTCTTGTGTGCCCACTATGTTTCTAACAAGTGGTATCAGAGCCAAGTTGATCCTAGAGCTAAGTTGATATCAGAGCCAAGTTGATCCCAAAGCCCGATAGATCCTAAAGCAAGTCAGAAAGCCAGAGGGTCAAGGAGTAGTTCTAGAAGCTAGAAAAAGCTCTGAGTGCAGAAGGTGCTCGTAAAGGAGTTGCTCCGTGAAATATATCCTCCATCAAGGTGTTGAGTCTCCGGATCGAAAGGAATCTGTCGAGAAGTATGCAAGTCTAAGATAAAGAGACTTTGTAAAAAGAAAAAGAAGACAAAAGCAGTCTTCAGTGGTTGAAGATACGAGTTGTGCAAAATGAATGATGAAAAGGTAATAGTTATGGTTGCGCCATACAAGAAAATTAAAGATGTGCATCAAGCCTATGAAGAGCATTTCCATAAGATATTTTCTTTGCAATTCAAATCAGTTATGTTTGAAGATATTATGAAAAATTACAAATTAAGAGGAAGATGTTGGAGTTAATTTGTAATTAAATATAGAAGTTATCTAAAAAAATGAAGAGTCAGTTAGGAAGTCTAAGAGTTTGTATGTTAAGAGTTTGTATGTTTTCAATGTGACTTAAATGAATGAAGTTATCTAGAAAAATGAAAGTCAAGTCTAAGAGTCAAAAGTGATTATGTATTATGTATGGGAAGATCAAAAGTTACCTTTTTATGTCTATAAATAGGACAATATGTATTGAGTCTATTGAGTTGAGAGCTAATAGAGAAATGATATTACGAAATAATATTTCTCCCACTCCAAGCATTATTATCTTGAGCATTATCCTTGTGCGCTACCAGATTATTATCCATCAAGTGGTATCAAAGCTTCTTGTGTGCCCACTACGTTTCAACAAGTGGTATCAGTTGGAAACGTAATGAGCACACAAGAAGCTTTGATACCACTTGATGGATAATAATCTGGTAGCGCACAAGGATAATGCTCAGATAATAATGCTTGAAGTGGGAGAAATATCATTTCGTAATATCATTTCTCTATTAGCTCTCCACTCAATAGACTCAATACATATTGTCCTAGACATAAGAAGGTGACTTTTGATCTTCCCATACATAATACATAATCACTTTTGACTCTTACACTTTTGACTCTTCATTTTTCTAGATAACTTTCACATTCATTTAAGTCACATTAAAAACATATAAACTCTTAGACTTCTTAACTGACTCTTTATTTTTCTATATAACTTCCATATTTAATTATAAATTAATTTCAACAGTAATGAAAGTATGATAATGATGGAGGGTGATGGAGAAGGGCATAGGTGGTGATGGTACAAGTGGGTAGTGGTAGAAATAATAATGGGTAATGAAGGTAAGATAGTGAAAAAATGAAAAGATACTACTTCATTTTGTAAGACAAACTACAGAAAGTAATTCCAAAATATTTTCTAAACCTAGTGTAAATTTGGAAACTAAAATTATATTTTTATATTTTTATTGACAAATATAAGTTTTGAACATAAAATTCTGCTTTTTTTTAATTCTCTATCTCTATGGAAAAAAATCTTGGAAAAGCACTCCCAAATTTTTACCGCTGAATAGCCCTCGGATTCTCATAATTAGAATATATACTCATGATTAACATCAACGATGTTATGATTAGATAGTAATGAATATATTTTGGGACGTAGAACTGTGAAAATCATAACTTTAACATCAACTGTGACTCATTACTTGTTTGTAAGGAACTGAATGCCTTCTGTATGACTTTTAGTTTTGGGAATGAAACAAATATTAGATTTTGAAAAGACAACTAGGTAGCTTCTATGCCTTTGCTGCATCTTTTGCAAATATGTATGAGTGTACCATGAAAAGACGATCCTTGGATGCTTCCATATGGAGTGTTAAAGTGCATGGCCCCCTCACCGTATCAAAGAATCAACAAATATTTAAGCTTTCTGCAACAAATATAACCTTTATCCCTATCAAATGTCATAATGTGGAAACCCAAGGATAGTAATTACTCCATCAACTCCTTGTATAAATTCATTAATCACTGTGGAGATTTGTATCGCTTCTATGGCTCAAATTGGAAGGCCTTTGCTTTTAAAAAGGTCAAAGTATTTCTTTCGCTAACTATATGCTTAATAAGTTGCCTACAAGAGAGGTATTAGCAAGAAAAGAATAGCCAGTGAGCGAAGAATGTATGCTATGCAGAGCCAATCAAGAAACCATGAATCATCTATTCTTGGGATGCTTGTTTTCTAGGCCGATCTTAGAGTTTTTAGCCAACAGTATGGAATTGGGTAGATATATTGCCTTCCAGTATTTATATAAACCTTGGTCAGAACGGAGGAAAAGAAAAGTATCAGTGTTTGCAAGCAAAAATATTGAGCGTAACTAGTTATGGCTTTTATAAGAGACATGTAGAATAAGAAAAACTCAAAAAAATTTCTTAAAAAGAATTCTTCACGAGATGGATTCTAAAGCAATGCGGTCCAATGAAGAGTCTTGCAAAGCAACATGCTCCATCCTTGTGGGTTCACCATTGCAACAACATTATAAGTCATCACTTGATTCATTGAGCATCCATCATTTCAATTCAGTGTTCTTCCCATCTCCATCATGCTAACCGATCTCCATTATATTACAGGTCTTGCTGTCAGATTTTGATGCAGGTCCCTGGTGTACATGAACAGTATACGATCCGACCCACCTAAATAAAACATATAATCTACTTTGACACAGTAAGGATGAAATGGCTGCAAATATTAGAAAGTACATGGTCTAATTTCTCTCTAGTGAATCTTGCAGCTCATTCATTCTTGAGACGAAATCTACAATGAAAAAAATGGTTGTTTTGGATAAAATTACTTGGATGTCAGTGAAGAGATTACAAGTAGAGAACCTCCCTTCTCTGTTACTTACCATACACAACATTGCTCAAAAAATAAGCATTACATGGCCACTGCGAAGGCATGGTTAAGATGTTGGATGGTGTGTGGCAGATGGTGGCTACCTAATAGATCAGACTGAGGCTAGAGTTACACTCTATGTCCTTAAGACAATTTTATCCCGCAATGGTACTCACGGTCAGTATGATGATTGTCTTCCAGGATACAACGGTTTCCTTTTGATGAAAGCAGCACTACAATTCACCAAAAATATCGAATCAAGAATGCTACTCTCTTTTTAATGCACTATTACTATACTACCCTTAGAAAAGTATGCAAATGCCTAAGAGAGGAGAAGGCTAGAATTGATTCAGATTGAACTCAATTCGGAATGGTTTTAGGATGAATGAAATGAAAGGGTCTCGGGTCCTATTTATAGGTTTTTAGGTGCCCCTTGGAAGCAATCCTACAAATTTTAATTTAATTGAATTCTTTGATCGAAGGATGTGAGGGTTAAGGGCTTATCACCCTTGATATGCCCTCTAGACATCGTGATCTTTAGATCAGGCGATCGGATAAGCCTTTTCATAACTGTGATCTTAAGATCATCCGATCAGATAAGCCTATCTTCATCTTATATGCCTTTTCATCATCATGATCTGATGATCACGTTATCAGATAGGCGGTTGCACGTCTTTGATATGCCTTTTCATGATCGGACCGTTGACTTATCTCCAACCGTACGATCGGACGGGTGCCTTATCACCAACCGACGATCGGATGGACGCCTTATCACCAACTGACGATCGGACGGGTGCCTTATCACCAACCATCCTGTTGACTGGTCAACCAACCGTCCTGTTGACTAGTCAACCAATGGGTGTCAGCCGTTGGATCGCGATCGCGATTATGATTTGATCACCGCATCTTGACCCTTCATCCGATCGATCAACGATCAGTTCTGATCCTGATCCGATGATCAACGGTCAATTGATCTCAGCCCTTATCTTGATCCGATCATCTCCACCATCGGATCCTCGTGATCTATAAAAATTTAAAGCCCTTAAGCTCCTCACGACGATGCGCAAGTGCAAAGTGCGCCTACAAAGCGCCCATTACGCCCTTCGCATTACCCTCAAGCTCTCCACTTGTGGTGAGCCTAAGAAACTTAAGCTTTAAGAAAGTGATTTTCATATAAGAGACCTTTCTTTTTTAATTTTTTCGATGTGGGACTAAATGTCTCCGTAATTTCTCATTCACACGCACAAAGAGGTAATGGGCTTTCAAGGCCCATTAGGGTATTTAAGGTCTATTTTGGCCCATTACCCAACAATCCCCCATATGAATGAAAATTGGACTTAGATCAAATATCATCAAAGATCATCAAAGGCAAACCCCCACATAAAAGGATTTTAATGCAAATGAATATGCAGGCACACTAAAGAGAGTATAATGGGAATGAAGTTGTATCAGGATAGGTAGCTTGTGGCTTTGAACCTTCCTTAATGAGTTGTTATCGAGTTTACTTGCTAAAAGGTGAACATGATGTCTTGAACCTTTCAGCGTTTTGTGTAAACTAAGACAATAACAATCACACAACTTCTTCCCGAGCATTCTTTTGGTTCTCATGGTTGTGTTCATTTTGGCCCCGAACAACTCCTGGTCTCATGAGTGCTTCAGAGAATTAAACCTTAAAATTCTTATAGAATTGGCCCAGTTCACACTCACATAGGTGATTCTTATTAAGAGTATCCTGCTATACCCCACATGAATGTTCATGTCATAAGAATCATTAAAAGCAATGCTTATCCTAGTACCTTTAGCAGGTAGCACCAATTATCATAGGAATGAGTAGGATTGGACATCCTTAGTGCTATCAAGTCTCTTCATAATTTAGTTGTCCCTTTTGAACCTAGATCTTGGGATCTTCAGTCAGCTAGGTTGGGTATCCACTATGAAGATTTTTCAGTTATAGGTTTTAAACCCATTACCCTCAATAAACAGTTTACTTGATCTCTTGGTAACCCCTTGTTAATGGATCCGCTAGGTTTTTCTTTGACTGAACATAGTCAATAGAAATTACACCAATTTCAAGTAACTGCTTAATGGTATTATGTCTGCGACGTATATGTCTAGACTTACCATTATACATCTTATTCTGTGCTCTATAAATTGCCGATTGACTATCACAATGTATGCATATTGCAGACACAGGCTTTGGCCAACATGGAATATCTTCTAAAAGGTTTCGAAGCCATTCTGCTTCTTCAGCTGCCTTTTCTAAGGCAATAAACTCAGATTCCATAGTGGATCGAGCTATACATGTTTATTAGAAGATTTCCATGACACAGCACTCCTCCTAAGGTGAATACATATCCACTTGTGGATTTTGTATCTTCTGTGTTAGATATCCAATTTGCATCACTGTATCCTTCTAGTACAGCTGGATATCTTGAATAATGTAATCCATAACTTAGGGTATATCGCAGATATCTTAATACCCTTATTAGAGCTGTCCAATGATTTGGACCTGGATTACTTGTAAATCTACTCAACTTATTGACAGCATATGCTATGTCAGGACGAGTGCAATTCATGACATACATTAAACTGCCAATTATACGTGAGTATTCCAATTGAGATATGGGTTCTCCAGTATACTTAGCCAAATGTAGATTAACATCTACAGGTATTTTCACCGGGCTAGTATCATACTTTTATACTTATTTAATATTTTCTCAATATAATGAGATTGAGATAATATTATTCTTTTGATGTTCTAGTGATTCGAATCCCTAGTATAACATCTGCAACACCCATATTTTTATATCAAAATGCTTGATCAACATTTTCTTTGTCTGTTTAATCATTTCAGTATTACTACCAATGATTAACAGGTCATCTACATATAAACAGATTATCATATACCCTTCAGGCAGGATTTTGGCATATATACATTTGTCACATTCATTTATTTTGAATCCATTTGATAACATGATATTATCAAATTTATATGCCATTGCTTAGGTGCTTGCTTTAATCCATATAAGGATTTAACAAGTCTACACACCTTCTTTTCTTGTCCTGGAACAATAAATCCCTCAGGTTGTTCCATGTATATTTCTTCATCTAATTCACCATTCAGAAAAGCAGTTTTAACATCCATTTGATGAATTTCAAGATTGTTAATGGCTGCAAAGCGATTAACATTCTTATAGATGTTATTCTACTTACTGGTGAATAGGTATCAAAGAAGTCTATACCTTCTTTTTGTTTGAAGCCCTTAGCCACTAATCTGGCTTTATACTTGTCAATTGATCCATCAGCCTTTAGCTTTTTCTTAAAAATCCACTTGCACCCTAAAGGTTTCATACCAGATGGTAAGTCTACCAACTCCCAGGTATGATTATGCATGATGGACTCAATTTCACTATTAACAGCTTCTTTCCAAAAGGGTGCTTCTGGATTAGACATTGCCTACTTGAATGTCTGAGGTTCATCTTGTAACATATAAGTTACATAATCAGGACCAAAAGACTTTGCAACTCTTGGTCTCTTACTGCGTCTGGGTTCATCTTCAGGATATTCTTCATGATGACTACTACTAGCAGTATTATCATCATAAGTTCTTTTATTTGAACTTATTTCTAATTTCCTTTTACTTGAAAATATATCTTCAAAGAATGTTGCATTCCTTGATTTCATGATTGTATTTATCTGTATATCAGATATATCTGATTTATACACAAGAAAGTGATATGCACTACTATTATGTGCATAACCGATAAATATACAATCAATAGTTTTAGGTCCTATTTTGACCTTTTTAGGGTCCAAAATAGCTACCTTAGCTAGACACCCCCACACTCTTAAGTAATTGTAAGAAGGCTTCTTTCTTTTTTATAACTCATATGGAGTAACTTCCTTCTTCTTAATAGGTATCTTATTAAGAATATGATTTGCTGAGAGAATTACTTCTCCCCATAAATTCTGTGATGTACCAGAATTTATCAACATAGCATTCATCATTTCTTTTAATGTGTGGTTTTTATGTCCGCAATTCCATTAGATTGAGGCGAGTAAGGAGCAGTAGTTTGATGAATAATGCCATGCTCTTGACAGAATTCGTCAAAAGGTGCATCGTATTCACCACCTCTATCACTCCTTATGGCCTTAATCTTTTTGCCAAGTTGATTTTCAACTTCATTCTTATAACATTTAAACATTTCTAAAGCCTCATCTTTAGACTTTAGTAGATACACATAGCAGTATCTAGTTGAATCATCAATAAATGTTATAAAATATTTTTTACCTCCTCTAGTTTGAATTGACTTTAAGTCACATAGATCACTGTGAATTAAGTCAAGAGGTTCAGTATTTCTTTCAACTGATGAAATGGTGTTTTTGCTAATTTAGCTTCAACACACACTTCACACTTGTAATGTGGATCGATTTCACAATTAGGTAATAATTTTAATTTCATTAATTTTTGTAATGAATTAAAATTCACATGTCCTAATCTATCATGCCATAGACAAGAAGTGTCAACCATATAAGCAGAAGAAGAAGCTTTATTTATTTCAAGGTTTCTGTGTATAGTCATTACATTCACCTTGAATAATTCATTATTCAAGTAACCCCTTCCAATAAATATTTCTCCTTAGTAAGCACAAATTTATCAGACTCAAAGACCATCCTAAAGCCATGTTTGCTTAGGAGGGAGCCTGATATAAGATTCTTTCGGATGTTAGGACATGTAGCACATCATTCAGTAGAAGCTCCTTACCAAATGTCATCTTCATAATGATGCGGCCAAGTCCTTCTATCTTGGATGTAGTGGAGTTACCCATGACTAAATTTCTGCCATTGATAGGAGTATATAATGAGAACATACTCTTATCAGAGCAGACATGTCTGGTAGCTTCAGTGTCGATGTACTACTTATTTGTTTTGTCAACCATGTTTGCTTCAAATATAATAACTGACAGCATCATCTCGGATACCTCTTTGGATAGGGTTTCAGTAACGTTGACTTCTTTCTTTCTTTATCCTTGAAATGACAATCCTTGGATTTGTATCCTTGCTTTCCATAAACAAAGCATTTTCCCTTGAACTTATATTTCTTTGGATTGCCCTTCTTCTGTTTAAAGCCTTCGCCTGGAAACTTCTGTTTCTTCCTTCCTTCTATGAGGTTGGCCTTTGGCTCAGCAGGTTATCCTCCTGTCTTCTTGTCTTGGCTTTTATTGTCCTTCTCGATCCTCAGGCAGACAATTAGGTCTTCAAGTCCCATCTCCTTCCGTTTATGCTTCAGGTAATTCTTGAAGTCCTTCCATAGTGATGGTAGCTTCTCTATGATGGCAGCTACCTGGAATGACTCACTCTGCATGTATCTCATGCAGGATGATCTGAAGCTCTTGGACTTGCTCCATAACTGTTTTATGGTCGACCATTTTGTAATCTAAGAACCTTCCAACCATAAACTTCTTGTGTCCAGCATCCTCTATCTTGTACTTTTTGTCCAGGATGCCCATAACTCCTTGATAGTAGCAATACTACTGTACACATTGTACAGGGTATTGTCCAGACCATTCAGGATGTAGTTCTTGCAAAGAAAATCTGAGTGCTTCCATGCCTCCACCGCAGCAATGACTTGCTTGTCGGTCTCCCCTTCCTTTAGGATAAGCGGATCTTTATTCAGTACTCTGACCAGATTCATAGTTATGAGGTAGAACAGCATCTTCTGTTGCCATCTCTTGAAGTCCGTGCCAAAGAATTTCTTTGGCCTTTCAGCTTGAACGGATGTCATCATAGTAGCCATCTGTAGCAGCACTTCCGTGGTAGCAGGAATTGTCTTAAGATTGTTAGATGGTGTGTGTGGCAGATGGTGGCTACCTAATAGATCAGACTGAGGCTAGAGTTACACTCTATGTTCTTAAGATAATTTCATCTCGTAATGGTGCTCACGGTCAGTATGACGATTGTCTGCCAGGATACAACAGTCTCCTTTTGATGAAAGCAGCACTACAATTCACCAAAAATATCGAACCAAGAATGCTACTCTCTTTTTAATGTACTATTGCTATACTACCCTTAGGAAAGTATGCAAATGCCTAAGAGAGGAGAAGGCTAGAATTGATTCAGATTGAACTCAATTCAGAATGGTTTTGGGATGAATGAAATAAAAGGGTCTAGGGTCCTATTTATAGGTTTTTAGGTGCCCCTTAGAAGCAACCCTATGAATTTTAATTTAATTGAATTCTTTGATCGAAGGATGTGAGGGTTAAGGGCTTATCACCCTTGATATGCCCTTTAGACATCGTGATCTTCAAATCAGGTGATCGGATAAGCCTTTTCATGGTTGTGATCTAAAAATCAGCCGATCAGATAAGCCTATCCTCATCCTAATATGCCTTTTCATCATCGTGATTTGATGATCACGTTATCAGATATGTGGTTGCACGTCTTTGATATACCTTTTCATGATCGGACCGTTGACTTATCTCCAACTGTACGATCGGACAGGTGCCTCATCACCAACCGACGATCGAACGGACGCCTTATCACCAACCGACGATCGAACGGGTGCCTTATCACCAACCATCCTATTGACTAGTCAACCAACCGTCCTGTTGACTAGTCAACCGACGGGTGTCAACCGTTGGATCGCGATCGCGATTGTGATTTGATCACCGCATCTTGACCCTTCATCCGATCGATCAACGATCAGTTCTGATCCTGATCCGATGATCAACGGTCAATTAATCTCAGCCCTTTATCTTGATCCGATCAGTCTCTACCGTCGGATCCTCATGATCTATAAAAAATTTAAAGCCCCTTAAGCTCCTCGCGACGATGCGCACGTGCGAAATGTAAAGTGCGCCTACAAAGCACTCATTGCGTCCTTCGCACACGCGCATGCGCGAGGGTGATGCAAGCTCCACTTGTGGTGAGCCTAAGGAACTTAAGCTTTAAGGAAGTAGTTTCCATAGAAATGACCCTTCCTTTCTTGATTTTTTCGATGTGGGGCTAAATGTCCCCGCAATTTCTTATTCACATGCACAGAAAGGTAATGGGCTTTCAAGGCCCATTAGGGTAGAACAGCAGCTCTGGTCCTCTCTAGTGGATTTTCTGAGTCTCAGCAGAAGCACATACAGATCACAGCCTTGTTTTTTTTTTTTCTTTTTTTTCAAAGTAACTTCCAAGCTTTACCATTTTCCTTTGTGAAATTCTTGAGCTTTCCATAAAGCATGACAAAGGCCAATGTCAACTTCCCCTCATCAGTCCATGCCCCTGAAAAACTATATGATCTATCCTGACAGTCGGCACCAGGATGCAGTCTTTGAAAGCGTGAACAGCTATACCCCATGGATAGTCCCACATTTCCAGATCCACTACAGCAAAAAATGAGGAAGATTTTGATCATTCAGTGGAGTTTCCTTAATATTTTATGATTTGTATGATATTATAATTCTGTCTTAAGGTCCTTGCATTGATCCTAACAATTGACTCTGTGTGTGTATAAGAGAGAGAGAGATAGAGAGAGAGAATGATTGGGAGGTTCCACCGATTCAGTCCAAGGGAAATAAGTGAGAACATTATCTTATAATTGTTTCCCTTTCCTTTGAATTGCTGGAATTGTCATCGTTGGACTTTTTTTCTTCCTCCAAAAGGTTTTCATCATATATTCAGATAAAAGGTTGTTCATAGCGAGAGGTGGGAGAATGTGAGCTTACCTTGTCACTTCAAAGATCAAATTCAGAGTGGAGAAGTTGAGTGGATCTCTACTGAGATTTTTCCTCTCGGTTATGCAGATTATAATGATGAAGATGACAAGACTGGAGAGTAGTAACAATAATATGTTCTCTACCAGTGATCCTTTCTTGTTTTCCTTCTTATGTACAGTTGGGCTTGTCTCATTCTCTGGAATGGGTAGAAAGGACACGGAGGGTGGAAGGCACCTGAAAACAAGATGGTACGTTTCAGGAACTTGGTTTTTGAGTCTAATAAATCAGGGCTTGTGATCATAAATAATACCTGTGATACAGAAAAACAAACAAACAAACAAAAGGATGCATAGATCAACGCCATTTCTTTCTAAGCTAAAAAGCAATAACCAACAAAGAATTTTTCAGACCCCAACCTTTCAGAAGGTAAGATTTTAGAGCTGAGGCATCAACTAATTATGCTAGTGGTTCGATCACATTCATCAGAACCACATAAAGAGTTCTAAAATAGATAAAAGAGTGAGTGAGTGAGAGAGAGAGAGAGAGAGAGAACTGACATCATAAGAATTGAGCTCATCAAACACTGCTGAAGTCCAGTCCATAGAGCAAAAGAGCACAACCATAGCTGCTATAAATCCAATACAAGCGAGGGACAAGAAGACAACCTGAAAGGTTGGGCGCAAATGGCAGAACCGAATCTCTGAAGGATTCTTCAAAATGTACTCAAACTCCTCAGCTTTGGTCAACCTCCTCAAAGCCCGCATCACCAATCTCAGACACAGAGGTGTTCACCTTTTGCCCGTTGAATAAAGGAAAAGTAAAAATAAAAAATAAAAAGCATTAAAGACCCCACGCGAGCATTTAAAGCTCGCGTGGAGCCGTGATTTAATGCGTTCCGATTAATCCTCCGTTTCGGAGGAAACGGTAACAAAACCTAATGATTAAAAAATATATATATATATATATATATATATATATATATATATGCTAAAGGAAGAAAGAAGAAAAAAATAAAATTTAAAAGCTTTTTCAATTGTTAAAGATTGCAAGTGGTCATGTTGCTGCAAATGCTTGAAGTTGGGAGTCCGTCTCGATAAGGAAGTCTGTCTCAACCTATTGGTGAAAGCTACTAGTGGTAAAAGATTTATTTAACTATTTTTATTATATATATATATATATATGCTAAAGGAAGAAAGAAGAAAAAAATAGAAATTTAAAAGCTTTTTCAATTGTTAAAGATTGCAAGTGGTCATGTTGCTGCAAATGCTTGAAGTTGGGAGTCCGTCTCGATAAGGAAGTCTGTCTCAACCTATTGGTGAAAGCTACTAGTGGTAAAAGATTTATTTAACTATTTTTATTATTATATTTTTATTTGGGCATATGAAGTATCATTGGGTTTGCATCTTCACCCGATCGTGCTCACAGTAGAAGGATTGGATCGAGCCGGGTCATTGTACCTTAAGGACAAATCGCCAACAACCCGTACGAGAGGGCAAAAATTTATCCTTAGGGCAGTGTCTAACACGCCTCGATCAGTTTGATTCTTTTCAACTTTAGTTTATATTTTAAATTTAAATTTTAGATTAATTTCTAGCATTTTCTAAGAAAGGATTTTGCAAAAGGAAAAATAATTTTCTAACCGCTAAAGACAAGTTTTCCTATTATTAGAAATTGCTAGATTTTATTATAAGTATTTAAAAAAATTCTTATTTTTGAATCTGTTCAGAAGCCTTAGAATTATTTTTGAATTTAAAATTTAAAATTCAAATTTCAAATTTCAAATTCAAATTTTGAAATTCAAAAAAAATTGAAACTCAAATTTAAAATTGAATTATTTAAGTTAATTTTTGCTTAGTGATTATACTATTATTGGAAGTAGTTTCTAGATTTAATTCTTTTAAATTTAAATTTAAAATCTAGAAATATCTAAAAATTATTAATTTAAAAAATTTAAATTATAAGGCTAAACCTTTAACTTTTTAGTTGTGTAGAACGAATTAAGCAACCAACTTTTTCAAAATGGGTTTTGATGATCTTAGTGCAATCAAACCTAAAAAATTTAATGGATCATTCTTTAGGAGGTGGCAAAGTCAAGTGAAATAATGGCTTACCACTTTAGGTTTATTTTCTACCATAGAATTATCAGATCCCAAATCTAACACTCAACAAGATTCTTCTAGTATAGTTGATACTTCCTCTTCATCAACATCAAAAACACTCCAAGAAATAGATTTTCATTGTAGACATAGAATTTTAAGTGCCCTATCTGATAATCTTTATGATGTCTACCTTCCTACTAAAACTGCTAAGGAGCTTTGAGATGCCCTTGAGGCTGAATATGGGATGGATGATGCTGGTCTAGATCGATTCACCATCTTAAAATTTTGAAAGTACATAATGGTAGATTACAAACTTATTAGTATACAAATTCATGAATTCCAAGATTTTTTTAAAAGTCTGAGTTGACTGGCTATAGTTTTTCGGAAAACTATAAGGTACAAGCCTTAGTAGATGCCCTTCCACCATCTTGGTCATCATTTGCTCGAGAGCTAAGCCATAAGCAAGGTAGCTTGACCCTAACATAAGTGATTAATTCTATTAGGATTGAAGAAGAACACCGGCTTAAGCTCAATCAAAATCAAAAGACCGACCTTGGACCTAAAATCCATCTGACCGAGTCAAATCCAACTCCAAATTAATTCAAACCCAAGGGAAAGAATTTTAAGAAAAAATTCCAATCTAGATCCAACCAATCATATAAACCTCCTTAGAACCGATCAAATCAGAACCGACCAAATCAGAAGTCAAAGAATTATAAAGGCACATCTGCTTTGTGTGCGGAAGGACAAATTATGTGGCGAAGGACTGCTACCACCGAAAAACTGAACCATTGAGGAAATAAATTAAACCACAAGTTAACGTGGTTGAGTGGTGCTGAGCCTTCTTTCAGATCAGTAAATTTAAAATTCTTAATTAACTCAACCCAATATTCTTGTGATTGGTGGCTTGATTCAGGAGCTAATGTTTATGTTTGTTTTGATCGCTCCTGATTCTCTACCTTTCAGGAATCAAGTGGAGGAGGTGTGACACTTGGGAATAATTTTTCAGCACAAGTGCTTGGGAAAGGTCAAGTGGATCTAAAGATGACATCTGGAAAGATTCTGGTCCTTCACGAAGTGCTGTTAGTTCCTAGTGTTAGAAGAAATCTGATTAGTGGATCTCTCCTTATATCTAAGGATATAAAGTTGTTCTAGAGTCAAATAAAGTTGTAATTACTCGTAATAATGAGTTTGTTGGTAAAGGCTTTGTATGTGAAGGTCTTTTTAAATTAAATGTATCCTCTAAGTTATCTAATAAAAGTCCTCTTCTTTTTAATGTTGAATCTTCAAATGTTTGGCATAGTAGACTTGGTCATAAATTTTGATCGTATTCATTACATGACAAATCTTAATCTAATTCCTAAGTTCACATTGATAGAAAGTTTAAATGTGAGATTTGTATTCAAGCCAAGATGCTAGGAAAACCTTTTAAATCAGTAAATAGGAGTTCAACACTTCTTGAATTAGTCCATAGCGATGTATGTGACTCTACCAAGTTTCCTACATGGAGAGAAAGTCGTTACTTTGTAACATTCATAGATGACTTCTCTCGATATTGTTACATATATTTGATAAAATCTAAGGATGAAGTATTAGATAAGTTTAAGATTTATAAGGTAGAAGCTGAAACCCAAACTGAGAAAAAGCTTAAGAAATTTAGGTCAGATCGCGGTGGTGAATATACCTCAAATGAAATGACTCTATTTTGTCAAGAATATGGGGTTATTCATGAAGTTACACCACCATACTCTCCTCAGTCCAATGGTATAGCTGAACGAAAAAATCGTATATTAATGGATATGGTTAACTCAATGTTAATAAGTTCAGGTGTACCCGAGAACTTATGGGGGGAAGCTCTTTTAGCTGCATGTTATATTTTAAATAGGATACCCTTTAAGGATAGTCCTAAAACACCTTTTGAGCTTTGGAAAGGTAGAACACCCAGGCTAGATTATCTTAAAGTGTGGAGATGCTTAGCTAAGGTAGGAATATCTGAACCTAAAAGAAGAAAAATAGGACCTAAAATTGTAGATGCTATCTTTATAGGTTATTCCTTAGATAGCAGTACAAATAGATTCCTAGTGATAAACTCTGATATAAGTGGCATCTCAAAGAATACTCTTATTGAATCTAGAGATGCTACTTATTTTGAAAATGTTTTTCCTTTCAAGAACCAAGTACCAAATCAACTTTCTTCTAATCCTTTCTTGGTTCATGATTCTTTTAAAGATGGGTCTTCTAATGAGTCAAAGAAAAGGAAAAGATCTAATCCTGAAGGTGGACCTTCTGAACTTAGGAAAAGTTCAAAGATAAGGAAAGAAAAAGATCTTGATGAAGGTTTCTTTACTTTCCTAGTCGAAGGCGAACCTTTTTCTTTTTCAGAGGCGATGTCTTCTCCTGATGCTCCTTTTTGGAAGGAAGCTATTCTTTCTTAGTTTAATTCAATCTTACAAAATGAAACTTGGATCTTATCTGATTTACCCCCTGGAAGCAATCCTTTAGGGTGTAAGTGGGTATTTAAGAAGAAATTTAGACCTGATAGTTCAATAGAAAATTATAAGGCTAGATTAGTAGCCAAAGAATATAACCAAAAGAAAGGGTTAGATTTCTTTGATACATATTTCCTATAGCTAGAATAACAACCATTAGATCACTTCTTGCTATTGCTTCCATTCATAAGTTAATCATTCATCAAATGGATGTGAAGACTGCGTTCCTAAATGGAGATCTTGAGGAGGAGATCTATATGGAACAGCCTGAAGGTTTTATTGTAAAGGGACAAGAAGATAAGGTTTATAAACTTATCAAGTCCCTTTATGGTCTTAAACAGGCTCCTAAACAATGGCATGAGAAATTTGATCAAATTATTCTATCTTTTGAATTTCAAATCAATAATCATGATCAGTGTGTTTATTCTAAAATCATCGACAATGATTGTGTAATCCTTTGCTTATATGTAGATTATATTTTAATTTTTGGAACATCTCTTGAAATTATTTCAAGTGTTAAATATTTCCTCTCTTCTAAGTTTGATATGAAAGATTTAGGTGAAGCGGATGTAATCCTAGGGATAAAGCTTATCAAGTCCCATGAAGGGATAGCTCTCTCTCTTTCTCATTCTATAGAAAAAATGATCAAGAAGTTTGGTTATTCCAATCTTAAATCAATATCTACTCCTTTTGATCCTAGCTTTCACCTAAAGAAAAATTTAGGTGACCCAATTAATCAATTAAAGTATTCTCAAATTATAGGATCTCTATTGTATGTAGCAAATAGGACAAGACATGATATTGTCTATGCTGTAGGAAAGCTTAGTAGATATAATCAAAATCCTGATCGATCTCATTGGGTAGCCTTAGAAAGAGTGTTCGATATTTAAAGGGAACACTTAATTCTCTTTGATGTTCACTGAATACCCTAAGATGGTTGAGGGTTACAGTGATACTAATTGGGTCACTGATTCTCATGATTTAAAATCAACCACTGGATATCTTTTCTTCTTGGCGGTGCTGCTATTGCTTGGGGATCCACTAGGCAAACTATCATTTCTAGAAGCACCATGGAGGCCGAGTTGATAGCTCTGGATACCACCTATAATGAAGCAGAGTGGATAAAAAATCTAATATCAGAGCTACCTTTGGTACCTAAACCAGTTCCAGCTATATCAATCCATTGTGATAATAAGGCCGCAATTGAACTGACAAATCAAAAGAGTACCAATAAAAAGATGAATTGCCATATACGGCTTCATCATAAGTCTATAAGACAACATAAGAAAAATGATGTTATCTCTTTGGAATTTATCAAATCTGAGAAGAATTTGGCAGATCAATTAACCAAGGGATTATCTAGGAGTGGAGTCCTAGATTCATCGAGGGGGATGGGGCTTAAGCCCATTATTTGGTCACCAGCAGTGGATACCCAACCTCTGTGATTGGAGATCCTATGAATGAGGTTCAATGTGGTAGAAACAAAGCTGATTGAGTGATCGTATTAGAGCACAAATTTTGAAAAAATTTTCAACCCATCCCTATGATGAGTGCTCTTATAAAGTGACAAAGTAAATTTGTGTAAAGTTGAGTGATTCTCTTAATGGATTCGAGCTAGGTTATCTGCAGGGTATTAGTCACAAATACCCTTGGAGGATTCACCTATATGAGAATTGTCATATTAGGCCGTGACTAAAGGTTTGGGCTAACCTTAAGAAATTCTCATGAAAAATCAAGGTACTAAGCGCAAGGCCTTTAATATGCGTTGACCGCTTAAACCCAATTGATTCATGCTGTGTGTGTGATTAGTAGAAGTCTGAATCAAGAACCTAGTTCAAGGTCTAATCCACTATGGTTCCTTCAAATGTATACAATCAACACTAAGTGAGGTTCAAGTCCATAGGACATTTCACCTATTGCGCAGTATAAGATGCCCTAAATTTTTTGGTATATTAATTATTATTTATTTATTTTATTTTATTTTTTTTTAAACTTTTATGGGGGATTGTTGATCTTTTTTCCTGTTGAATAAAAGAAAAGTTAAAAAAAAGGAAGAATTAAAGACCCCATGCGAGCATTTAAAGCTCGCGTGGAGTCTTAACGCTCGCTCGCGACAGTTCGCGCCAGCGAGCGTTCCGTGATTTAATGTGTTCTGATTAATCCTTCGTTCCAGAAGGAATGGTAACAAGGCCTAATGGCTAAAAAATATCTATATATATATATATATATATATATATATATATATATATATATATATATATATATATATATATATATATATATGGATAGGCTAAAGAAAGAGAGAAGAAGAAAATAAAAATCCTAAAAGCTTTTCCAATTGTTAAAGATCCTGTTGCTGCAAGTGCTTGGAGTTGGGAGTCTATCTCAAGGAAGTCTGTGCTTGGAGTTGGGAGTCTATCTCAACAAGGAAGTCTGTCTCAATCTACTAGTGAAAGCTACTGGTGGTAAAAGATTTATTTAACTATTTTTATTATTATATTTTATTTGGGCATCTGAAGTATCATTGGGTTTGCACCTCCACTCGATCGTGCTCGCGGTAGGAGGATCGGATCGAGCCGGGTCGTTATACTTTGTACTTTGGGGACAAATCGCCAACAATCCGTATGAGGGGACGAAAACTTGTCCTTAAGGCAGTGTCTAATACGCTTCGACCAGTTTGATTCTTTTCAACTTTAGTTTATATTTTGAATTTAAATTTTAGATTAATTTTCTAGTATTTTCTAAGAAAAAATTTTTGCAAAAGAAAAAATAATTTTCTAACAAGAGGAAACAGCAAATTGCCCGCAAGAATTTGTGGAATAATAATTAGATAGAGACCTGGGTTTTGTTGAAAATTAACATGTTCTCATTCGTTGGTATCAAGCCCCCATTTGCAAAAGAAGAAATAGCAGTGAATATAGAGAACAGGAAAATATTGATACCCTTTCTCTTCAAAACAACTCTTGCGCTTGAAACAAGAATTATATAAAGAAGGATTGCCAAACAACCCGCTACATAAAACAAAGCAACATAACCCATGACCACAGATCCTAAGGCATTGTTTGATCTGATGGATAAGGAGGGATATCCCCTACATATCTTCTCTTATCTTCAAATGCTATAGCTACATGGGATAGTGCTGAAAAAGTTTAACCAGAGGGGATAACTCATGTTTAACCATGGGTTATCCTCTGAACTTATTCCCTAGGGAACCTAGGAATAACTTAAACATGGGTTATCTTCTGAACTTATTCCCTAGGGAACCCAGGAATAACTAAAGTTATCCCTTGATGGCAGAGTGTTAATTTTAAAAAGGTACTTATTCTCTCAGCTATCCCCTAGATAAATACTATCATGTATATTTATCCAGGGGTAGCCAAAAAGTTATCAACACTCCCTAAATATAGTAGACAACTAGAGACCAAATCCTTGCCTTCATTTGTGGAAGTCTCTAAGGTAATCTCTGGTTTGCAGTTGTTAAACTGGGATCTTCTATAAACAGAAGTGAGAAGGCCTAGCAGACAAACTAAAACATCCCCTCCTAAGAACATCAGAAGAGCCAGGACAACAATTTGAGAACTCGAAAATTTCTCCATTTCAACGATCCCCAGGCCTGAAACGGTGAGTGCAGATACTGACATGAAGAACAAATCAACGCACCTAGGACTGACGGCAGGGTTATCTGGTTTAAGTAGCATCAAAGCTAGAGAACCCAGCAAGGAAAGGGAAACAAAATAGCAGAGCTGAATCCAGAATGGGCTTACATGAAAGGCGAAAAACCGATACAAGAACACCAGGACCTCTCGGATGTATCTACAAACACGAGTGAAACTATTGAGTTATATTGAGTATGAAGGCTAGGCATGATTCTTTAACTGCGAGAGAGAGAGAGAGAGAGAGAGAGAGAGGGCCATCTTCTTGGCAGGAAAGCTTTGCAGGGAGATGAAGCTTGTCAGGATCAGGGGAGGGAGATATGGCTTGTTGGAGCTGAATTGGAGTGGAGGGCTGGGTTTATATAGGCGTAGGCATGGATCAGAGCTTTGTATGATTATGTATGAATGTGTCAATGAAAAGGAAGAGAAGAATTAGCGTAGAAAATGAGGATGGAGCTTTTTCTTCTGAGAGTGGAAAACAAAATTTATGGGAGATTATCAGTCACTGCAACAGTTCAGACGTGGGGATTTATTGTCTTAGAAGCAGCTTAGTGAGTTGATAGCTTATTTAAGGTTCATGTAATTAATCCAATTAGTGTCAGCTAAATTTCACACTGTTCGATGAGTGCTTTCGGCCAGCATAGTTTGACCCCAGAACAAACTCTGCACTTGAGTTCATTTATAAGATTGAACTCAGAAATCCAAAGGACGGGCAGCTGTGACAAAGATAAGAGTCTTGTAACAATGAAATCAAAAAGTACTATGCCTACTTAATTTAAATATATTGATCACAATATCAATATATTTATTATGATCGATAATTATCTCCAGCCATTATTATTAATGGTCTATCCGATGAGGGTAAGGAATTCGATCTTCCTTGAATCAGCTGCACGGGATCTTGATCTTCCTTCTTCGATGGATCTTGATTGATCTTCCTCCTCCTCTCGATGGATCTTGATTGAGTCCTCTCGATGGATCTTGATTGAGATCAACGAGATCTTGATTGAGTTCTTCTAATCAACGAGCCATCGCACTCTGATGGTGTATGCCCTCAGGATGTGCTCTTGATCAGGGACTCAATACCAATGCCTCCGCTTATTAGGTTTTTCTTTCGATAACCTTGTTGAAAACCTTAGGAAGGGTTCCCTTTTATACTCAATTCCCTTCACCGCATGCTCCCATCAAGCAAGCGTTCAACATTAAAGGGGGGTTGTTATCACTTCTTAATTAGTGAAACGCTAGTTAATAAAATAAGGACCATTAAAAGGCGACGGGTTATTACATTCTCCCACTTGGTCCGTATATTTTATCAACACTGAACAAGAAACTAAATACATGAATCATAGCGATAGGTCCTCTATAATTGAGTATTATCTTCTATGTATTACAATGCATTCAATTTCTTTACCACTATTCCAAATGTGACAACATAACATAATGAATAAACCATATGTTTATTCAGAGTCCAAAAGAAAAGTTTGTCATTTCTCAAAAGTCATATAACGTGTACACCTGAATGAGAAATAAACAAATAATTGAAATAAGAGTTTCTTTGTACAAATTGTTATCCATACAATTATATCATGGAACCAACTCCCATTCTTATCACATGATCCTTAAAATTCTTAATTGGCATGCCTTTAGTCAAAGGATCAGCTATCATCAATTCAGTGCTAACGTGTTCTATGACCACTTTGTTTTCTTTAACACGTTCTCTTATGGCTAAATACTTAATGTCGATATGTTTACTTCGACTACCACTCTTATGGTTTTTAGCCAAAAATACAGCAGCTGAATTGTCACAGTACAGTTTAATTGGCCTAGTAATAGAGTCAACAATTCTAAGCCCTGAGATGAAACTCTTCAACCATACACCTTGCGATGTAGCCTCAAAACAAGCAACGAACTCCGCTTCCATAGTAGAGGTAGCAGTCAAAGTCTGCTTTGCACTCCTCCATGATATGGCTCCACCAGCTAACATAAATATAAATCCTGATGTTGATTTCCGAGAATCAACGCAGCCAGCAAAGTCCGAATCTGAGTAGCCCTCTATCTCCAAATGATCAGTTTGTCTATACATGAGCATGTAGTCCTTGGTCCCTTGAAGATACCTCATGACCTTTTTAGCAGCTCTCCAGTGGTCTAAACCTGGATTACTCTGATATCTTCCCAACATTCCTACTGCAAATGCAATGTCAGGTCTTGTGCAAACCTGAGCATACATTAGGCTTCCAACAGCTGAAGCATATGGAATGTTGTGCATCTGTTCCCGTTCAAGTTCATTTTTAGGGCACTGGTTCAAAGCGAACTTGTCACCCTTCACTATAGGTGCAACACTTGGTGAACAATTTTTCATCCGAAATCTCTCCAAGACTTTATTGATATAAGTTTCTTGAGACAATCCCAAAATGCCTCGAGATCTTTCTCTATGGATCTTAATGCCAATGACATAAGATGCCTCACTCATATCTTTCATATCAAAATTTTTGGAGAGAAATTGTTTCACCTCATATAGCAACCCTTTATCATTGGTTGCAAGTAGAATGTCATCCACATATAGGACCAAGAAACAAATTTTGCTCCCACTAACCTTCTGGTATATACATTGATCCATGATGTTCTCTTCAAAACCAAAGGAAGAGATCACATCATGAAATTTTAAATACCACTGACGTGAGGCTTGTTTCAATCCATATATGGATTTCTTAAGCTTGCAAACCAAATGCTCACCATCACCAGAGGAAAATCCTTCAGGCTGTTTCATGTAAACCTCTTCCTCTAGATCTCCATTAAGGAATGCGGTCTTCACATCCATTTGATGTAACTCAAAATCAAAATGAGCTACCAATGCCATAATTATTCGGAGAGAGTCTTTCTTGGATACAGGAGAAAATGTCTCCGTGTAGTCGATTCCTTCCCTCTGAGTGAATCCTTTGGCAACGAGTCTTGCTTTATATCTCTCAATGTTGCCTTGTGAGTCTTTCTTTATTTTGAAGATCCATCTACATCCAATGGCTTTTACACCATCAGGCAACTCAACAAGATCCCAGACTCGATTAGATGCCATAGATTCCATCTCGTCCTTCATGGCATTGAACCACAAGTTTGATTCCTTAGAACTCATGGCTTGTGAAAACGTTTCAGGATCATTTTCGGCTCCAATGTTATAGTCAGATTCATGTAGATACACAACATAATCACTAGGAATTGCTGATTTCTTTATTCTAGTTGATCTTCTTAATGTTGTGTCAATGACCTCTTGAGGAGTATCTTGCACAACTGATTGTTGATGAACAACACGATCTTCTAGATTACCATCAGCTTGTGAAATCTCAATGACTGGTTGTTGGGCACTTAATTGAGTTTGAGGAGTGCTATAAATAACAACCAATCCCTCACTTGAAGTGGAAGCTGGAATAACTGAATGATCTTTCTCAGAAGAAGCCAAATACTGAGATTGATCACTCCCACTGATCAAGTCATTCTCAAGAAATTTTGCATTTCTTGATTCCACAATCCTAGTGCTGTGAGATGGACAATAAAATCTATAACCCTTGGACTTCTCAGCATATCCAATAAAGTATCCACTAATAGTCCTTGGGTCTAGTTTCTTTTCTTGTGGATTATAGACTCTTACTTCAGATGGGCATCCCCAAACACGTATATGTTGCAGACTTGGTTTCCAACCTTTAAATAACTCAAATGGCGTTTTGGAAACAGCCTTGGTTGGAACCCGATTCAATATATACGCAGCAGTTTTAAGAGCTTCAGTCCACAAGGATTTAGGTAAGTTAGAGCTGACAATCATGCTCCTTACCATGTCCAATAATGTCCGGTTTCTCCTTTCAGCTACACCGTTTTGGTCAGGAGACCCTGGCATGGTGTATTGTGCAACAATTCCATTTTCTTCAAGAAACCGAGCAAACGGACCAGGTGCTTGTCCATTCTCAGTGTATCTACCATAATATTCTCCACCTCTATCTGACCTCACGATTTTAATTTGCTTGCCGCATTGTTTCTCTACTTCTGCCTTAAATACCTTAAAGGCATCTAATGCTTCGTTCTTATTATGAAGTAGGTAGAGATACATATATCGTGAATAGTCATCAATAAATGAGATGAAGTATCTCTGACCATACGAATCCATATCTGGGCTACAGATATCCGTATGTATGATCTCCAGTATTTCCGAACTTCTCTTGGCATTTTTCTTGGACTTGTTGGTTTGCTTTCCCTTTATGCAGTCCACACAAGTGTCAAAATCAGTAAAATCAAGAGTATCAAGTACTCCATCTTTTACTAATCTTTTAATTCTCTCAATGGAGATATGACCTAATCTCCGATGCCACAAAATAGAGGAATTCTCATTTATAACACATCTTTTCATACCAGTTTGGGCGTGCATCACATTATAGGTGGTATTATTTTTCAAATTGATTTGGAAAAGATTGTCTGACAATGTACCATTCCCAATAAGCTTAGATTTATAAAATAAATCAACAGAGCTTTTATTAAAATTAAAGGAGTATCCTGCTGGTACAAGCCTTGACACTGAAATCAAATTTCTAGAGAAACTTGGAATATAAAATGTCTTTTCCAAATCCAAAACAAAACCAGAATGTAAAATAAGTCTGCACGTTCCAATTGCTTCCACATGTGAACCCATCTTGTTTCCTGAATAGATGCTTTGTTCACTTCCCAATGGTTTCCTTTGATTTAGAAAACCCTGCAAGGTATTTGAAACATGGATTGTAGAACCAGAATCAATCCACCATGTGTTATGACATATAACCAAATTGGATTCATGACATACGAATGAGGTTAGAGTACCTTTCTTGTCAAGCCAAGCTTTGAATTTGAGACAATCTTTCTTTATATGCCCTTTCTTCTTGCAAAAGAAGCACTTGGACTCCTTCTTGTCTTCTGTATGGATGGATACTTTACCCTTTCCTTTGCGTTTGGCTTTGGGAGCTTTAGTCTTCTCTGAGTGACTAAATGTGCACTTTCTCCCATTTCTAAAATCAGCCTCCCTTCCTCTTGAACACACATGGTCAGAAGTTCATTAATTGACCATTTGTCCTTATGTGTTGTAAGATATTTTGAAGGGACTATACTGCTGTGGGAGTGAGCTCAAAATAAAGTGCACCAAGAAAGATTCTGACATCTCAACCTCTAGGGATTTCAACTGAGCCGCAATGTCCCTCATCTTCATGATGTGCTCACGCACACCTCCAACCGTAGTGAGCTTCATTGATGATAATTTTGTCATTAGGGTGCTAGCCATTGCCTTATCTGAAGACTCAAATTGTGCATCAATAGCCTTCAGAAGTTCCTTGACATTTTTGCACTCAGGAATTGAACCACGTATACTAGCAGAAATTTTAGTACGTATGAACATCATACTGAGGCGATTGGACCGTTCCCATCGTTCATACGCAGCAATCTCAGCCTGAGTGCTAGTAGATGTAACTGAATGTGGTTCATCCTTCCTGATAGCATAGTCAATATCCATGCACCCTAATTGAAGAAGAATTCTCTCCTTCCATAATTTATAATTATCACCACTTAAATCGGGAATGTCACATTTCATATCAGAAATATTAACAGGCAAAATAGCTGCATAAAAATAAAATCATGTTCATGTAATTGAATTTGAGGCATATAACTTGATGTCATGTTTTACCAATGTAAACATGCAATAACATGAATCAATAACATACAATAACTACCTGTGGGCTAAGTTATTATACTCAAATAGACTCATTAGCTTAATGATGTGACTAACAAATTATATTCCTTTCTTAATTCCTGTGGTAATTAAGAAAATAATTTGTTATCGCATCCTAATTAATTATATTAGTGCAACAAAAATTTCTGTGGGATAAGATTCATTACATTAATATAATTAGTCACAATTAATGTCATCTAACCTTATGTGATCTTTGCAACTCAATATATAATTTTGATTAATCAAAGATGCTGTGGCTACTCCTCAATTAATCAACATCATATTGATCACATGACATTGAATTCCATTATATGCATATAGATTAACCAATTTAGCATGATTATTAGGTAGTGATCTTAATCAACGTAACATTTCCAAATCAAGATCTGAGTTAGTCAAATTGGCCAGGCCAGTGAAAGAGAAGTGGGGGTCCCCCCGTTGCTTTCCTTAGGTCAGTCAACGGAACCAATTAAGTAACCACAATCTCTTTACCTTTCTAGACACCAACTGACCAATAGACCTTGAAAGGATTTGCACTGTGATTTTCACACTACCACCAAATTCATGCATAGAATAAATCTAGTACGCAGAACAGGAGACAATATTTCAATTATCTATTTAATGAATTTTAAAATTATCATCTTAAGAAAAATTTTGTTAATTAAAACACGTCCGGCCGTAGCTCATTATTCCCTTGGCCAGTCTATGCAAAACACCGTAGGCATAGAGACTCAGGAGGCATATTTTAATACAAAAATTTAAACTTAAGAAACAAATGATAAAAACAAATCATGTTACATGATTTAATAAAATATTAAATAGATAATAAATGCATTTAAAATTCAACTAATCCAGATTTTAAATCCCGTAAGAGAACGGAAAGACCATATGCGAGAAAAGCGAAAACCAAAACAGGCCACGTTTTCTCTCTTTTTTTTAATATGTCACCGCATGTGGTTATGGAAGCCACGTTTCCGCTGCATTTCCTTTTTAATTTTTCGTTTGTTTAATGCTACGTTTCTTTTCTCTTCCTTTCTTTAATGTTATCTCTTTAATACCAAAAAGAAATTCGGGAAACCTTTAATGCCAGAAAGAAATCTTTAATAGAAAAGAAAGAGGCCACGTTTTGTTTCTGCAAAAAAATCGGAATCTGAGATAGGTTTAATGGTTTCTATCAATTCCGTGAACAAAGATCAGAACTGATCGAAACCTGAGATCCGAAAAACTAAAAATAGAAAACACGCGGCATAAATTGCTTGAAAAGAGAAACTTGGATGGAAATACTCACAAAATAAGGCAGAGGTTTAAAAAGCTCTGATACCAAATGTAAGACTTAATTTAAATATATTGATCACGATATCAATATATTTATTATGATCAATAATTACCTCCAGTCATTATTATTAATGGTCTATCCGATGAGGATAAGGAATTCGATCTTCCTTGAATCAGCTACACGGGATCTTGATCTTCCTTCTTCGATGGATCTTGATGGATCTTCCTCCTCCTCTCGATGGATCTTGATTGAGTCCTCTCGATGGATCTTGATTGAGTTCTTCTAATCAACGAGATCTTGATTGAGTTCTTCTAATCAACGAGCCATCGCACTCTGATAGTGTATGCCCTCAGGATGTGCTCTTTCGATAACCTTGTTGAAAACCTTAGGAAGGGTTCCCTATTTATACTCAATTCCCTTCACCGCATGCTTCCATCAAGCAAGCGTTCAACATTAAAGGGGGGGTTGTTATCACTTCTTAATTAGTGAAACGCTAGTTAATAAAATAAGAACCATTAAAAGGCGATGGGTTATTACACCCTGCCATATGCCAACTTCTCATAATATCGTACCAATTAGATGCGAGGGGCTCGCACCCTTTCCATCGTATGACTGCCGTATAGCTCCCATGAAAATAATGGATTATTAAAAAAAAATCGTAGAGGCATCCAATCACATATTGTCGTTAAAACGTGCAAAAAGACTATGAAAAATGTGTTACGAGAGTTCGAGACAAGGCAATAAAGAGCAAGTCCTGCAGACAGAGCACCCATCCACGCGGACGTCAATGGAGTTTCACTGCCCACCACGCTACATCTCCTTCACCATCTTACGTCTAGACGCGGAGAGCAAAGCAGCCATGAGGAGTTGAGGACCACAATTTTTTTTTTTAATCTTTGACTGTTTTTCCTTTTGAAAAACATCATACATCATCCATCACAGCTCGGTTCGTCGGGCCTTTGTCAAAGTCAACACCATCCTGATGCACGAGAGTCTTCGTATGAGACTGGTGACGAGCGAACCGAGAGAAGAATGCATGGGTGAACAACATCACCACATCTCCTTCAATTATTATTTTATAAAATGAGCCCCCATTTTGTTAACGGACGAATTTTCTTTCAAAAACTAAACCTCTGCACTTCTACAATATGGATGAGCTCCTCTTTTTTTTTTAGAGAGAGACAAGAGTACAACCATTTTACTCAACTCTAAAATCAATAAATACAATATGGTCTGTACTAGGTAAAAATGCTTAGAAATAAAATTTTATGTATATTTGATCTCTAACATGTGCATCATGAGGAAATACATATGAACTATTAATATAATATGAGAATATATTTTATTATGATCTAAGTATTAATATATATTAATCTTTAGTATGTGTGTATGCATGTGTGTATATATATTAACTCTTATATTATGATCAATAAAGTAGACTCTAAATTTAAATACTTTATAGATTTTAGCATGTTAATATACATTAAAAAAAATCATTCATTTCTGTGTTTGCATGTCATATAGATTGAAGATGATTAAAATATTTAATTTTTTTTATTTTTAAATATTTTTAGTAATAAATATCATAATCAGTGGTCTATGTTTTTTTCTTAATTTAATTTTTTTTAAATTTTGGAGTTAGGAGGTGTAGACCTTTTATTAAAATGAGTAAAGTTTTTCTCCCTTTATAGATGTATATTCGTATGTGCTATGAAAGAGGGGGGTAAAATTAGTGTAGAATGTATCCGAGTGCATTGAATCCAAATGCTTTATAATAAAAATAAGCTATAGACATTTCAAGATGAAAATTGGCTCTGTTAATAAAATACTTAGAAATAAAAAATTATATAGTTTCAAGATTTTTATTCATGCATTGAATAGATGTAAAAGGAGCAATTTTAATTGTATGATGTCATGTCTCCAATTTGATACGTTGTCTACAAATATCCAATTAGCTAAAATTTAAATCAACTTAATGCTTTATATTCAACACACTTCAACTCATTAGATATATTGCCATCATTTATTTTGAGAAATATATTACTGATTTTTGCTAGAAAGTTTTGAGGATCAAATACACTAGTCTAACTAGCTAATTAACTAACAAACTATATGCACACTTTCTCTAGGTCTATTACGTATATTTCTGGGAAAAAAATCATTTATAAATATAATTTCTATTCATTTCTTTTTTATATCTTTGTTGCAACTAAATATGTTATTGTAATAACAAGATATTTCATTAAAATGACTGGCCTTAATTTATTGGTACTGTATGTCATACTGTATTATTAAAATAAGGCATATAGAGAATAAATTAATGATTAACAGTTTCTAGCTAGCACCACTTTATATAAGAAATAGTCATTGCTCATGGATCAACTCCTTTTTTAAAAAATATTTTTTTTCTATATAAAATCTATTCTTTAATGCTAAACATAGGAAGGCAAAATAGCCACTTCTCAAATTTTCTTGTGGGCTATTCCTCAGGCTTGCAACCATTAAGCTCTGCACGTTGGTGTGGCTTTGCTATCTTAATCAGCCGTTGTGGCCTTTGCCTTGAATTTTAAATCTCTTTTGTTTGGTTGCACCTCAGATACTAGTGTACTTCTGCGACCCTTTTTTTATTCCTCCAATAAATTGGATGGTTTTTTTTTATTATTATTTTGTCTTCTCTTGACTAAAAAAATGAAAAAGAAAAGTAACAACTAACAACTAACTTTATTTTTTTGATACTATATATTAAACTTTGGCATGTTCCATATAAATGAGACAAATCATAAGAAAATTAATATTGCTCTCCATATTCGGAGAAGCTTCTGCTAGCCCAATTGCTAGACAAATCTACCATGGTGGCCTCTTCATCTGGGAAAGCATTGCTGCATTAGCGTGCTCAAATATATATATATATATATATATATATATATATATATATATATATATGCACACTCACATACTTTTGATGCTTAAATTTTGATGCTCTTAATGAAATATGTAATGTGTGTTCATGTTACATGTAATGGCTGATAGCTTGAGAAACAAAATAAATTTTGATTAAAATTTATAAACTAAAATTATATTTTAGGTTTTCGTTATTATATATGCCATGTTAATTATTACCGATGCTTATGGATCGATGTGCTTTTCTTTGGTCGTAATTCATTTATCATCTCTTTTTCCTCCTTTTTATTATTTTTTCTTTTTATTTTTCCTTGCATGTTCTTATCTGGTAAAAGATTATCTAACAAAAAAATGCATTCCTGCATAATTAAAAATAAATAAATAAATAAAGTGCATAGGCCATCAACCACATCATTCTTACATGGCATTTAATTAAAACATGTAGTCCAATCATCGACCCTATAAATCTTAATATCTTATTTTTTTTCTTAAATTATTGAAGAGAGAGCTCTTAGCATTTTCGATTCTGCTTAGGTTGGCTTCATATGAGGATGGTAATAAGACGGAGTTGAAATGCAAAGTATATTTATACCAACCCCTCCTAGTCTTTAAATGGTGATTGATTTTTCTTATTCTCGCTTTTTTAAATAAATATATTTTTATTTTTTTTAAGATTCAAATTTAAGAACTAAAATCTAATATTTATATTCAAAAAAAATGATCAAATTTAGGATAGATTCAGAAATAAAGATCTCAAATCCCATTTTCATTGCTAAACCCAGCAAGTTTTCAAAAAAAAATTTCATTGCTAGTTCATCTTTATTTAATTCCTTTAAATCTGGTCCTATGGGATGGTTCCTTATAGTTTCCACATGAAAAGTAAAAGCTTTGGTAGTGTTTTATTTGATGTTTTATAACTGAAAAAAATACAAACTACTTCAGTACAAAGGTACCATACTATGTATGAAGCCATCAGCACTCACCATTTATCCTAGTAGTTTGGATTCATTATTATTAGACTAAATATCATACATAAGCCTTGCAAATTTTCTATTGTAAGAACCTTTTTCTATAATGTTTTTATTTGTTTGTGACTGGTGCTATAAACAAAGAGAAGATTAAGAGCAAATAGAATGGTATAAAGAGCTCTAGGCTTGGAATTAGGGCTTTGGACGGATCAATTTGGAGCCTGAATTTCAAAAAAAACCAAAAATACATCTTAAAAAAGATACATAATTATTGACCATAATCTAGTACATGCACTCTATCTTCTTTTCTTTTATAATGGCATGGCCATAAGGCTGAAATGGGTTGGATAAACTCTGATCGTCTGTATTCAAATTATATTAAATTTAGATATTTATTTTACAGTTTAATCAGATTCGGATACGAATTCGGATATCTAATCCAAAAGGTAATCGGATACGGATACGGATACATATTTTTTTATTTTGCAGTTTAATCGGATTTGGATATGAATTCGGATATCTAATCCAAAAGATAATCGGATTCGGATACGGATACAGATACAGATTTTTTTTAGCCTAGCACAGGATAATGGTATGAAAGTGGATGCAAGAACAGTATAAGAATATTTAGAAATAATAATATAGGACATGATATAACATGTTAATGAGTTTTAGCTCAACTAATATATGAACTTAAATTAGGTAAACCTAAAAACCAAGGTTTGCAAAACTAGTACCTAAAATTATCGATGGTTTAATATATTTAATATATTATAAGTGATGTAGTAAAGTACCTATCAAATATGGAGATAGGCTCTCTATATCTTTTCTCATTTCTAGGCATAGTGTCATTCAAAATTGGATAATATAGATCGATACCATGTGGTATAGGACAGCATTTTGTATCAAACACTACCTTAATATCCAATTCATATCTGTATCCATATATAACAAATATTGATATGGTTGATATCCGATTCGTATCCATATCCGTATATAACAAATATAGATATGCTTGATATCCGATTCGTATATGTATCCATATATAACAAATATGGATATGCTTGATATCTGATTCGTATCCATATCCGTTTAGAATAAATATGAACATAAATTTTAATATTCATTTAATATTTGTATCCGTATTAGTATCCGTTAAAAAATATAGATATAAATATGGATATACTACTATCCGATCTGTATTCAATCCGTTTTCAGCCCTACATGGCCATCTTCCTTAGTAACTACGTAACTGAAGATAAATCTCACTTCATACCCTTTCTTATCAAGTAGAAATATAAATATGAAATTTCTTTTAATAGTTGGTGCATACAACATATTGGGAAGACAGAATTCATATCACGTGACTTTACATTAACCACCAACCCCACCACATATGTTATAATAGATGTTATTGCCCATGAGCAATCTAAGGTCCCCGTTGGACAATAAAGAGATGCCAATAATATTATCTAACAACTCGCACATGTTTTGTTAGACCGTAGTCAACCCTCAGTAGATTCAATAATCATTTCCTCTTGCACCGTGGGTGCCGTTTCGTAAGGATCATTCTTTGGATCTTCCTTTATGTCTTTCTCACCCTTTTACTGTTTTGACATATATATACCATACTGTAGCGCCTAAATTTATTATGCTATGTGCATGATTATCTTCTAATAGTTTTTCTTTTCAAGCTTGGATTGCATCGCTTTGTCTTGTCATTCTTGTTTTGGCTTTTTGTTCATTCTCCCACTCTCTTCTCCAACCATGAAGTTTGAGCACTTGCTACAATTCTTCCTTTCCTTCTCAAGTTCTACCACGTACGACCAATAAAGTAAATATCTATGGTCAAAATTTGGCTAGAACAATTTAGCAGCCTAATGATGGAGTCCCAAGATAGAGGAAGACCATTAGGTCTGATGGATACCTGCATTTTGTTGAGGATGGGATTTCCAGCTGCTAATAAATCCTTAGTAATAAGAACCATAAAATCTTCTAACATGGTTAGGCCATGACACTTATTCAATAATAATTGAACATAAACACTTGATTTTCCACTGTACTTTTTTTCTAAAGCACTTAAAATTTCTTTGGCAGTCTTCTAATTAATCCTCAAACAAAGAAATTTGACCATCTTGTATATGGCTAAGAATAGTGGCCTTGGCTCGTTCATTGTCCTCTTACTTCATGGATCATTCATTGGTCCTTAAAGATTTGTTGATAATAATGATAAAATAAGTTTTTTACCATATCAATAAATAAGACGTACACTCTTCTTTTCCAACTACAAAATATATATATATAAATCTTAGTAGTTTATATTCATCATCAATAAAAAGGATATCTTGTATAAGTTTAGTGAATTCGAAGATACTTCATAAAAATGCTTCTAGAGAAGAGTTAAAAAAAATTAATTTCATAAAAGTGCAACACATTTTGAAGTTATATAAGCATTCACATGCCTTTTCATGGCACCCCTTCATCCAACCCAAGGAGTCATGTCTCCGTTTGGTTTTGCTGGTTACAAAATAATGTTTAATTACTCTCATTTATTTTTCACGCCAATTATATCTTTTCATTCACATCGGCATTGAGAAAATAAAGGATTCTTTATTTGAGTGCTATTATTTATATCAAGTATTTGTTCTCCACAATAAAGTTGGCTAAAACTGAGTGTAATAATAATATATCCATCCAAAATAGCACCTGATTTCCTGTTGCACCAGCGATGATCACAAAGATCATAACTTGTCTACCATCTAGTATCTGAATGCGTACGTCTCACACTACCATTCATTAATTCAACTACGTACGTTCCTGTCACCCTCTCACAGCTGGCTACAGTGCAGACGACCGAAAGGTCAGAGAATATCAGCGCATTGAGAGTGTCATCTGGATGTAGAACCTTGATAAATGGGGGGCAATGGGGGTTCCTTCGACTCTCAACTCCCAAGCCTCGCTCTAAGGATCGAGAAGAAATAAGCATAAGAGAGAAAGGAAAGGGAGGAGTTATGGAACGGAGGAGGCTCTATTTGGATCTCACTCTTGTGCCCCTAAGCCTCCTTTCCTATCTTCTCTACCACTGCTGGCTCTGGCACGCGGTTAGGACTCGGCCGAAGCGGACCAACATCGGCGTCACCGGCCGTGGTCCACGAGTTTGGATTACGGCCATGATGAAGGTACGTAATCTTACTTAAACTGACTCCCTTCTGAGATTAATGTTATGATGGAATTCAGACCACCAAGCATCAAGAGTTTCATCATTAATCCAAAATGAATATAATTTGTTGCTGCCTAGCTAGCTAGCTTCATGTGTGTTTCTTGCAGGACAATGACAAGAAGAACGTTTTAGCTGTGCAGACGCTTCGAAACTGCATCATGGGATCGACGCTAATGGCCTTTACTTCCGTCTTTCTCTGCTGTGGCCTGCTGTCCTTCACCAGCAACAGCTACAGTACAATGAAGTGGGGCGACAGGGAACTGGAGGTGTCCTCCAAGTGTGCTGCAGTCCTCCTGCCCTTGCTTTCAGGCTTCTTGTGCCAATGTCTTTCCATCATGTATTTGTGCCAAGTTAACATGCTTGTCAACACCTTGACCATTGAGGATGCCAAGTGACCCCAGAGCATGTGGCCAAGCTGCTGGAGAAGGGGCTTTTCTGAGTACTTTTGGGAATAGGCTCTTCATCTTCGGCCTTCCCTTGGTCCTTTGGATCTTTGGGCCTGCGCTGGTTTTCTTGAGCTCGGTTGGCCTGATTCCAGTGTTGCATAGCCTTGATTTTGTTCGTGGCAATGAGAAGGGAGCGAACGTTGCTGGAATGAGTCATGCTGAGTCCAATGCAGCAGTGGTATAAAAAAGTTTTTTAGATGAATTCACCTTCCATTCATTCAGTGAGATCGATGTTTTATGGATCGATGTTTAGAATCATGTTCATGCGTCCCTCTTAGTGTCTGTTGCTTGGTCCAAAAGCTGTCAATTAATTTCTTCATTTTTCATTGGATTTTTTTTCTTATATGTAATCAAGTCATGGAGTCCTTCGCTTCCATTTTATGAACAAATTTCTGCAAACAGATGAAGAGAGAACTCAGAAACATGATTTTGAACCCTCTTTCGCAGACTAATTTTAAAGGCCTTCAGCTTTATAAGTATCTAATCTCTTGTTTTCACTGCCTTCAATTTTGACCATTTTGTACTGACTGTAAAAAAATATAGATCTTAAAATAGTGCTAGACCAAAAGAAATGGCTAAAGAAGAACAAAATATAATTTTCTATCAACCAACATTTTCTTATATGATGGTTACTTAACCTTTTTTTTTTCCCCAATGAGATATCTGCGCTAAGCTAGCAATGCTCTTAACTTTAGAAAGAAATGAGCTGGTGGTCGATAGTAATCTTTGGAGGACTGAATTTGGATGTGTTTGGTAAATGGGCCAATAGGCCTGAAATATCTTAATGGGCCTTGAAAGCCCATTATCTCTCTTTGTGTATGAATAAGAAATTGTGAGGCATTTAGTCCCAAATCAAAAAAATCAAAAAGGAAGGTTCACTTATATGAAACCTCTTCCTTAAAGCTTAAGTTCCTTAGGCTCACCATAAGTGGAGAGCCATCACCACTACGCACGCACATGTGCGAAGGGCGCTTTGTAGGCGTACTTCGCACATGCGCATCATCTTGAGGGGCTTTAAAAATTTTCTTGATCATGAGGATCTGACGGTGAGACTGATCGGATTAAAATAAGGGGCTGAGATCAATTGACCGTTAATCATCGATCAGGATCAAAACTGACCATTGATCGATCCAAAATGCGTGGTCAAATCACGATCGCGGCAGTATCAATCCAATGGTTCACACCTATCAATTGATCGGTCAATAGGACCATTGGTGATAAGGTGCCCGTCCGATTCTGCAGTTGGAGATAAGGCATCGCTCGATCAGGCCATTGTGATAAGTCAACGTTCCGATCTTGAAACGGCGTATCAAGCCGTGCAACCACCTATCTGATAACGTGATCATCAGATCACGATGGTGAAAAGACATATCGGAACATGAATTGGCTTATCTGATCGGCTGATCTTTAGATCATGACTGTGGATCGGCTTATCACATCACGTAAAGGCTTATTGATCAAACCGTTGATCGGATCCGATCAGATCTAATGGTGCATATCAATTCCAAATGGTTGCTTTCAAAGGGCACCTAAAAGGCTATAAATAGGACGATATACCATTACATTTCATTCAATCCAAATTCAATCCGAATCAATCATAGTCCTTTCTCTCTTAGGTATTTGCATACTCTCCTAAGGGTAGTATAGCAATAGTGCATTAAAAGATAGAAGCATTCTTGGTTCGATATTTTTGGCGAATTGTAATGCTGCTTTCATCAAAAGAAGACTGTTGTATCCTGCGAGACAATCGTCATATTGACCGTAAGTACCGTTGTGGAACGAAATTGTCTTAAGGACATAGAGTATAACTTAAACTCAGTCTTATAAATTAGATAGCCACTATCTGCAACCAACAGGATATCCCTATAATCAAATCAATTTTATAGTTCACTATTTAACAAGTTATTGCTTAATATTTTCCTGATTAATGTTAATTTCTCTCATGATCTATGTGGGCCTTGGATGGTGCCGCACCCTGAGTTATAACATATACAGACAATAAAGCTACAAATGGTTAAATTGACTCATAACCCAATCGGGCCTCAATCGAGTTAGATTTGATCTGATCCATATAAAAGCTCATGGGTCAAATTCCATTTAAAATTATACCTAATCTAAAGTTATAGGTGGATCCAAATCTTATATTTTTCGATCTAACCTAATCTAACCTGAGCCTGACTAATAAATTTTAATTATATAATAATTATTTTTTTGCTCTAATTATCTTTACCAATTCATTACATGAACTCTTATTTAAACTAATTCTATTTTTTAACTTAACAATTAATTTTTTTCTCATCTATTTTTACTTAATTATATATAATTATTTATACTTCATCATTTACCCTGGTGGATTCTTATTTATAACATCCTTAAGTATATCAATAAATATTTAAAAATTATAATTTATAAACTTAAAAATAATCATTTACTTGCATAAAAAATTTTTGAATGATAATTTAAGTTTAAGTTGCCTCTTTTAAATTTTATTTATTTTTTAATGAATGTAAATACATTACTAGATTATAACTATTACATATAGTTAGATGCCTTATTTAATCTCGTTTCGAATTCGAATATTTTAGATTAGATTTTGGTCATACTTATCCAAACCAATTCAAATGATTCGTTGGATCTAAATTTTATCATGAACCTAATTCAATCGGTAAATAGGTTGGGTTTAAATCCAACATTATGGTCTGAATATGAAATTAGGTTAGGAATCAAGCATGACCCAACCTGGCTCAATTTATTTTTAACCCTAGCAAACAAGGCATGCCATTTTTTCCCAGCCTAAAACAAAGGTCCCTTATTTTTGGGTTAGTCTCGCTCATGTAGAGGGACCCAACCAAGTAATAATAAAAAAAGAATTTCTTTGGATAAGTGAAAACAGAGAAGAAAAGGGAGAAGAGCGTGGCCGTCAAACAGAGGAGAAAAAAAAAAAAAAAAAGAGAGCTTGAGGCTTTCTTGATTAACTTCATCGAACGACTAGAAGGTAATTTCAATGCTGATTGAGCTCAAATTTTAGGTGGTGAATCCCAACAACATTCTCTATGTCTCTACTAGCTTCGATTTCTCATCTAGTGCCTCCTACGTACCTATGGTTTTAGTTCTATTTAATTGATGAAGTTTTTCTTGTTCTACACTGAAGTCCATATTTAGTGACATTTTATTGTTATAATCTAAAACTCTGTGTCCTTTTCATGTTTATGGCATTAACCGGTGATCTTTAGCTTGCTAGAGAGTTTATCTATCCACATCAGAGAGTTTTTTTTAATATAAAAATTCATATTCTTTGTGTAATTAGTTGTTGATTCATTATACAATTCTAATCAGCAGCATTAATTTGGAGCTGCATTTTTTAGCATAATTGCTTTACCTATTTAATTGGCACAAGAGGAAGAAGAAGAAGAAGAAGAAGAAGAAGAAGAAGAAACTGGGGATGAGGTGTTTGTTTTGTTTGGTGATCGATCGAAACTACTTTGTCTGTAAGAGCCCTCTTTGCCTCTCAGTAGTTTTTCAACGTACTCACATGACTTATCGCAGACAAAACAACTAATTATTTTGAGTCACCAAAAACAACGATTCCTTGAACTTGTCTGGATTAATTACTAACGATAAATTAATTAAGAAATGGAACCATTAATCAGATAGAACTAGTAAATACACCAGTTCCAAGTAATTAATAAAAGCCTCCAAGATATATATATATATATCAAACCAGTTCACAGCAGTACAACCCGTCCATCATCTTCTTCTCCCCACGCTTCCCTTCCCCAGCCACGAGATCAAGGTGGTATAGTATGGGAAGCATGGTGGCAGAGCACAAGAGCACCAGGACGGGCCCAAATATCCACAGCAGAAGGGCCGGGAGGGCCGCATAGAACAACCTATTCCCCGCAGTGTTGAGAGCAAAACTCTTCTCCAAGAGATCACAAACGTACTCGGGAGTCACCACCGGGGACGTAGCATCGCTGCTGCTGATGGGAGTGTTGATGAGGAAGTTCACCTGGTTGATGAACCTTATGGAGAGGGAGTAGCAGACGAAGGAAAAGACGAAGATGAGGAGGATGACGACATACTTGAGGGCAGCATGAACTCCCCGTGTGCACCGAACACCGAGTCATCCAGCGGCTTCTTTATGCTGTACGTGCCGCTGATGAACGCCGCCAGGCCCGAGCAGAGGAGGATGGAGGTCGTCGCCATTAGAGTCGAACCCATGATCGCGTTCCTGATCGTTTGCACTGCAAGGACGCTCTTCTTGTCGTTATCCTGCAACAAACTCATCGATCATAAACGTACGTAAAGAATTTTCAGCTTAATTTGAATTCAGAAATTAATTAATTAATTAAGAAACTAATTGCCACCAATATTGACTTGTAGTATGGCATGCAATCTCTAGTCCAGAAGAAGCTCAAGTATATTACTTGG
Source organism: Calamus simplicifolius (assembly GCA_900491605.1). Classification (NCBI taxonomy): domain Eukaryota; kingdom Viridiplantae; phylum Streptophyta; class Magnoliopsida; order Arecales; family Arecaceae; genus Calamus; species Calamus simplicifolius. The sequence continues at coordinate 188,378 of UESW01003928.1, forward strand.
ATACCTTCATCATGGCAAGGACCCAAAGACGGCGCCCTCTGGAGTTGATGCCAATGACCGTGCGGTGCGGCTGAGAGCGGACTTTGTGCCACAGCCAACCATGGTATAGGACCGGGAGGAGGAGGCCCAAGGGCACCAGCACCGCGTCCAAATAACTCTCTCTCCACTCCATGCTTTCTTCTTAATTCCACTTGCTCATGTCAAGGCTAGCTTTGGATCAGTTGTTTATATGGAGCACCAACTCGTACTCGATCAATGGCAACTGGCCGGCAAGGGAGGACGTGACGTGGTTCCACTTCCACCAGCAGACAAAAGGCCGCTTGATATATACATGTACAGCAAAAGGCCAATTCTCTCGACCAAACTTAATTTGCTGTGGTCTAGCCATGCATGCAGGCTCCTTTCAACCTTGAAGAAAGAGGGAGGGCTAGCTCTTTTAATTTGAACCATTTTGTGGAAATACTTCGAGTTGGATCGGTATACTACTGGACCATATCAAACCAAACCATAGAGCATGGGATTTATCGATCTTCGTTATTCTAATTAAGGACCTGATGTATATCGATCTCTCAAGTTTAATTTCCAATTAATATCCTATTAATTTGAAGCACGCTTGTTGAAGTTAGTTCCTCATAGTAGCTGGAAGGAAGCAAAGAATGGGACACCATTAGGAGCGCTAAACCACTTTTCTGGCTCACGGTCAGTGAGTTGAGCCGTGGGCTTGCTCTTAATTTGCCTGGTGACTCAGCATTAGTGCGATTATATATGGATTGTAACGTGAAGAGATATGGTGGCGTTTCAAACTAAAAGAATTTACTAAAGTAATTATGAGGTGATTTGGAGGCTAAAGTAGAGATGGAGATTAGTTGGAGTGTGATTTATTATGGTAGCTAGTGAGATGCATGATTAGGTGTCTCTTTAATTAAGTAGAGAATTCCAGTAGTGTGATTCCCACGAGGCTAGCTGCTGGAGATGAGATGATCGAATTAGTGGTGGGGTGACACCACTTCCATTGGTTTATTATTTTTTTCAGAAAAAAAAATATATAATATATATATCAATAAAGGAAAGGACTTTATTGGCGGCCATTTGGTTGTTTGCATGGCCGGTCAATCTGACGTTAAATAAATCATTAACATAAGTCAGGAACTTATGAGACTACACCTGGTAGGATCTTCAGACGAGGAGGGAGTGGGCATGACCTCCTCCTCGTCTTAACCAATCGCTCCACCCCTGGGTTAAATCTAACAGCTTTGCTGAGCTCATCATGGCTTCTCTACTGAATTCATGACATCTGTGCATTTCTTAACCACGTACTATATGCAAAGAATGCCATATTCTAGTCTCCAACCATTTCTCCGCTGCATTGCACCAAGGACAAGTGCATATGCCATGCATCTGTATCTAATATTTTTGTCATTGATATAGCTGATGATTAACCTAGTAATCCCATAAGCTTAAGTACTTAAGAAAACAGACAAGAATGAATACCAGACTTAGCGCCTTCCTTTTAGGTTCAGAGAGGACAACAATGATTGAAATGGAAAATGTTAATAATCAAAATAATTAAATAAACAATTAATAGTTTTGAACCTTCTTTTTTTCCTATTATTGGCTTAAGTTTGTAGTTATCAAGGTTCAAGAGGAATAGCTAAGAACACTAGCACGACATTAATATCCTAATCAAGTTTTAAAACCCACGTAAGTGATGGGATCATACTAATTTTTTTTATGGAACAAGATACAATGTTGTCTTACTTCATACTGATAATTTGAATTGAGGCTATCTTAAAATGCGCCGATTAAGATACTAAGACAATGGCACAACGATTCCATCCCAATAATTCATCCTTGCATTTCATGGATATTCCATCGAGATTTTCTAATCACACATAATTTGAGCTACTTCAGTATAGAAATTAAAGAAAGAGGATAATTAGAGTAACCCTTCCTCACAATAAAGAAGAAAAAAAAAACAAAAGAACAAAATCACCACCACGGTTAGAAAATGAACTAACAACAACTCTTTTTGGGGGTTAGATCTATAACGTGCCCTACATTGGTGCACAAGAATGAAAATATATATAGCAGCATCAAGCTAAAGAAAGTGTAGACACCAAGTTTAGACACTAATAAGCTTCTACCATTGGCAGGAAACACAGCATGATGATCCACTACAAGAATTTCAAAAATTAGCGATGCTATTTGGCATCGCTAATCAAAAAAAAATTATCGCTAATTCAATTAGCGACGCAACAGCAACGCCAAAAAATTCATCGCTAAAATGATCGTCACTACGAAAATTAGCGGCGCCGAGCAGTTTCATCACTATTAGTAACGAGTTTAGCGACGTTGGTATCGGCGTCGCTACATAGCGACAATTTTTAGCGACACCTACATGTGTCGCTAATTAATGATTAGCGACGCTTAATAGGCGTCACTAATATATAGTAGCAATGCCAGTTGGCATCGCTAATCTTTGCTTAAATAATATTCAATTTCAATAAGAGAAATTCATAAACAAAATATTTCATTGAAATAGAAATAAAATATTAAAAATTAATATATTAATAATAGAAACCAGTAGCATAGAAATACAAAAAAAAAAGTATCACATCGTAAAATACAATAAAATGTAAAATATCAATGCCAATAAACTAGAGGGAGGGTCATCTGGAGCTGAAGGTAGAGCGGAGAACTGTGTCAACTGCGACATACGCAAACCAATTGTCGTATCTCTTGCAACTCCTGCTCATAATGAACACACTCCTCTCGCTATTTTTGCCGGATGTCTATGATCTCCGTCATCATCTTCGATCTCATACGTTCGGCGATGGAATGCTCAATCTGCTCGTAATCGCCGGTGCCACCCTGACTGAAAGAAGAGGAACCATGTCAGCCGAAGAATGCAGAAGCTTTGGCACCAACCGTAAACTTTACGATCGTTTGGCTGTGCGCCAATAGCCTCTAAGAAGATGTGGCTGCTCTCCTGCGGTGAAGGATCGGGCGTAGACCCTTCCTCCTCTAATGGCTATATGGTATGAGAGGTCTGAAATAATAGCTCATCCATATGTGCCTGTAAGGAGTACATATCAAATATAATGCAACTCATATTGGAGAAAATATATTAATAAACACATCATGTTTTTAATGATTTACTTACTCTGATACGCTAGGATCGACTATCGACCCAAGACCCATCTTTTCTCATGTGGGTCACCTTGAACAACTACTAGTGCCCATATTGGTGCCTTTCTTCAGCCACTAAAAAATAAGGTTTCAAATATATAGTTATGCTCATTTTAAAAATTATCATTAATAAGTATATAAAATTAATAAATTTATATACTTATAAGACGATGCCAATGCTCCTCAATCGAAATGGATCTTGCCGTGTAGCAGGAAAGACCAATGCCTGAACCACCTTTCTTGGATCGACAGTTCGAGCTAGCTGTGGCCAACCTCCTCCGCTACTGGGGATCTACCCACTGTTGATACCAGCCATCCCATATAGAATCGAAGATATGAGGGGGCGCTTCGATGCCTTCCATTAGTGACACAAATTATAAGAGTATCGGCAGCAAGCAAGTGAAGTCCAAGCTATTCTAACAGAAGGAGTTAAGGTTGGATCCCACTCAAATTCTTTGTGCAAGTAGAATAATTATGAATATGCATATTGTAATAAATAAATTATACATATAAATATTGATAATATGATATTATAAATGCAATTAAGCATCATACAAATAATGTATACTAACCTTGTACGTATAATTCTATATCGGAACTGAAATAGAAATCCAAATAATCCAATATATTTATAATATTAACGCAGTTAGCGAACATAATAAATGAACAAGTTTAAAATTCTATCTAATATAATTATAAAATATATACATAAAACTCTATCTAATAGAACTCCCTAACCTTTTCATTGAGGTGCTCCCAACAGTAGCCCTTCGGGTCTACACGCCTCTTAAATATATCGGTGATGCGTCTTGAGACAATATATCTCTCTACAAATCTATGCAAGTATAGTAAAATATAAGATATAATTTAATAGTATAGCAATTGTATGAACAAATTTATATGACGATAAATATACACTTACTAGCCATCAACTTGTAGAAGCCTCCTCCTCCCACTAGAGGAAGCACTGTTGCTTGACGATGGCCCAGCAGATAATCCTGGCATCTCCTCAGCAGATGTCTCTCAGATATGTTGCTCTTGTCCAGAGGAGCTATTATGTGCTGCATTAGAAGGAGAGTCATCGCTTGTGCCAGCAGACCGCCTTCGAGCTATGAATCATCCATAATCCCTCATAGTATTGTATATATAGTAGAATTAGAATGAAACCGAAAAAAGAAGCATAAAATATAATTTTTATTGTTAAATTATAATTAGAGGTATAAATACTTAGTCACTGTCATTTATATTCTCAAGTTTGGGTTCTTCGTCTGATTCTATCTCGAATTGTGATTCATACTCATCTTCTTTATCATTTGAAACCTTGTCCACATCTTCAATTTCAAGTGAAGCATCGGTTAGATCATTATGGATTAGATTTGGATCAAGCAAATCATCTTAAATTGTACGTGCTTCCATGCATAGCCAGAGGGTTAAATTAAGGACAGTTACAATTAGTGGCCAACAAGAGTATTGTTGTCCAGACTATCCAAATGGTTGAAATCTGCTTGTGCATAGAGAAAACCTGACATTTCTTTTTTCATATGAAAAATGAGAATACATATCATTAAAATGCTTCCATGCAATAGAGTCTAACAGATGGCGCATAATACCCTCTTTTTCTTCATGTTCTGCATACCATCTCATATCTGAAGCTGTAACTTCTGATTGATAGATCCTTTGCAATCAGGGTACCAATGGAAAGTAATGCATTTTTTGAAAGCCATAGGTCTCATCCTAATTAAACTTATTCTTGTCATAAACCGGGTTCGTCATAAACTTTACAAAACTGCAAATCTCCATTTACACCTCATAAAGCATGCAATTATTCTTGTAGTAGTCAATCTTCTGAACAAGTAAACTAAGCCCATACAATAATTTTTTTATTTTATAAAATGTATTACTGACAATATTATCATATGGCAGAACCTCCTTCATTAATCCGGCAACTGAATCAAATGTCTCTTCAGATAAGTGATGTTTAGCCTTAATGTTTAACAACCGAGCTGCTACAGACAATTGCGAATAATTTTCACACCTAGGCCATAATTATTCATTTGCAACACCTAGCATGTCATAGAAATGTTGGCTTTCTAGATTTCATTTTCATAAAAGGTGCCTAGATTGAAGCCCAAACCCTCTGCATCCATCATATTGATTTATGTTGTCATATTGATTATAATTCTTAGATGCCATTGTAATAATTTTCTAATGTCACATTATATTCTTTGTTGTTTCATAGACTGTATTTGCCCCTTGATTACTTGATTCTCCCCTAGCCTCAGTTTCTCCATGGCAGTACTAGTTGCAGTAACCGGATAGAAAACCCTTTTTACAAAGATGAATTTTAACTATTTCAACATCCCTATAAGCTTTATTCTGACACTTTTTCGGATTACATGGACATCTGATTCTGGATCCATCCATCCACTCTAGTTGACTACATGCAAATGCAATAAATTCTTCTACTCCATTAATAAATTTAAAATTAAGAAAATTATCCTTAACCCTCTAATCGATACATCCACGAACGATTAGCATTCATTTTTAAATAATTATGTACGACCTAAAAATATATTTTGAAATAAACATTGGATCAGTAATATTGATATTAATATTCAAGTACAAATACATCTGATTTCGATGGCACTATTCCAAATAATCAAAGGTTGCTAATTATTTTTTTAACATTATACAACATATTAATCAGAAATAATTAACTTATATAATCGACGATCAATATATAACATTGCATATAACTAACACTAAAATAACATATTTTAATATTACAAAATTTATAACAAATGTATAATATAAAATTATTTTGAATTCACATCATATTTCTTACCAGCAATACTAATCGAAATGGAGGTGATAACAAAAAGATCAACTGAGATGGAGGGCTAGAAAGGAATCAGCCAAGGGGCGACTGAAGGGGAAAGTCGGTGGCCGGAGGTTCAAGGGGGGCAGCTGGGGGCCAGGGGACCAAGGGTGGCCAAGGGGGGAGGGCCAGGGGACCAAGGGGGGCTAAGGGGGAGCCAGTGGGCTAGGGGACTGATGGGGGGCCAGGGAACCAGGGGCCGACGAGGGGCCAAAGAGGGGAGTCAAGGGGGAACCGGGGGCCGACGAGGGACCTGCGGGCGAGGGGGAGCAGGGGGACCAAGGGGGGAGGAAGGGGGGCTGAGGTCGGGGAGGGGAGCCGAGGGCCGAGGGAGGATCAGGGGGGAGGGGGAGCCGAGGGCCGAAGGGGGAGCCAGAGGGGTGGGGGGGAGGGGGGGAGAAGGCCGAGCGCTCATGAGGTCTGGCATGGGCGTGCCCGCATTAGCGACGTGCACAGGCGTGCCCAATGCACGTGCGCCCGCGTGTTGAGCGCTCCTTTAGCGACGCCGTCATCGCGTTGCTAATTAATGATGCGTATTTTGGGCATCACTAATTAGCGACAACATTTACATCGCTAATTTCGTTTATTGCTAATTTAATGTTAATTTATTATTAAATTCTTTTCATCACTATTTTAGTGATGATATTTTATAACATCGCTAAAATAAAATATTCTTATAAATATCATCGCTAAATCAAATATTCTTATAGTGATTTTTTTGCAGGAATAAACTTTGATGTGGCTGATCCAGCACCGCCAGGGTTAATGGTAAGGGAGACTGACAGAGCCCCGCCTCGGCCTCCGAAGCCCCCTCGGCCTCCGAGGCACCTTCGGCCTCGAGCTTCAGCCTTGGCCTTGGGCTTCAACCTCCGAGGCCGAAGGTGCCTCGAGCTTTAGCCTTGGCCTCAGGCTTCAACCTCCGAGGCACCCTTGGCCTCGAGCTTCAACCTCGGCCTCAGCCTTCGACCTCCGAGGCACCTTCGGCCTCGAGCTTCAGCCTCAGCCTCGGGCTTCGACCTTCGAGGCACCTTCGGCCTCGAGCTTCAGCCTCGGCCTCAGCCTTGGGCTCCCGTCATGATCCGGCTCTTAGGACCGGTAACCTATAGCCTCAAGCCACCTGGCATGCCCACATGGCCCACCACTCGCCTGCAGCAGTGCATAGCCGTACCCCATTATGGCATATGGTCCACCACTCGCCTGCAACAGTGTATGGCCATACCCCGTTACGGCATATGGCCATACCCCGTTACGGCGTATGGCCCACCACTCGCCTGCAACTGTATGTGGTCATACCTCGTTATGGTGTACGGTCCACCGCTCGCCTGCGGCTGCATGTGTCCATACCTCATAAAGGTGCACACCTGATGCAACCATAGCCACTAAACACTTGCGATGTCGTACTGGCAGGTGGCAAGTGAGGTAGGACACCTCTGACACGCCCACGATCCGTCACTATCAGCCTCGCCTTTTGTCCGTTACCGGATAGCAGTATCTCAAAATCATTAACCTCCTGGAAGCATGAAAGAGGGAAACCTTCAAACATGTATAAAAGGCCCACGATTACGATGAGGGAAGGGGCCTGAACCCTAATCTTCTAGCTTTCTTCTGCTAGTTAACTCTTGCTGTTCCCGAGTGACTGACTTGATTGTCGATGGGTCCCCATCGGAGCATCCGATCTCTAGGGACTTTTCTTGCAGGAACCCGGTGAGGGAGATCTCCGTCTTTCTGGCATTCAAGGAAGGTGACTCGGCGTCAACAGATTGGCGCGCCAGGTAGGAGGGGAGAAGAGAAAAGCTTTGAACCTGTCAGCGACAACTTCTCTTTCCCTGAGCTCTCGAGTGATGCTGATGACCCGTGCGAGAGAGGTCTCCACCAGTCATGTTGGGGGGCAGCATCGAGGGGTTGATCCACTGGCGGTTGGCCCCTCAGCTCCCCTAGCCGACGTCCCTGCACCACCACCGCAGCAGCTTCAAGAAGACCAGCTTGTCGTCCTTGCCACGCAAGTCCAATCTTTGGCGACCGTGGTCCAAGGCCTGCAGCATCAAGCGGCGGTTGCATAGCAACCGGAGCCCCTCCCATCAGTGCCAGGGGTGATGCAACCCAGCTAACAAGAGAGATGTGCAGCGTCTGACCGGGAGGGTGGCAGCCTTGAGTCGTTTCATGTCAAGGTCGGCAGAAAGGTGTCTGCCCTTCTTTAAGGCGCTGCACAAGGTCAACAGCTTCGAGTGGACGAAGGAGTGTCAGGAAGCTTTCGAGGAGTTGAAGAAATTTCTATCCACTCCTCTGTTGATGTCCAAGCCGAGGGGTGGGGAGGAACTCTTTTTGTATCTTGCAGCCTCCCGCGAGGTCGTCAGCTCCGTGCTTGTCCACATGGATGCCAACGGGGTGCAGAAGCCAGTCTACTACACCAGTAAAGTGCTCCACGATGCCGAGACAAGATACTCTAAGACCGAGAAGATCATCTTCGCCCTGGTGGTCTCCGCCCAGCACTTCCGACCCTACTTCCAAGCTCATCCAATCGCAGTGCTCACGGACCAACCACTTCAGACTATCTTGTCCCATCCTGACACTTCCCGTTAGCTGGCCAAATAGGCCATCAAGTTGCGGGAGTTTGATTTATCCATCCAGCCAAGGCCCGCAATGAAGTCTCAGGTATTAGCCGACTTTTTGGTCGAGTGCACTTGGGCCGAGGAGCATCCGAAGGAGTGCACCCAGAGGCGCACATGGAGTCCCTACAGTCGAAGGGGTGGGGAAAGAAGACTGAATTCTTCATATAGACAGAGCATCAAACTCTCAAGGGAGTGGAGCTGGACTTATTCTTGGGATCCCCGAGGGAGAGGTGTGGAGTACGCCCTCCGGTTTCTTTTCCCGGCCACCAACAACCAGGCAGAGTATGAAGCCTTGTTGGCAGGGATGAAGCTAGCCAAGGAGCTCGATGCGAAGTGTCTGAGGGCCTTCATGGACTCCCAGCTAGTCTCCAGATAGGTCGTCAGAGAGTATAAGGCCAGAGACCCAGTCATGTCTCGTTACCTGAGTAAGGTACAGTTCAAGCCTCTCAGTTTTCATATTTCAGCGTCAGCTACATTCTCCTGGCGGAGAATGCTAGGGCTGATGTGTTGTCCCGCCTGGCCACTTCAGCTGACGGGACCTTGGGAAGGACGTACATGGAGCATCTGCAAGTCCCAAGCATTGAAGCAGCAGTGGGGAAACACTACCGGTCGAGCAGGAGCTCTCCTGGACGGATGCCTACATCCGATACTTGACCGATGGTGCCCTCCCTGAAGACTCGGCTGAGGCTAGACTGCTCAGGCGGCGAGCCTCGAAGTTCCTGATGATGGATGGGAAGCTCTACCGAAGATCATTCTCATACCCGGTCCTCAAGTGCGTCGGGCCTACTGAAGCTAACTACATCCTACGGGAAATCCATGAAGGCATATGCGGAAGTCATCTGAGGGGCAGAGCCCTAGCGTACAAGGCCCTGCGGTAGGGGTACTACTGGTTGATCATGAGGAAGGACGCGGCCGAGCTCATCAAGAGGTGTGATAGCTGCCAGCGCCATGCCAACATCCAGCGGCAGCCGACGTCTCAGCTGAACCCTCTGGCGGCACCTTGGCCCTTCATCCAGTGGGGTATGGACATCTTGGGGCCGTTCCCCCCAACCTTTGGATAGCGCAAGTTCCTGCTGGTAGCCGTCGACTACTTTGCCAAGTGGATTGAGGCCGAGGCGCTCGCCAATATCACCGAAAGCAAGGTGAGGGCCTTCTTCTGAAAGTCTATAATATGCCGATTCAGACTACCGCATACACTGGTCACCAACAATGACCGACAGTTCGATAATGCACCCTTCCGAGGATTCTACACCGAGCTCGGCATCCACCAGCGGTTCACTTCCGTAGGGTATCCTCAGACCAACGGAGCAGCCAAGGTAACCAACCGCATCATTCTCCAAGGACTGAGAGCCCGTCTGGATGACTGCAAAGGACAATGGGTGGAGGGCTCCATAATGTGCTATGGGCCTACCACACAACGCCACGAGCCCCCACTGGGGAGACCCCTTCAGCCTCATCTTCAGATCTGAGGCCATCATTCCTATGGAGATCGGCGCCCCGAGCCCCAGGGTGGAGGCATACAGCGAAGAGGACAATTTGAACCAGTTGCGGGCCAACCTCGACCTGGTGGAAGAGGTATGGGACCGAGCACAACTCCGGATGGCAGCCTACCGATAGTGAGCGGTTAGGTATTACAACGCTCGCATCCGCCCAAGGATCTTCTTGCCGAGGGACCTCATCCTTCGGCGAGACGAAATCTCAAAACCAACGGAAGGAGGCAAGTTAGCACCGAACTGGGAAGAACCCTACCGAGTCACCGAGGCACTCCGCCATGGAGCGTACAAAATTGAAGAGCTGGACAGAAGGCCACTCCCGTGGATGTGGAATGCCGACAACCTCCGTCGTATTATCAATAGTGTACCCTCTCCTTACGTTAAATCTCATGTTTGCACTCTTTTGGGCTCTTGACCCGCTATTAATAAACATGAGTTCAAGTATCTTGGCTTCTCAACAAAAAGCCCAATGTACCATTGGCACTGAAGATCCGATGTACCATCGGATTCAAAAAGCCCGAGGCCACTCAGCATGGAAAGCCCAGTGTACCACTGGCAGACCGATGTACCATCGGCTCTCAACAAAAAGCCCAATGTACCATTAGCACCAAAGACCTGATGTACCATCGGATTCAAAAAGCCCAAGGCCAGCTTGGCATGGAAAGCTCAGTGTACCACTGGCAGACCGATGTACTATCGGCTCTCAATAAAAAGCTCAATATACCATTGGCACTGAAGACCCGATGTACCATCGGATTCAAAAAGCTCGAGGCCAGCTCAGCATGGAAAGTCCAGTGTACCACTGGCAGACCGATGTACCATCGGCTCTCAACAAAAAGCCCAATGTGCCATTGGCACCGAAAACCCGATGTACCATCGGATTCAAAAAGCCCAATGCCAGCTCGGCATGGAAAGCCCAGTGTACCACTGGCAGACCGATGTACCATCGGCTCTCAACAAAAAGCCCAATGTGCCATTGGCACCGAAAACCCGATGTACCATCGGATTCAAAAGCCCAATGCCAGCTCGGCATGGAAAGCCCAGTGTACCACTGGCAGACCGATGTGTCATCGGCTCTCAACAAAAAGCCCAATGTACCATTGGCACTAAAGACCCGATGTACCATCGGATTCAAAAAGCATAAGGCCAGCTCGGCATGGAAAGCCCAGTGTACCACTGGCAGACCGATGTACCATCGGCTCTCAATAAAAAGCCCAATGTACCATTGGCACCGAAGACTCGATGTACCATCGGATTTAAAAAGCCCAAGGCCAGCTCGGCATGGAAAGCCCAGTGTACCATTGGCAGACGATGTACCATCAGCTCTCAATAAAAAGCACAATGTACCATTGGCACCGAAGACTCGATGTACCATTGGATTCAAAAATCCTGAGGCCAGCTCGGCATGGAAAGCCCAGTGTACCACTGGCAGACCGATGTACCATTGGCTCTCAACAAAAAGCTCAATGTACCATTGGCACCGAAGACCCGATGAACCATCGGATTCAAAAAGTCCAAAGCCAGCTCAGCATGGAAAGCCTAGTGTACCACTGGCAAACCAATGTACCATCAGCTCTAGACAAAAAAGCCTAATGTACCATTGGCACCGAAGACCTGATGTACCATCGGATTCAAAAAGCCCGAGGCCAGCTCGGCATGGAAAGCCCAGTGTATCATTGGCAGACCGATGTACCATCAGCTCTCAATAAAAAAGCCCAATGTACCATTGGCACCGAACACCCGCCATCGGATTCAAAAAGCCCGAGGCCAGCTCGACATGAAAAGCCCAGTGTACCACTGGCAGACCGATGTACCATCGGCTCTCAACAAAAAGCCCAATGTACCATTAGCACCGAAGACCCAATGTACCATCCGATTCAAAAAGCCCAAGGCCAGCTCGGCATGGAAAGCCCAGTGTACCACTGGCAGACCGATGTACCATCGGCTCTCAAAAAAGCCCAATGTACCATTGGCACCGAAGACCCAATGTACCATCGGATTCAAAAAGCTCGAGGCTAGCTCGGCATGAAAAACCCAGTGTACCACTGGCAGACCGATGTACCATCGGCTCTCAACAAAAAGCCCAATGTATCATTGGCATCGAAGACACGATGTACCATCGGCTTCAAAAAGCCCGAGGCCAGCTCGGCATGAAAAGCCCAGTGTACATGTCACTGTCCCATGATGCGCACGGCTAAGACAGCCGTAGCGCAGCCCGAGGCGCGCAGCAGGCAAGGTAGGTAGCCGAGGACCTGCCAGGACGAAGTTTGACCATGCCACAGGATGCGCACGTCCATTCGAGGGGCCGGCAAGCCCCACACTTAGTCAGACACATGGCGCGAGGTTGGTGATCCAAGCGCCAAGGCCAAATGCGGACTCATATTCCAACGCGACGGCACACGGAGTTGGCATCAGCAAGCCTAGTTTCAGCAAGGCGTGCACGGCCGAAGAAGACCCGGAGCCATTCCTTAGTGGTGCGGAGCTTGGCTAGGCCAAACGCACCCACGTGCGAATGCCAGGCTGGCTACGCGTGCACGCACGCGCAGGCCAGCCCTGTCGCGTGCCCAAGCTCACGCGGCACCTGGCATGCGCCCGACAGACTCCCATGCATGCTCGATTGTCAGGCAGCCAGCCGAGCAGTGCGCCCGCATGCGGGCGGGCGGGCAGACTACCCGCCGACCATTGGCGCACGCCAGGCGAGCGTGCGCCCAACGGCCAGCGGGCAGCACGCCCGGTGGGTGGGCAGGTGGCCCACCCGACCGTTGGTGCGCCCGCCCTACTATTGGCGCATGCCAGGCGGGCGTGCGCCCAACGGTCGACGCCCAAGCGCGCCATAACTGCCCAGAACGGCCAGCAACCGCCCAACAAACCTGCCAGCTGATTTTGAATGGGCAAATCCATCATTATTAGAAAAATCCAATCCTTATCTTATATGTAAGATTTTGGACTTTCAGCCAGCAGATTTTGGAGGGAAAAATCAGCCATTACCCACAAGTAACAAACATGAGATTTGGATAAGATTTTATGGAGTTAGTTGAGGATATTTTGGACATTATCCAAAGTCACTGATAGAGCTTTTTGGATGAAGATTTGAGGCGTCAACCCAGCTGCAACTCGATCTCTTCATCAGCCTATCCAACAGCCATCAAGGGATAAGTTTTGGAAGAGATTAGGCGGTGCATTAATTAAGGCGGTGCATGAAGATAAGGATAAGGACAGGTAAGCTTTGGATAAGGCGGTGGCTGCACTTATAAAATAAGAGGGCAGAGGTCTTCGGAAGAGAATACAACGGAGGGGAATCAAATAGAATCCAATCCAATGCCATCAAGTTATTGAAGGCATCTTCTATTCCCCACCTTGGGCGAGAAGGAGGAGAAAGAGAAGAGACGATCGGAGCCGTTGAGGAGCTTCCTACGGACGATCATCTACGGGTTACGGGTGAGTGATCTTGTAGCCTAAAGGCAAGGTGAGGGAGAGATCGATGAAAGATTTCTTGTTGTGCTACAGCATAGATTCATCTTGTCTTCCTCTTGGGATGTTATTAATCAAAGAGGTTGGGGTAGAGTTTACCCTGTACATCTTGTGTTGGGCTGGGCATTGATCTGTGATTTCTTATTGGGGTTCTTGGGTTCCTGTAGGGGGAAGTCTTGATCAACCTTACCCTAGCCTACTGTGCAACAACTCTGAGAGAGAGAGAGAGAGGCTGACTTAGCACGAGGTGTGCTAAGGCCGGTCCCCTGCTAGGACGCTTCCGTACTTAGAAAAAAAAATAGCCTATACCTAGCCGGTGACAAGAGGGTATCAGAGCCAGGTTCAATACAAGAACCCAAGGAGCAGATTTTTTTTCTTATAAAAATCAACCATGGTGAATCACAACGATCGAATAGCAAGGCTCGAGCTATTATCGGGATTCCTCCAGAGGATGGGTTTACTGATCTCATCACCCGATCCTTGGAGCAGCAGCAGTAGATCCATCAGATCCAGCAAGCGATCCCGGCAAAACCAGATCATGCAGTCGGGCCAAGCTTTTCCAATGAAGGCCAACAGGACAGAAGAGATGCCGTTCTAGAGGAGGTTCTGAATCGCATCAAGGAGCTGGGAGATGAAGTGGACTCCCTCAGGAGAGAGCGCGCACGCCAGCCCTACGCGAATCAACCACATCCATCCCAGATCGCGTACCTGATCCGAAGCCTTTCAGCGGTGCGTGCAATGCCAAGGAACCGGAGAACTTTGTATGGGACGTGGAGGAGTTCTTCCTGGCAATGAATATACCGGAAGCGCAATGAATCCGCCTCGCCAGCGTGTTCCTTGCTGGTGATGCCAAGCTATGGTAGCGTACTCGCAACGCGGAGGATCGAAACGCAGGTAGGCCAGGAATTACAACTTGGGAGGCCCTCAAAGAAGAGTTAAAGATTCAGTTTCTCCCTCACACACCATATGGGTGGCGAGGGACCAACTGAAGAAGCTGAAGCAGACGGGTTCCATCAGAGACTACGTCAAGGAGTTCAGCTCATTGCTACTCGACATACTAGACATATCCGAAGCCGACAAGTTGTTCAACTTTCAGTCGGGGTTACAGAATTGGGCGCAAGTGGAGCTGCGAAGGCAAGGAGTGAAAGATCTCAATTTGATGATGGCTGTTGCCGAGAGCTTCATCGACTTTCATACCACTACACCTACCCCCGCCCCTGGCAAGCAGAAGGCTAAAGCCAAGGAGGGCAAGACGTCTCATCCCAAGAAGCAAGGGAAGAAGAAGAAGATGACAGCCCGAAAAGAGTAGGAACTACTCAGCAGTCTAAGGATACCATGACCAGATCTGAGTGGCCCCAAGGTTGTTTTATCTGCGGAGGTGCACATCAGATGTGCGACTATCAGAAGAAGGGGAAGCTCACGGCCTTGATCTCCCAATTGGTCGAGGAATCCAGCGACTCAGAGGACCCTCCCAGGTGAACCCGTTGCAAGCGATTAATGCGCTTGTCACCAGGAAGCCGCCATCCTGCAAAGGGCTTCTTTATGTTTCGTTGAAGGTCAATGGCCACCAGCTGAGGGCCATGATTGATATGGATGCCACCGACAACTTCATCGCGGAAGACATAGCGAAGGAGTTAGGTTTGCAGACTTCCACCGCTGCAACCATGATAAAGGCCATCAACTCGAAGGCAGCGAGGGTGAATGGCCTTGCAAAGGCTGATCTAGAAGTCGGCCCCTAGAGAGGGCCATGTAGCTTTTTGGTGATCCCACTTGATGACTTTCAGATCATACTTGGCCTAGAGTTCTTCAAGGCAGCCAAGGTAATGATCATTCCACATCTCAACGGCATGCTGATAGGATCGGAGGACAGCACCGGGTTCGTTTCAGCATTGCCACCAGCCGCTAAGGAAGAGAGCAGCGATCAGTCAACCATTGCAAAGTAGACGATGGCCAGCACCAGTTCGCACACAGTTCCAGATAGGGCTGATATCCGCTAAGCAGCTCAGCAAAGGCCTAAGGAAAAGAGACCAGACATATGTCGCGGCACTAGTCCAAGTTCAGCCCGAATCGAAGGATACAGAGGAGGTGCCCGCGCAGGTGGGGGAGATACTAGAAGAGTTCGCCGATCTTATGCCCGACGAGCTACCGAAGGAATTACCGCCACGGCGCACGCACGACCATCGAATCGAGCTGGAGCCCGGAGCGCGTGCCCCGGCAAAGGCCCCCTATCGCATGGGCCCTGCAGAACTGAAGGAATTGCGCACTCAGCTGGATGAGTTACTGGCCGCATGGCTGATTCAGCCATCTCGCGCCCCTTTCAGAGCACCGGTCCTTTTTCAGCACAAAAAGGATGGATTACTGCGCATGTGTGTGGACTATCGAGCCCTCAACAAGGTCACCGTGAAGAATCGCTACCCGGTGCCCAATGCAGCAAATTGGATCTGTGCTCTGGATATTGGCATGTGTGTATTGTGCCAGGAGATGAATCAAAGACGATGTGTGTGACCCGGTACTGCTCATTCGAGTTCCTGGTCATGCCCTTTGGCCTGACGAATGCACCAGCTACCTTTGCAATCTCAGGACAGACGTCCTATATGACTTCCTGGATGACTTTGTTGTAGTCTATCTGGATGACATAGTCATTTATAGCGGTAGCCTACAGCAGCATGTGGAGCACTTGAGGCGAGTTATGCAGCGACTTCGGGAGCATCGCCTCTACGTCAAAAGGGAGAAGTGCGAGTTTGCATGCACCGAGGTCCATTTTCTTGGACACATCATTGGCCATGGCGTGATATGGATGGACAGCGCCAAGGTCTAGGCCATCCTGGACTGGTTGACACCTGCCACAGTGAGCGAGTTCCGATCGTTCCTAGGACTCACAAACTATTACCGAAGGTTTATCAAAGGGTACTCGGCCATCGCAAGCCCTTTGACCGATCTGCTCAAGAAGGAGCGAAGGTGGAGTTGGTCCTCCAACTGTGAGGAGGCCTTCGGTAAGTTGAAGATGGCCCTAGCTACAAAGCCGGTCTTGCAGTTACCCAGATTTGAGGATCCTTTTGAAGTGCACACGGACGCATCCGACCATGCGCTTGGTGGAGTCTTGGTCCAAGCGGGACATCCAGTAGCATACGAGAGCAGAAAGTTCAAGGATGCCGAGATGCGGTATTCGGTGCACGAGAAGGAGATGACTACTGTGATACACTGCTTGGAGGTAAGGCGTCATTACTTGCTCGGAACCAAGTTCAAAATTGTTACCGACAACGTCACCAACACCTATTTCAAGACCCAGCGCAAGTTGACGCCCAAGCAAGCTCGTTGGCAAGAATACTTGGCGGAGTTCGACTTCGATTGGAAGCATCGGCTAGGACGTCAGAATCAAGTGGCCAATGCCCTTAGCCGCCAAGTCGTACAGGAGTACGTGGCCGTGGTGGCGACCATGCAGTCAGGCGTTATAGAGCGCATCCGTGAGGCAGCATGCAGACGCGGCATACGCCAAGCTAATGCATGACGTGACGAGCGGATTGGTGCGGCGCTTCTGGATCCAGGACGGCTTGCTTAGCGCACATGGAGGCAGGCTAGTCGTGCCAAAGAATGAAGCTTTACGACGTGACTTATTAAAAGAGTCCCATGACTCAAGGTGGGCAGGACATCCGAGCATGGAGCGGATGTATGCCCTGCTATCTTGTGACTTCTACTGGCTGAATATGTGGAGAGACGTGGAGGCCTATGTGCGGAGTTGTCTGATCTGCCAGATGGACAAAGTGGAACGTAGGAAGCCAGCGGGACTACTGCAACCGTTGCCCGTCCCAAGCCGACCATGGGCATCTGTTTCCATGGACTTCATAGTGGGATTTCCGGAGGTGGACGACAAGCGAACCATTTTTGTAGTAGTGGACAGATTTTCTAAGTATGCTATCTTCATGGCGGTACTGGACCCATGCATAGCCGAGACGTGCGCGGTGCTCTTCTTCACCAATGTGGTCAAGGTCATCGGTATACTCGGAGATCATCAGCGATTGCGACGTCCGACTCACGGGTAAGTTCTGGACCACGATTTTCCAAATCGTGGGCACGGAGCTTAAATTCTCCACAGCATATCACCCTCAGACGGACGGCCAAACCAAGTGGGTGAATGCATTGCTCGAGGAGTATCTACGGCACTTCATCACCGCAAGACAACGAAACTGGCTTGAGTTGCTGGACGGCACAATTTTCCTACAATCTAAACTGGTCTTCAGCAACATATCAAAGTCCAGCAGAGTTATGCCTAGGCTACCAGCCTAGGACGCCCTTGAAGGTTGCACGACAGTACAACGGCCCATGTCCAGCGGCGCATCTATTTGCAAGGGATAGGACCGAAAACATCGCAAAGGCACGTGACAGCCTTGTGCGGGCGGCTATGCAGATGAAGCTGCGCACAGACAAGCATCGACGACCAGTGGAGTACAAGATGGGCGATCTTGTTATGTTAAAGAAAACATTCTATCTTTGGAGGAAAGAAACCAAGGGAAAGTTCCACAAAGGTCTTTTGCCAAGGTATGACGGACCCTTCAAAGTACTCAGACGGGTGGGAGAAGTGGCTTACAAGCTGGCCTTGCCGGCCAGACTGAAGATTCATCCAGTCTTTCATGTTAGCTTCCTCAAACCATACCATGGAGACCTGGTCACAGACGAGTTAGAAAACCCAGGCAGGATGCACCCTGCCATCCGACCCAAGTTCGCAAGGAAGATTGCAATAATTTTGGTAGACCGAAAGATGGGTACGAGTCAAGGACCCCAGTACACTGAGTATCTGGTACAGTGGCAAGGAGAGGATGTTTCTGATGCCACCTGGAGGCGAGCAGAAGAACTTTGGCAGTTCGAGGAGGACATTCAGGCCTACGTGAGGGCGAGCGCGATGGGGACGTCGACGCCTTCAGGTGGGGGAGGATTGTCACCGCCC
This sequence comes from Calamus simplicifolius, assembly GCA_900491605.1. Classification (NCBI taxonomy): domain Eukaryota; kingdom Viridiplantae; phylum Streptophyta; class Magnoliopsida; order Arecales; family Arecaceae; genus Calamus; species Calamus simplicifolius. The sequence goes on from UESW01003928.1 coordinate 206,960, forward strand.
TAGTGATGCGCACGGCCAGAGGGCCGTAGCACAGCCCGCGGCGCGTAGTGTGGGCAAGGCAGGTGGCCGAGGACCAGCCATGACGGAGTTTAACCATGCCATGGGATGCGCACGTCCGTTCGAGGGGCCGGCGAGCCCACACTTAGTCAGACACATGGTGCGAGGTTGGTGATCCAAGCTCCAAGGCCGATGCGGACTCATATTCCGTTTCAGCAAGGCGTGCACGGCCGAAAAAGACCCGGAGCCATTCCTTAGCGGCGCAGAGCTTGGCTAGGCCAAACGCACCTGCCCGCGCATGCCAGGCTGGTTGCACGTGCAGGCCAGCCCTGCACCCAGGCGCGCGCTGGCCATCCTGGTCGTGCGCCCAGGCATGCACTGACAGTAGCGCGCCCAGGCGCAGGTGGCGCCTGGCGCGCGTGCTCAACAAACTCCTGCGCGTGCCCGGCTGGCAGGCGGCCAGCCAGGCAGCAGGCCCGCATGCGGCGGGCGGGCAGACTGCCCGCCGACCATTGGTGCGTGCCTAATGGGCAGGCGGCCCGCCCGACCGTTGGCGCGCTCGCCCGACCGTTGGCACATGCCAGCGGGCGTGCGCCCAATGGCCGACACCTAGGCGCGCCCATAACTGCCCAGAACCGCTAGCAACCGCCAACAAACCTGCGAGCTGATTTTGAGAGGGCAAATCCATCATTATCAGAAAAATCCAAACCTTATCTTGTGGGTAAGATTTGGGACTTCCAGCCAGCAGATTTTGGAGGGGAAAATCAGCCATTATCCATAAGTAACAAACATGAGATTTGGATAAGATTTTGTGGAGTTAGTTGAGGATATTTTGGACATTATTCAAAGTCATCGATGGAGCTTTTTGGATGAAGATTTGAGGCATCAACCCAGCTGCAACTTGATCTCTTCATCAGCCAATCCAACGGCCATCAAGGGATAAGTTTTGGAAGAGATTAGGCGGTGCATTAATTAAGGCAGTGCATGAAGATAAGGATAAGGATGGGTAAGCTTTGGATAAGGCGGTGCTGCACTTATAAATAAGAGGGCAGAGGTCTTCGGAAGAGAATACAAAGGAGGGGAATCAAATAGAATCCAATCCAACGCCATCAAGTTATTGAAGGCATCTTCTATTCTCCACCTTGGGCGAGAAGGAGAGAAAGAGAAGAGACGATCGGAGCCGTTGAGGAGCTTCCTACGAGCGATCATCTACGGGTTACGGGTGAGTGATCTTGTAGCCTAAAGGCAAGGTGAGGGAGAGATCGATGAGATTTCTTGTAGTGCTACGGCACATTCATCTTGTCTTCCTCTTGAGATTGTTATTAATCAAAGAGGTTAGGGTAGAGTTTACCTTGTACATCTTGTGTTGGGCTGGGCATTGATCTGTGATTTCTTATTGGGGTTCTTGGGGTTCCTGTAGGGGGAGGTCTGGATCAACCTCACCCTAGCCTACTGTGCAACAACTCTAAGAGAGAGAGAGAGGCTGACATAGCACGAGGCATGCTAAGGCCAGTCCCCTGCTAGGACGCTTCCGTATTTAGAAAAAAAATAGCCTATACCTAGTCGGGTGACATACCACTAGCAGACCGATGTACCATCGGCTCTCAACAAAAAGCCCAATGTACCATTAGCACCAAAGACCCGATGTACCATTGGATTCAAAAAGCCCGAGGCCAGCTCGGCATGGAAAGCTCAGTGTACCACTGGCAGACCGATATAGCATCGGCTCATAACAAAAAGCTCAATGTATTGTTTGCCCAGATGGCAACCCAAGAGGGGGGGGGTGAATTGGGTTCTTAAAAATTTAACTCTTTTAAAAACTATTTGCTTTGATATGAAAGAGCTTGAGTGCAAAGTAAATAAATAAATGCTAATCACAACTAAATGAGATAGAGAGAGATAAAGAGACAAAGCACGACAAACACAAAAATTTTATAGTGGTTCGGTGTATCCAACACCTACGTCCACTCCCAAGCTTCACTTGGGTCCACACTATAATCCACTTGATTACAGTCGAGTTATTTTTCAAGCTTACAACTCAAAACTTGTTGTTTCCTCCGGGATCACAACGAACCCTGCTGGTTTTTCGGGATCACCAGCACACAACCTAACCACAAGCTATCCTTAGCTTGTACCGAGGTATACTACCTCCACTAATTCAATCCCCCGATTGAACTAGCAAATAATAATGAAAAATAGAGTAATGAATACACAGTAGCTCCTCAAATGAGCAAATAAACAATAAAGGAAACAAGGATAAGAAAAGCCTGTTTGAAGCTCTTTGAGTAAATGCTTTTCTTCTTTTCCTCTTCTCCTTTGAAAAATTGAATCAGGGCCTCAGCTCAGATTCTTCACAGAAATTTGCAGTTGAGAAGTTAAGGATTTTGGGGCTTTAGCTTCCTTTCTTCTAATGATGGAAATCCCCTTGATTTGAGCTTGAGAAGCTTGTGGATTTCTCTTTGAGCTTTCTGGGGTTGATGGATTTGAGCTTGAGTCTTTCCTCTTGATTTCTCTTTCTTTTTCACTAAGTATTTTTTCGATTTTCTCTCTATTTTTCTCTTTCTCTTTTATTTTCAAACGAACGGTTTCCCCTTTATATGTATCTCTTAATCCAAGATTAGGTGGAAAATATAGCCGTTGTGAGATGCTTGGACTTTCTACACACAAAGAAAAATAGCCGTTAGAGGTTAGGTAGAAAAAATCTTACCGTTGGAGTCCATTCTGACAAATAAAAAATCCATTCCTGACAGGTTGGAGTCGGCTCTAACTTTTTAGGTGTCGGCTCCAAATCGGTATCCAAAAATAGCAAATAAAAAGTTGTTGAGGAGTCGGCTCCAATAAAGTTAAGTGTCGACTCGTCGCTTTCGGGAGTCGGCTCCACAAACCAAAAGTGTTGGCTCCAGAAATGCTCATAAAAACATGCTCTCTGTTCTCAGGTTAAAGTCGGCTCCAGAAACTCAGGTGTCAGCTCCCGAATTCTCAGGTGTCGGCTCCCGAATACTAGGTGTTGGCTTGGAAACTGAAACAAATACACTTCTTTGTATCTCAGGTTGGAGTCGGCTCTGAAACTCTGGGTGTCGACTCTAGACCGTGCTAAAATTTCAGAAAACTTCTGATACGCCTTGGGATCGGCTCCTGACAATTTGGGTGTCGACTCCAAGCTCTGAACTTTGAAAAATTCTTTTAACATTTTGATTCAAAACTTGTTTATTTATACCTTTTGCTTGATTAAACATTTTTAATCCCTCAATACTTATTAAATTTATCAGAAACATAGTGAATATACTCATGTCTTTTATTAATCATCAAAATCAATAATTGGGTCAACAATCTCCCCTTTTTGATGATTATAAAAACATTGAGTATATGCATAATTTAAACAATAAGGTTTTCAAATCAAATTTCTCAAATATTTAGTTCTCATAGGTAAGCTCCCCCTGAATGAAGTAGCTCCCCCTATGATACTCAATTTAACATCTATTCTTCTCTTTTAACAGTAAACTTTTAATGTTTGATACCAATTAAACAATCATATCAAATTGTATCAAATTAAGTTAGGTAAGCTTCTTCCTTTCAATGCACATATGTCAATTACTTCTCCTTATATGCAATACCAATTAATTAAGCTTATTTGTTCCAATGCAAATATTAAATACTTCTTCCTCTTTATAACTTTTAATGCATATACGACTATCAATTACTTCTCCCCCTTTTTTGTAATCAACAAAAAGGTTAAGAAGTTTCAAGTTAAATGACAGAATAAGAAATGCTTCAAAGATCAAAAGATATTCATTAAGTATCAAATAAGTTTATTACATACTTCATAAAGTCAAGCATTACATCATATTACAAAAAGAAACTTTATTACATCAAAACTTTAGAAAAAAGTAAATCAACATCAAACTAAACTAAACATCATCTTTAATAACATCAAAGAACTTCATTACAATATAATCAAAGATTAGTTCTAAGAAGTCTTTGCAAATCTTCTAATATTTTTTCCATTCCTTCACTTTGAGTTCTAACAAATTCCTTCAGCCTTCTATCAACAAATGCATATGCAGTCATAATTTTGTCCTGAAGCTCAGCATTGCATTTGGAGTAAGTCTCTGAATCTCCTTCAATATCTTTAAGTTCTTCAAAAATATTCTTGAGATCATTCTTCAAAGATTCTGCGGAGGCTCCAAGTGTGGATTCAATTTTACCAACTCTCTCATCCAAATAATATACATTCTCTTAAATTTATCAAACTATTGTCAATTTCTGTTTTCATTTCTTCCTTGTGAGTAGCAAATAGACTTTTAAGCTGTTCTAACTGAATATCAGAAAAACCAATGGATGACATAGGCAGTGGTACATGTGCAGGAGCTGGAGTAGATGCCGGTGGTGGTGATGATCTGCTAGGCTCTGGTGATGGATGCCTCACTGATGGACCTGCCTCAGATGGTGCAGTGGCCCTAATATCAGCTGCTCTCTCATCCAGATGACCTTTCCTTTCCTATCTACCATCCACTTTTACAAACCCCATTCTGTGCACAGTAGCCAAGCTGTAATAGTCAGTGTGCCTTAGGTTTTTCGATGGCTCATTTTTAGAAATAACAACTCCTTGACTTCTAAAAACCATGGTCAGGATCATCCCATAAGGTAATAAAGATCTTCTCTTGCCCCAGCCTCAGCCATATACCATATCATCATTCCAGCAAGATTGATTGGCTGACCCATCAAGATACTATCCATAATCACTATGTCTCGCTCTGAGACATACTCAAAACGATCAATCTTGGGAAATAGGATCCTACCACAAATGTTATGCAACAGTCTAAGCTCAAGTGGCAATTGATTTGCCCTAACTTCCTCAAACTCAGTTATTTTCCTTCCTAACATCCTTGATAAAGCATCTGATCTCTCACTGTGAATGTTTGCAGTAAGCCCATTGACAGGAATGCCTAAAAGATTTCCTAAAATTTGAAATGTGAGATGAATCCTTTTTCCTCTTACAGAACTAACTATTCCACCATCTCCCCTTGATAAATTGAGGTAAAATTTCTTAACTAGGGCCGGATAAGTGGGAACATCCAAAGAACATACCTTATCCCAACCGAGCTCTTTAATTTGTCTACCGATTGCAAAACCCTCGGCTTTAAAGAAATCGAAATCTACCTTCCTTTCCATGGTTATGACTCGCCCAGAAAGAGTATCTACTTGTGGAGAGGAGGGGCTAGGATTATCTGAGTCAGTTGAAGAGGAATCGACACTTGGAGTAGGTTCACGGATGGGACGCCAAGCCGTACGCTTCCTTGTAGCCATGGGAGTATCAAAGACGATCCCCTATGCTTAGGTGCCATTGGAATCTTAGGGAATGGTTGATTTAAGGAGTATCTGGCTTTAGGAGGTTTGGAGAGGTTTTGGAGAGGGTTTGGAGAAGATAGGAAGTGAGAAGGTGTCGACTCTACCCTAATATAATCAATTTGGGGCCATCAGGTGTCAACTCCCACAAAATCGGGTGTCGACTCCAAGTCGCTAACACTGTTAGCGCCCGAGCTGGAGTCGGCTCTGCTTAAGCGGTGTCGGCTCTAAGGTCAGAGACCAGAGCAACACAGACAAGGTGTCGACTCCACAAATTAAGGTGTCGACTCCACTGACAGTTTCAGAGAAAAAAATAGGTGAGTTTCAAACAACCGAAACATGTCAAAATAAAATTAATAATTTTAAAAAAATTTGGAATGTAAATAATCAAATTGCTCAATGTCTAGATAAATTGTCCTTAAAATCATGAGAGAAATCTCAAGAAATTGATTGAATTCTAGATAATCATTCCTTAGGGTTTTAAAATCATTCCAAAGGATCACAAATCCTAATTCTCCTCTAAGATAACAAAATATCTCTTCACTCAAAGGTTTTGTAAATATATCAGCTAACTGTTCTTCAGTACTAACATAATCAAGGAAAATTTTATTGTTAGCTACATGTTCTCTAATGAAGTGATATCTAATTTCAATATGTTTAATTCTTGAATGTTGGATTGGATTTTTAGTTAAGTTTATTGCACTTGTATTATCACATTTAATAGAGTTTTATCAAGTGCTATGCCATAATCTTCAAGTTGTCGCTTAATCTAGAGGATTTGAGCACAGCAACTTCCAGCTGCAACATATTCTGCTTCAGCAGTATATAATGCAACGAATTTTGCTTTTTGCTAAACCAAGAGATTAAGTTACTTCCTAAAAATTAACATGCACCACTTGTACTTTTTCTATCTAGTTTACATCTAGCATAATCAGAGTCAGAATAAGCAATTAAATTCAGTGTTGAATCTCTAGAATACCATAATCCTACATTTTTTGTTCCACTTAGATATCTTAGTATTCTTTTTACAGCAATTAAGTAAGATTCTTTAGGTTCTGATTGAAATCTAGTACATAAACAAAGAGCAAACATGATATCAGGTCTACTTGCAGTTAAGTAGAGTAGAGATTCGATCATACCTCTATAGTGTTTTTTATTAAATTTCTTACCATCTTCATCTTTATCCAATTTGCATGAAGGACTCATAGGTGTTCCAAGGGGTTTGATTGATTCTATTCCAAACTTCTTGAAAATTTCCTTTGTGTACTTAGTTTGGTTGATGAAAATCCTTCTTTGCTTTGCTTGATTTGAAGTCCTAGGAAGAAGTTGAGTTCTCCCATCATGCTCATCTCGAATTCACCCTGCATTAGCTTAGCAAATTCTTGATACAAATGATTGTTAGTAGCACCGAATACAATATCATCTACGTATATTTGTACTACTAATAAGTCTTTGTCTTTTCTTTTCAAAAATAGGGTTTTATCTACATTTCCTCTAGAAAAATTATTTTCAATTAGAAATTTGCTTAACCTATCATACCAAGCTCTAGGTGCTTGTTTTAAACCATACAGTGCTTTGTGTAATTTAAAAACGTGATTTAAAAATTCATGATCTTCAAAACCAAGTGGTTATTCCACAAAAACTTTTCATTTATAAAACCATTTAAAAATGCACTTTTAACATCCATTTGAAATAGATTGATGTTCATATGACATGCAAATGCAAGTAGTAATCTAATTGTCTCTAATCTAGCTACAGGTGCAAAAGTTTCATCAAAATCAATTCTTCTTCTTGATTATATCCTTTTGCAACTAATCTAGCTTTATTTCTGATTACTATGCCATTTTCATCCAATTTATTCCTAAATACCCATTTAGATCCTATAACTGAATGACCTTTAGGTCTATCAACTAAGGACCATACATTATTCCTAGTAAATTGATTTAATTCTTCTTGCATAGCTAGCATCCAATTACTATCTTTTTCAGCTTCTTCAACAGTTTTAGGCTCAATTTGAGATACAAATGCAAGATAATTATTGATATTCCTCATAGATGATCTAGTTCTTACTTCTTGAGATGGATCACCTATAATCAATTCCTTTGGATGACCATAGGCATATCTCCAATCTCTAGAAGATCTACCTCATTATGATTAGTATCAATAGCATCAACCCTAGGTGAATCATCATCTTTAGCTTCTTGTTCATGATCTGAAGATACATCTATATTTAATTTTTCAATATCTCTTTCTAGTATATTTGTATCTTCCTCATCATCAATCTTTTCTGAACTCTCATCAAAAATTACATGAATAGATTCTTTTACAATTAAGGATTTTTTGTTAAATACTCTATAGGCTTTACTAGTTGTTAAGTATCCTAAGAATATGCCTTCATCGATTTTGCATCAAATTTTTCAAGATTATCTTTTCCATTATTATGAATAAAATATTTACAGCCAAATGCATGAAAATAACTAATATTTGGTTTTCTATTATTCCATAATTCATAGGGAGTTTTCTTGAGAATTGGCCTAATTAGGGGTCTGTTAAGGATGTAACATGCCGTGTTTATAGCTTCCGCCCAAAGTATTTTGGTAGGTTGCTTTTACATAGCATGGTACGGGCCATGTCTTCTAAAGTACTATTTTTTCTTTCTACAACTCCATTTTGCTGTGGTGCTCTAGGTGCAGAAAAATTATGGTGAATGCCATGTTCAATGTAGAAATTTTTAAATAAATGATTTTCAAATTCTGTGCCATGATCACTTCTAAGAGACACTCGTGTTGTTTTTCTCATTAGTGACTTTCTTGAAGAATTTCAGAAATATTGAGAAAGTCTCATCCTTGTGAGCCAAAAACAATACCCAAGTGAATCTAGAATAATCATCTACTATCACAAGGCCATATTTCTTTCCTCCTAGACTAGTTGTTCTAGTAGGTCCAAAAAGGTCCATGTGAAGTAGCTCTAGTGGCCTAGAAGTGAAAACTACATTTTTAGATTTGAAAGAGTTTCTAGTTTGTTTTCCAAATTGGCATGCATCACAAATTTGGTTATTTTCAAAATCTAACTTTGGAAGTCCTTTAACTAAGTCCATTCTAATCAATTTTGAAATCAAGTGTGTGCTTGCATGACCTAATCTACGATGCCATAGCCATCCAATCTCATTTACATTAGCATTATTAGCAACTAAGCAATGATTACTAGTAGACAAATTGTCTAAATCAATTAAGTATACATTGTCATTTCTATACCAACAAATATAATGCTATTGTCAATGGGATTAGAAACAGTGCAGATAGAAGCTTCAAATGAAACTTTGAATACTTTATCACACAATTGGCTAATACTAATTAAGTTATGTTTTAAACCATCTACATAAAGAACATTTTCAATAAAAGTGGAGGGAGTTATCTGAATTTTACCAAATCCCATAATCTGGCCTTTACCATTGTCTCCAAATATAACAACTTCTCCTCTTTTATCTCAAGGGTGATGAATTGCTCCTTGTCACCCGTCATGTGCCTTGAGCAGCCGCTATCAAGATACCACTTTCGTTTTGATCTTTTGGCCGCAAGACACTCCTGCAAAGTGATCAAACTTTCTGTTTAGGTACCCAATCTTTCTTGGGTCCTTCATGGTTAGTAGTAACAAAGATTATTCCTTTCGGAACCCATATTTTCTTTCCTTTAATACTTAAGTTCTTGTTAATTTTTCTAAAATTGCATTCATAGGCTTTATGTCCTTTCTTATTACAACAATAACATGAAACATCATTTTTATCCTTTCTTTTCTAAAGAAATTTTTAACTTACTTTTGTTTCTTGTTAGGCCTATAACCTAATCCAGCTTTATCAAATACAGCTCTTTGATTACTCAATAACAAATTCAGTTTTTCAGAGCTATATGTAAATTTATCAACTATATTTTTATATTTATCAACTTCTTTCCTTAAACCAACATGTTCATTAGAAATTGATTCTTTGTCTTTTGATAAATTCTTATTTTAGATTTCAATTCTTCAATTTCATGAGTTAGTTTATCATTCTCTTTGACAAGATTTAAATTATCATTTTTCAAAACTTTGCTTTTCTTTTTCAGAATTTTAAAATCACTAACTAATTCATTAAATGCATCAAACAATTCATCAAAGATAAAGTCATGAGTTTCGATACATACCTCATCGTCTTCTTTTGCCATAAAGCAAATGTTTGCAACTTCCTTTTGTTCTTCCTCGGATGAGGATTCTTCGCTATTGCTCTATGTTGCAACGTATGCCTTTTTCTTTTTCTTGTATCTCTTTTTCAATTGAGGACAATCATATCTAAAGTGCCCCGGTTTCTTACATTCATAGCATATGAGGGGGTCTTTCTCTTTATCCTTGTCCTTTCTTTTTCTTTTTCACCTGCCACCTTTGTTCCAAATTTTTTCTTGTGGAAGGGTCTCCTTCTTTGCATAAATTTTCTGAACTTCTTTGCAAGAAGGGCTGTCTCATCATCTTCCTCTTCTTCCTCACTGCTGCTTATTTCCTTTTCTACAGCTTTAAGGGCAATCATTTTCTTCTTTTTGACTTCTTCCTCTTGATGTTGCTTTATGGTCAGTTCATGGGTCATCAATGATCCAAGCAGCTCTTCCAAAGGTAATGTATTTAAATCTTTGGCTTCTTGGATGGCAGTTACTTTCGCTTCTAATGATCTTGGAAGAGACCTAAGAATTTTACGAACCAATTCAGAGTTAGTATAGGTCTTACCAAGACTTTTTAGACCATGTACAATATCAGTAAATCTAGTGTACATGCATGTGATAGTTTCATTTTATTTCATGCTAAACAATTCATATTTGTGCACTAAGATATTAATTTTAGACTCTTTAACTTGATTAGTACCCTTATGGGTAACTTCTAGTCTATCCCAAATTTCTTTTGCGGAAATACATGTAGAAATTCTATTAAACTCATTAGCATCTAAAGCACAATATAAAACATTCATGGCCTTAGCATTGAACGGAGCCATTTTCCTATCGTTCTCATTCCAATCCCTTTTGGGTTTAGGAACTATTGAACCATCTATTATGTGTGTGGGTGTGCTAGGTCCATTAGTGATTACACTCCAAAGCTCATAATCTAAAGCTTGAATAAAAATTCTCATTCTAGCTTTCCAATAAGAATAATTAGAACCATTAAATAAAGGAGGTCTATTAGTAGAATGACCTTCAGCAAATGAAGATCCACCTTGAGCTGCCATTTAGATCTTTAACTCTTGATTGTTGGATCAAACAAGAAATAAGCACTAGCTCTGATACCAATTGTTGGCCTAGATGGAAACCCAAGAGGGGGGTGAATTGGGTTCTTAAAAAATTAACTCTTTTAAAAACTATTTGCTTTGATATGAAAGAGCTTGAGTGCAAAGTATAAATAAATAAATGCTAATCATAACTAAATGAGATAGAGAGAGATAAAGAGACAAAGCACGGAAAACACAAAGATTTTATAGTGGTTCGGTGTATCCAACACCTACGTCCACTCCCAAGCTTCACTTGGGTCCACACTATAATCCACTTGATTACAGTTGAGTTGGTTTATAAGCTCACAACTCAAAACTTGTTGTTTCCTCCGGGATCACAACGAACCCAGCTGGTTTTTCGGGCTCACCAGCACACAACCCAACCACAAGCTATCCTTAGCTTGTACCGAGGTATACTACCTCCACTAATTCAATCCCCCGATTGAACTAGCAAACAATAATGAAAAATAGAGTTATGAATACACAGCAGCTCTTCAAATGAGCAAATAAACAATAAAGTAAACAAGCATAAGAAAAGCCTGTTTGAAACTCTTGAGTGAACTTTTCTTCTTTTCTTCTTTTCCTCTTCTCCTTTGAAAAATTGAATCAGGGCCTCAGCTCAGATTCTTCATAGAAATTTGCAGTTGAGAAGTTGAGGATTTTGGGGCTTTTGCTTTCTTTCTTCTAATGATGGAAATCTCCTTGATTTGAGCTTGAGAAGCTTGTGGATTTCTTTTTGAGCTTTCTGGGTTGATGGATTTGAGCTCTGAGTCTTTCCTCTTAATTTCTCTTTCTTTTTCACTAAGTATTTTTCTCGATTTTCTCTCTATTTTTCTCTTTCTCTTTTATTTTCAAACGAATGGTTTCCCCCTTTATATATATCTCTTAATCCAAGATTAGGTGGGAAATATAACCGTTGTGAGATGCTTGGATCTTTCTACATACAAAGAAAATAGCTGTTAGAGGTTAGGTAGAAAAAATCTTATCGTTGGAGTCCGTTCTGACAAATAAAAAATCTGTTCCTGACAGGTTGGAGTCGGCTCCAACTTTTCAGGTGTCGGCTCCAAATCGGGTATCCAAAAATAGTAAATAAAAAGTTGTTGAGGAGTCAGCTCCAATAAAGTTAAGTGTCAACTCATCGCTTTCGGGAGTCGGCTCCACAAACCAAAAGTGTCGGCTCCAGAAATGCTCATAAAAACGCTCTCTATTCTCAGGTTAGACTCAGCTCCAGAAACTCAGGTATCGGCTCCCAAATTCTCAGGTGTCGGCTCCCGAATACTAGGTATCGGCTCCAGAAACTGAAACAGAATACACTTCTCTGTATCTTAGGTTGGAGTCGGCTCTGAAACTCTAGGTGTCGACTCCAGACCGTGCCAAAATTCAGAAAACTTCTGATGCGCCTTGGGGTCGGCTCCTGAATTTGGGTGTCGACTCCAAGCTCTGAACTTTGAAAACTTCTTTTAACATTTTGATTCAAAACTTGTTTTTTTTATACCTTTTGCTTGATTAAACATTTTTAATCCCTGAAACACTTATTAAATTTATCAGAAATATAGTGAATATACTCATATCTTTTATTAATCATCAAAATCAATAATTGGGTCAAACTGTATCATTGGCACCGAAGACCCGATGTACCATCGGATTCAAAGAGCCCGAGGCTGGCTTGGCATCCAAGGCCGAGTCTTCCTCGGCGTCCAAGGCCGATGTTCCATCAATTCTTAGGAGCATGAGTTTTCCTTGGCTCTCACAAGGGTCCGGCCCTACATAGCTAAGTCGAAGTCACACATGCATGTGTAAAAACTACCCCTTGGTGCCGACGAGGCCCCTAGGGGTCCCACATTAACAACCCAAAGGCTCAAAAATGACACAAAGCAGTTGGTCAAAAAAATTTCATTGATGGAAAAATGTTTACAAAATGCCGACCGGGTCAGACTTAGTATAAAAACAAAGGAAAACTACAAGGAGATCAAGGATTGGCCGCAGTCTCATTGTCGGAAGGTGCCCCCTCGGACTCTTGATTAGGCTCGATCTCCAGGGCGCATGGGAGGTCCAAGACTCGGGCCACTTTCTCCCTAGCATCGTGGAACCCTTGGACATAGGAGTCTGCATTGGCCTCAACCAATTCGTCGGCGAAGTGCTCCGACACCTTGAATTCCTCCATGGCCATGACAGCCCTGGCCTCGGCGTGGCCTCCACCTCGGCAATCCTGGCCTCCTTCTCCGTGACCAGAGAGGTTGTTGTCTCCTCGGCACGCTTGGCTTTGTCCTCAGCCTCCTGGACGGCTGAGTTTAGCTCAGTGATGTAGAGGTTCCGGGCCTCGATGGCACTCTCGGCCTCCGTGAGCTGGCTGAGTGCCACCTGAAGTCGGTTGGCCTCGGTCTCCGCTCGACTCTCGACCGCCCTTATTTCATTGGCTCACTCGGCCCTAGCTGATTCCAGGGCCTCTTCTGCCGCCTCGGCACAAGCCCGAGCCGCCTCAGCCTCCTACTGAGCTTGCCGGATGAGGGTCTTTCCCCCATTGATGACATCCCTTATGGCCGCCAGGGAGTTCGCTAGCTGCATTCGAACCACATGTCAGTACACGAACAAAAATTCGAGAGAGCAGAGGGCTGCAGGATTACTTACTTTGGCAAGGACCGTATAAGACTCTCGGAAGAACATAGCCGCTTTCAAATGGCTAAGTTCCTCCTGGATCTCAAGCACGATGATTTGGAGACAAGCTGCTCCGCCCAGCGCCCGTCATTCAGAATGAAGTCCCGATGTGGCTTCGGCCTGACTCCACTTCCCTTCGTAGCCTCGGCGGTCTCAGGCTCGGCATGTGGAGGGCTGCTCACTGGCATCTGCTCGAGGGGCGGACTCGCTGCCGCTGATGGCCCCTCCCCCCAACTCCTCTCTGCCTCGACTGGGGCTGGCTCGGTGGGCACTTGGGGCTCCTCCATCATCGCCCCCTCGGCCACCACCTCCTCCGGCGGGTGTCGGCCGTCAAATCCACCTCCGGAGCGAGGGGAAGCTCTTGCTACTTGGACGGCTGAGGAATCTGCACCATCGGGAGCTTGGGGGCCGGCTCCTGCTGCCCCTCTCCCGAGCCCCCCTGGGCCCTCATCCTCTTGGTCGTAGCCTTCCTGAGCTTGGCAATAGGGGGCTTCATTGTTGCGCAACGTCGGTCGAAGTTAATAAAAAAAAAAAAAGAGAAAAAAGAAAAAGAGAAGAGAAGAAAAAGAAGAAAGAAAGGGCAATCTGACTAAGTATGGGACGTCTTCTACTCACCGCTTTGTGGTGAGGCCCGCCAGTCGGAGATTGTCCTTCGACAGAAGTAAGTTGTACAAGGGGATGTCGGTGGTCAACAGCTGCCCCAATGCTTCCTTATCTCTCAGAAGAATGGTAGAGTTCATGTTGGGTCGGAGGTTGGGATTCCCCCACCTGGGCTTGACTTGGTCAAGGTCCACAAAGAAAAACCGGGATTTTCATCCCTTGACGGAGGAGGGGAGAATAATTTTAGGACACAACCGGGTCGGGGCTGGAACAGCCACCAACCCCCCTGCTGCCTAAGGGTGTAAAAACAGCGAAAGAGGGAAAGTCTGGAGGTGACTCGAAGGTGATGGCAAAGGACAAGAAAGGCACAAACGGTCCGAAGGGAGTTCGGGACCAGCTGAGCAGGAGTCAAGGAGTAATAGTCTAGAAGGTTGATAAAAAAGGGTGAAAGGGTAGACGAAGACCTAACCTAAGGGATATTTCATAAACGGCCACTCTATCGGGCCGGGAGGAGACCACCCTGTCATCGGGGGTCGGAAGGAAGAGCTCGACATCTCGGGTACCTGGTAGCGGCCCTGATATTTGCCAAGTCTTGGCCCGTCGCAGTGGAGGCGGTCCCCGTCGGGGATTCCGCCCTCGCCCTCGAAGAGGTGTCGGCCGCCGCCTGGCGCCTCCTTGCTGGGGCTCGGTCGGCCGCCGCCGGGCGTCCCCTCGCGGGAGCCCTGCTAGCAACTTGCCGTTGGGCAACATGAGGGTGATCCTCCGGATCGGAGGACCACGAAATGGGAGGAGATGAAGAGGCACGAAGCCTCGAGGGAGAAATGTGATCGTCAGAAGGGGCGGAGGAGGACCAAGAAGGAGAGGAGGCCATGGCAGGAGTTTGGGAAAGAAAGAGGAGGGTCTGAAAGGGACAGGAAGCTAACCTGGGGAGAAAATGGTAGAGAATGATTCTCGGGTTGCAGAAGTCGAGAACCAGAGGAAGACGACGATGGTGGGAGCAAAGTGGTGAGATTCAGCCCTCGCCGGGTTTATCAGATTTCAAATCGTCCGGCATTACCTGTCCTACCACGCGGACTCTTACTATAGGCTGGGCCGCCTCGGCAAGCGCCTGACGCGTGAGACGATCCGCCTCCAGCTAATGATGGGACGCTGCTGATGTCATCGTCATGATGGCAATGATGGTGGCCGCTTTCCATGAGTTTCGAGAGGACAGCCCAGCCTTGGGAATGATCGCTGCGATCGAACGAACGGTAGTGACTGCCCCTTCACATCCCTCAGGGCACCCGCGCTAAGTTATCGCAGCATCCGTAGGCACGTGTCTGGGAGCGGTTGGCAGCGAACGAAGATCAGCCACCGGAGAGATGACACTCCTTTCACCTTGCAGATGTGGGCCCGCTTCGTCTCAGGGTGAGGGGGCATCTGATGTGGCTGATCCAGCACCGTCAAGGTTAACGGTAAAGGAGACTGACAGAGCCTCGCCTTGGCCTCCGAAGCCCCCTCGGCTCCGAGGCACCTTCGGCCTCGAGCTTCAGCCTCGGCCTCGGGCTTCAACCTCCGAGGCACCCTCGCCCTCGAGCTTTAGCCTCGCCCTCGAGCTTTGACCTCCGAGGCACCTTCGACCTCGAGCTTCAGCCTCGCCCTCGAGCTTTGACCTCCGAGGCACCTTTGGCCTCGAGCTTCAGCCTCAGCCTCGGCCTTGGGCTCCCATCTTGATCCGGCTCTTAGGACCGGTAACCTATAGCCTCGAGCCACCTGGCACGCCCACGTGGCCCACCACTCGCCTGCAGCAGTATATGGCCGTACTCCATTACGGCGTATGGTCCACCACTCGCCTGCAGCAATGTATGGCTATACCCTGTTACGGCGTATGGCCCACCACTCACCTGCAACTATGTGTGGCCATACCTCATTACGACGTACGGTCCACCGCTCGCCTGCGGCTGCATGTGGCCATACCTCATAACAGCGCGCGCCTGATGCAACCATAGCCACCAAACACTTGCGATGTCGTACTGGTAGGTGGGCAAAGTGAGGTAGGACACATCT
>UESW01003928.1:223626-509828 GCA_900491605.1 Calamus simplicifolius
ACGATAATATAATTCTAGAATGAGTCAGTTCAGATACATCAGAAGTTAAAATCTACTGTAGAATAATAGGACATGGGTCGCCTGGCTTCCAATTCCATGGACCCGCATGTTGAGCAGCAAAGGACGTCATCCAATCCGCCGCCGAGTTGGCCTCACGATACAAATCTAAGTTTGCAACTATACAAGGATGGGTACACTCTTATTGACCCATAAAAGTTTTTTAACCTAATACTAATGAATATAGAAAAAAAAAAATATAGAGGCTATTCTTTGATACCTTTTTTTAATAGCTAGCTCGGTTTGCAGTACTAATGAATATAGGTAAAAGAATTTAAAAAATATTTTTAATATTCTTTAAAAGCTAGCTTTATGTGGTACAATCAAACGGCCTTTTAAGAGTCATACAATTACTTTGTAACAGAAGAGGGTAAATCTTTTTGTTGAGAGATGTGTTGATAACACAACAAAAAATTTATAATATAAAAAATGGATGTGCACTTAAGTATAATTTTTTTATTAATTTATTTGCTATTAGTCTATTAACTTGATAGTCATTGTCTAACCTTTCATGAGATTTTTTTTATGCATAAATAAATAATAATATCTTTTTCATAGATTATCATAAATAGAATTTTATACAAAAAATTGTTTTCACCGGTTGGTTTGTCATGCATTTATGAGAAATTTTAATTGGACTTAAATAAATATACTTAATTAAAAAATTTTATAAACTATTGTGCTTAATTGAAAATTTTTTATAAATTAGTTACTTAGTCAAAAAAAAAAAAAAAAAAAGCATATTCAAGTTAATTATTAATGGTTGTCATATCTTATAAGTTATTGTTAATATATTTGATTGAAAAAAAAATTTTATGAGTTAGATACTTAAAAAGAATAAGTACTTAATTAAAATTTTAAATAAGTTAATGTACTTCTGGTACAATGGTCTTCAAACTTTCATTCAATATTAATTTTGGCTCTTAAACTTTCAGTTGCCCTATTTAGTTCTAAAAATTGATGAAATAGTAGGCGTGTCGTCCTAACACGAACACGTGAACTAATTGACTGGTTGACGAATCAAATGTCCTATCAATTTTAATTGAACTCATGTGATAAGATGTCAAAAATGTAATATTTAAAAAATGACAGGTTAAACTATAACAACTGAAAGTATATTTTTACCTATCACCTTATTTTCAAGAACATTGCATAATTTGAGGGCATTTTTAATCCCATATAAATTCTAGAAATCATGAGATCATGTCTAATCTCATGCATGCCGGTGCTCAGAGATATAAAAAGTCATTCTCCAGACTCTGGGCATATTTACTCAGGCTGATCGTCTTCAGTACCTTGATATTCCTATCACAGGAAGGTGTCCCCACATCAGTGATTATGTTGATATTGTTCGGCGGGTTCACGATCGTATCGAGGGTTGGCATGTTACTTCGTTATCTATGATGGCGATGATTATCTAATACGATCGACTTCGCTTCCTTTACATCTCCTCTCTAATACTGCTATTCCGATGACTTGTTTGAGGAGGATCGAGAGATGTTTCGGAACTTTTGTGGGCTTCGATGCAGGATGGTCATGGTACTCATCTGCTAGCTTGGGATAGTGTTTGTATGCTAATTCATGAAGGTGGCCTCGGTATACAGTCTCTAACCGTTCGGAGAGAGGCTCTGTTTGCTCACCACGCTTCTCATTTTTTTACTTGACCCTCATTGTTTCTGGAGTTCCTTCATGCGGGCTAGATATGGAGACTGGAACTCCTCTATGGTCTTTCAGACCTCCCGTGGGCATTCTCCCTTTTGGAAGAAGGTTTGTCGCCATGCTCCGATTATCATGTCTATACCTCTTGGATGATAGGCGATGGCTCTATGGTGATGTTATCCATGACAGATGGATTACTGACCTTCCCCTCTATCGTTGGCCTACTTTCACAGTATCGATATCCCCAGTACTATGAGGGTGAAGGATTTGATCTCCCAAGATTCCTCCAGCTGGCATTTCTCTACAGTTACCTAGCTCTTTGAGAGGATTTTTTGTAAATTTTGCAGCAAGGTAGACAGCAGCAGATTGGTCTATGGGCAGCGACTGCTTATCATATATGGTTATCTCGGAATCTCCTCATTTTTACTGATGAGCCCATTTCTTCTTTCATTATTGTTCGGAAAGCCAGGCTACTGTCAGCTGATTTCTCTCGTCATCATAATACTTCTGTGATTGGTAGCCCTGGCCACTGGGGATCCCCTACTGCTACGGCAGCGGACCGGTATACGGTCTTCATCTCTTGGGAGCCCCCCTCCAGGGTTTGTAAAAATAAACTTGACGGGAGTGTCCGAGGCAGGCTAGCTGGTTCTGCCTTTGTGATTAGAGGGCCTAGGGGAGATCTGTTGGTGGCTGGAGGTTTTGGTAGTCTTGACTCCTCGATCCCACTGGCCAAGCTCTATGCTGCATGGGCTGGAGTTCTATGTGCTATCAGGATCCTTCATGCTCTTAATCTGATTATTGAGGGAGATTCTCTTTCTATTATCCGCTGGATTAAGAAGGATAGTTGCAGTCAAGCTCCAGTCAATCCCTGCTCTTGGACATATGGCCTATTTTGCGGGATGCTGTCAGTGTTCAGATCCGACATGTCTATCGTGAAGCCAATGCTGCGGCAGACTGGGTTGCGGCGGCGGTTGCTCATCATGCTAACTATAGGGTTTGGATTCAGGGCGATCCCTATCCTACTGCTTTTAATCAGATTTTGTATTCCGATATAACTGGGCTGACTCGCACTAGAGTTGTGTGATCGCCCGTTTGTACCCAAAAAAAAAGAGATATAAGAAGGTAGAAATTAATCCCAGTTGATCCCAGGGTCGAAGAAGGATTCAACATCCAAAATCTAAGGATATGTTGCCTAGCAAATTCATCATTCAGACTCAACAACTATATGGTCCAAAATTCAAGTAAAAGTTAAATGAATAGCAAATGAATTTGAGTTATAAGTACATAATATTTTCTTTTTTATTCAATATTCTCTCCTCCTTATAATATTGTGAGGTTCTCATTGTATGCCATAAGCTAACCAGAATCTACCTTTAGGCTTCCAGCCAAGGTGCTGCAAGGGTCGCTACACGCCATGGCAAGACTCTACTACCGTTTCATATGTAGCCTTTTTCTCATGTCCATCAACTTTCATATGTTCGAATCAGCTCTAATACC
The DNA here is from genome assembly GCA_900491605.1 of Calamus simplicifolius. Lineage (NCBI taxonomy): Eukaryota > Viridiplantae > Streptophyta > Magnoliopsida > Arecales > Arecaceae > Calamus > Calamus simplicifolius. The sequence continues at coordinate 226,840 of UESW01003928.1, forward strand.
ATTTATAGAATAGCATCGCTCTAAACCCTATTGGAAATCTAGTGTATTTCAATATTCAAAAAATCTTTTGACTTGATAAGTCTGTTTATCTGATATGTCGTTATCAATCGGTAGGATAAGTCTTTTTGATTTGTTGACTAGTATTTTGACTTATATGTCTTTACGTACGTGATAAGTCTTTTGTTGACCGATCGTTGGATTAGATTGATTCGTTGCTCTCAACCGGTGTATGCTTCTTATAAATTCGAAGCAATGCCGGTATTTATTTAATTTAATTCATTTTGCTTTCATCCTTATCCAGAGATCCATTCCTTCATCCTTATCCAGTCGAGAGATCCATTACTTTGCTTCAGTACTTATCCAAAAAGAAGGAACTCATTCGGTTGTTCATCCTCTTCTGACATTGGTGTGTGCACGCTGTTAGAAGACTCTGCTATTGTATCCTGGAGGGTAGTCATGCTCTGATCTTCTGCACCGAGATATTATCTCCGAGAGGCGCGAATCTACTCTTAAGGACAGTGCCCTGCACGCCACAGCAACTTCTCAAATAGATAAGATCTTCCCGGGTACTATCTTTTCCTCAAACTTATCCAACAATCTTAAGAGTAGATATGGACTCTATTATGGTTGCTGCTACTAAGTCCTTTCTCGATACATACAAGATTGAGCAATTTACTAGTTCCCATTATAAACGTTGGCAAGAGAAAATATTTCAATATTAGACGTACATAATATTGGATATGTTTTGACTGATCCTAAACTTGAGAAAGAGGAGGACCTTCTAACCTGGGAAAAGGCTAATAGAATATGTAGGCATACTATTCTTAGTACTCTATCCAATGAACTATTTGATATTTATTATCCTATTAAATCAGCCTCTGAAATTTGGGAAAGCCTTAAAAGAAAATATATTCTTGAAAATGCCGGTTCTCAGAAATTTGCTATAGGAAACCTTTTTAATTTTACCATGTCAAAGATAAGGATGTGTCATCTCAGATCCATGCTTTCATGTTCTAATAGATGACCTTAAAAATGAAAATGTTATTCTTTCTGATGCTTTTATTGCTAGATCCCTAATTGAAAAATTACCTGAATCTTGGAAAGATTATAAGAATAATTTAAAGCATAAAAGAAAGTCTATGTCCCTTGAAGACGTTATTATGCATATTAGGATTGAAGAGCAAAACAGAGCCCGAGAAAGATAGAAAAGGCTAAAGAAATGACTAGTAAGGCTAATCTAATAGAGGACGGATCTAGTAAGGATAAACATAAGTCCTATAAGCCCAAACATAGAAACCATTATAAGAAATATGATAAGAAGCCTCATTTTTAAAAAAGTCAAATTTTTAAGAAGAAAAAGGGATCTTGCTATGTTTGTGGGAAACCAGGACACCATGCTGCCCAATGCAGGTTCAGAAAAATTAATGATGCTCCATTCAAACCAAAGGCTAACTTGATGGTTGGAGAAGATGTGATTGCTACGGTTGTTAGCGAGGCCAATATTATTGCACATACAAAGGACTGGGTGATGGATTCTGGAGCCACTCGTCATATATGTGGCAATAGAAATGCATTTGCCTCCTATATCCCACTGCCAGAAGGAGAGGAGCAAGTCTTCATGGGCAACTCAAAGTCTTGTTCAGTGATTGGCAAAGGAAAAGTCAATCTAAAACTAACTTCTGGAAAAATCCTTTCACTTGGAGATATGCTACATGTGCCAAACATCCGTGTGAACCTAATTTCTATGGCCTTGCTTGGGAAAAATGGTGTTAAAGTGTCATTTGAGTCCGACAAAGTTGTCATGACCAAATCTGAAAAATTTTATTGGGAAAGGATATTGTAACCAGGGCCTATTTGTATTAAATGTACTCAAAGTTATGAATGAAAATGCATCATCTTCTTCTGCTTACTTGCTTGACTCTGTTAATCTTTGGCATAGTAGATTAGGACATATTAATTACTCTTATATTAAAAGAATGAAACAATTAGGTTTGCTAAATAACATGTCTACTTCTTATGATCATAAAAAATGTCAAACATGTGTAGAATCTAAATTAACCAAAAGGAGTTGCAAATCTATTCATACAAGAGAAACTGAATTGTTAGAATTAATTCATTCTGACTTAGGAGATTTAAAAGGTAATATGACTAGAAGTGGAAAGAAATACTATATTACTTTTATCGATGATTTTTCTCGTTATGCATGGTTTATCTTTTAAAATCAAAAGATGAAGCCTTCAAAATATTTCTAAAATATAAGGCAGAAGTTGAAAATCAATTAACAAGAAAAATAAAAAGACTTAGATCTAATAGATGAGGAGAATATGATTCTACTCTTTTTAATGATTATTGTGCACAATATGGTATAATTCATAAATTTACTCCTCCTTATTCACCAGAATCTAATAGAGTGGCTGAGAGAAAGAGTAGAACACTTAAAGAAATGATGAATGCATTGCTCCTTAGTTTGGTGCATCCATGAACTTGTGAGGGGAAGCCCTTCTTTCTGCTTGTTTTATTCAAAATAGAATTCCTTATAAGAAAATCAATAAAACACCCTATGAGTTATGAAATTGTCATTTGCCAAGTTTTAAATATTTAAAAGTATAGGTTGTTTAGCAAAGGTCTTGCTTCCTGAACCTAAAAAGAGAAAGTTATGATCTAAAACCTTTGATTGTATGTTCATAGGTTATGTTCAAAATAGTCCTTCAAATAAATATAGTGCAGCCTATAGGTTCTTAGTGATTAAAAGTGAAAATAATATCATGGAACCTAATACTATAGTCGAGACGAAAGATGTAGAATTTTTTGAACATATCTTTCCTATGAAAACCTCCTTAGAAAGACCTTCTAGACCACAAGTGGTTGAACCTAATTTAAAGCCTGATGACATTCAAGAGCTAAGGAGATCCAAGAGAATCAGAAAGGAAACCAATATAGGAGATAATTTTTATACTTTTCTTGTTGATAATGATCCTCAAGCCTATTCTGAAGCAATTTCATCTCCTGATGCTATATTTTGGAAAGAGGCTATAAATAATGAGATAGAATCCATCATGAGCAATCATACATGGGAATTAGTAAGTTTACCCCCTGGAGTTAAAATTATTGGGTGTAAATGGATCTTTAAGAAAAAACTAAAGCCTGATGGTTCTATTGAAAAATTTAAGGTAAAGCTGGTTGCAAAAGGTTATTCTCAAAAGAAAGATATTGACTACTTTGATACTTTTGCACCTGTGACAAGAATAACTTCTATTAGAGTCTTGATTGCTCTTGCATCTATTCATAAATTGATAATTCATCAAATGGATGTTAAAACTGCATTTCTTAATGGAGGCCTAGAAGAAGAAATATATATGGATCAACCTGAGGGTTGTGCTCTTCCTGGTAATGAGCATAAAGTTTGTAAATTAATTAAATCTTTGTATGGCTTAAAACAAACACCAAAACAATGGCATGATAAGTTTGATAAAGTGCTAGTTTCAAATGGATATCAAATTAATAGTGCTGATAAATGTATTTATTCTAAAGTTGTTAACCATGAATATGTTATAATTTATTTGTATGTGGATGATATGCTCATATTTGGCACTAATTTTAATATTGTTACTAGCACCAAATATTCTTGACTTTGAATTTTGATATGAAAGATATGGGAGAAGCAGATATGATTTTAGGAATTAGACTTGTAAAGAAATCAAATAGTATCATACTTTCATAAGAACATTATGTTGAGAAAATCTTGAAAAAGTTTTCACATTTTGATTGTAAGCCTGTGAGCACTCCTTATAATGCTAATTCACAGCTTAAGAAAAATAAAAGTAATAGTGACTTACAATCTAAATATGCTCAAATTATTGGTAGTCTTATGTATTTGATGAACTGCACTCGACCGACATTGCTTATTCTGCAGGAAGACTAAGTAGATATACCCAATGTCCTAACAAGGATCATTGGATTGCATTACAAAGAGTGCTTAGATATTTGAAAGGAACCATGAACTATGGTTTAATATATTGTGGGACTCCTACAGTATTAGAAGTATTGTGATGCTAACTGGATTTCAGACTCTGATGAGATGAAATCCACTAGCATATGTGTTTACCCTTGGAGGAGGAGTAGTGTCATGGAAATTATCTAAGCAAACATAGCTTGGTCTACAATGGAATCCGAGTTTATTGCCTTGGAGAAGGCTGGGACTGAGGCCGAATGGCTCAAGAATCTTTTGGTAGATCTTTCCATTTGGATGACACCAGCTCCATCTGTGTCTATACATTGTGATTGTCAGACTGCCATAGCTAAAGCTAAAAACAAAATTTATAATGGAAGAGTAGACATATACGTCTAATACATAATATTGTGAGGCAGCTTATTAATGATGGAGTAATATCCTTAGATTATGTAAGGTTAGAGTTGAATTTGGTCGATCCTCTGACTAAGCCTCTAAGCAAAAAGCTTGTGAGCAATACATCGAGGGAAATGGGATTATACCCAGATCAAAAGTTGAAGTGATGGTAACCCAACCTTCATGAACGGAGATCCCGGGAAGAAGGTTCATATGGGAAAATAATTCACTGGACAACTTAGAGTATACTATCATAATTATGTATATTGTGAAATCCCTTTCTATAGTGTGAGATAGTATTCTACAGTGTTTAGGTTGAACTAATATGTAAAGTTCTTAATGGATGTTGTTGGCCCAGATAGCAACCCAAGAGGGGGGGTGAATTGGGTTCTTAAAAAATATTGACCTTTTTAAAAAAAATTATCTGCTCTAAGACAAATGAAATTGATTGCAATGCAAATATAAAGCACAAACAAGGAGATAGAGATAGAGATAATGAATGCACGACAAACACAAAGATTTTATAGTGGTTCGGTGTATCCAACACCTACGTCCACTCCCAAGATTCACTTGGGTCCACACTATAATCAACTAGATTACAGCCGAGTTGTTTTACAAGAGCACAACTCACAACTTGTTGTTTTTCCCCCGGGATCACAACGAACCCAGCCGGTTTTCCGGGCTCACCAGCACAAAACCCTAAACTCAAGCTAATCTAGCTTGACCCGAGGTTAACAACCTCCACTAGTTCAATCCCCTTGATAGAACTAGCACAAACAAATATAAGAATGTTTTACAATGATTCACAGCTCCTTAGTTGAGCAAATATTCAAAATAAAGTAAACAAGTTTAGAAAAGCCTGTTTGGAGATGATTGAATTTGAGCTTTTCTTCTTTTCTTCTTTTCCTCTTCTTCCTTTGGAATGATGAATAAAGCCTCAGCTTTAATCCCTCACAGTCGTTGCAGTTGAGAAGATTGGAAATGGAAGAAACGGAGCTTTTTCTTCAATTTGGGAAATCCACGATTTTTTGATTTGGGCGCCTTGGATTCCTCTTTGAGCTTTTTGGAGTGGAAGGATTTGAGTTTGAATGCTTTTCTCTTGAGATTCAGGCTCAGGCTTTCTCGGATTTTTGATTTGAAATATTTTCTATTTTTCGTCGTCTCTTTTCAAACGGGTGTTTTCCCCCTTTTATAGATTTTTTCAATCCGTTTTTGGGATGAAACTAGCCGTTGGAGTGTACCCGTAACAAAATATATCCGTTAGAAATTAGGTAAAAAGGAAATATTACCGTTAGAGCTGATCTGGCAATTTAAATTTTCGTTCCAGTCAGGTTGGAGTCGGCTCCAACTTTTCAGGTGTCGGCTCCAGATCGTTTTTCCAAAAATAGAAATTTCCGAGTTCGTTGAGGAGTCGGCTCCAAAAAAGTAAGTGTCGGCTCGCCATCGCCAGGTGTCGGCTCCCGAATACTGTGTGTGTCGGCTCCAGGATGCTCAAAAAATCAACGTTCTGTTCCCGCATCGGAGTCGGCTCCAGACACTGTAAGTGTCGACTCCGAAACTCTGGGTGTCGGCTCCGGACCGTATCAAAAATCAGAATAAAATTTGAATGGCCATGGGGTCGGCTCCAGGAATTCTAAGTGTCGACTCCAGGTTCTGAAACTTTGAAATTGAAGTTTTGCAATGATTCAAAACACGTTTCTTAATTCATTTAAATTGATCAAATAATTTTAACTCCTGAAACACTTCTCAAATCCATTAGTAATCAAATAAATATACTCAATTCCTTTATTAATCATCAAAATCAATAATTGGGTCAACAATCTCCCCCTTTTTGATGATTATAAAAACATTGAGTATATGCATAGTATTCTTAAATTCAAATTTTTAAGGAAATGACCTTCACAAGTGGGCTCCCCCTGAATGAGGTAGCTCCCCCTATGAAGTTCAAATTATCAATTGTTCTTCCTTTGATACTTAAGATTTATGCAATTTCAAACAAACTTTATATTAATCAAATAAGCTTTAAACAATTTCAAAAGTATTCTTGCTATTTCAATCACATACTAACCAATGCATATACGACATAACTTTCTCCCCCTTTTTTGTAATCAACAAAAAGAAAAAAGTTAAGTCATAAGATAAATTGATAGATCAAAAGGTAATTTCATTGCATCAAAAGTATTACAAAATGGAACTGAACTTTGACATTACATTAAACTGCACATCATCATATCAAAAACTTTCATTATATCAAAATTAAACTTTCATTACATCAAGATTGTATTTCCATTACATCAGAATTCATTACATCATTACATGAAGATCAAAAATTAGTTCTAATAATCCTTGTTAAATGATCTACAATCTTCTGCATTCCTTCAGACTGAAGCTTGACGTAGTCTTTTAGTCTTTCATCAACAAACGTACAAGCAGTGATAATTTTATCTTGTAACTCGGCATTGCACTTTGAATAGATTTCAGAATCTCCACAAATGTCTTTAAGTTCTTCAAAGATGTTCTTCAAATCACCACTTAAAGATACAGTAGAAGAGCTAAGAGTTGATTCAATTTTGGCAATCCGATCATCTAATGAATAAAGAGTTTCTTTAAGATTCATAAATTTGTTGTCAAACTCAGTCTTTAATTCGTCCTTCTGAGCAGCAAGAAGATTTCTAAGTTGCTCTAACTGAAGGTCTGAAAATCCGACTGAAGAAGTAGATGAAGTAGATGGAATCACTGGTACTGGGACAGGAGCAGGAGCAGGACTACTAGGATGTGGAGATGGAATCCTCATAGACGGACCAGCCTCACAAGATACAGAATGTCTAGGCTCGGGGACTCTCTCATCCAAGTTCCCTTTCCTTTCCCACTGACCATTAATTTTAACAAATCCCATTCGATGTAAAGTGGCCAAGCTATAATAATCAGTGTGTCTCAGGCTCTTGGAGGGTTCATTATCCAAAATTACAACCCCTTGGCTTCTGAATACCATTGTTAAGATCATGCCGTAGGGTAGTGACGATCTTCTCCTTCCTCCAGCCTCGGCCATGTAAAATACCATCATAGCAGCTAGATTAATGGGCTGACCGGTCAATACACTATCCATCACAACAATGTCCCGCTCGGAGACATACTCAAAACGTCCGGTCTTCGGAAACAAAATTCTGCTGCAATGTTGTGTAACAACCTTAATTCCAAGGGCAGCTGATTAGCCCTGATTTCCTCAAATTCAGTAACCTCTCTCCCTAACATCCTTGATAGGGCAGCTGATCTCTCATGTGCACATCAGCAGCTAATCCAGTAATTGGGATGCTCAGGAGATTTCCTAATTTGTGAAATGTAAGGTGAATCCGTTTTCCTCTAACAGTGCTTACTAAACCACCATCTCCTCTTGCTAAATTAAAGTAAAATTCCTTTACTAGTGCTGGGTAAGTAGGAACATCAAGAGAGCATACTTATCCCATCCAAGCTCCTTAAGTTGCCTACCAATCGAAAAACCCTCGGATTCAAAAAGTTCGAAATCAACTTTTCTTCCCATAGTGATTACCCTCCCTGCTAGGGTATCTACCTGAGGTGAAGTGGCGTTAGGATTGTCTGAATCGGTGGAGGAATCTTCACTTGGAGACGGCTCGCGGACGGGTCGCCTTACGGAACGCTTCCCGGTCACCACGGTCGCTCCAATCACCGAACCTTTCCTCTTAGGCGCCATTGAATCCGTAGGAAGGCTTGAGAGAAGTGGAATTAGAGATGGGGAGGTTTTGGAAGAGTTTTGGAGGGATTTGGTGGAGGATTCGAAGAGTAATGAAATGACGAGGTGTCGACTCTGCCCTAATAAATCGATTTTGGAATCCCAGGTGTCGACTCCCGCAAAGTCGGTGTCGACTCCAAATCGCTAACACAGTCAGCGCTCGAACTGGAGTCGGCTCCACTTACACGGGTGTCGGCTCCAAGGTCAGGGACCGAGAGCGACACAGTCAGAGGTGTCGACTCCAATGACAGTTTCAGAGAAAAATAATTGAAATTCAACCATCTGAAACTCGTCAAATATATTTTATAAAATCTTGATAAAATTTTGGAGAATTAAGAATCAAATACCTCAGATGACTAGATAATTTGTCCTTAAAATTATGAAAGGAATATCAAGAAATTAATATAGATCTAGAAAGTCATTCCTTATAGTTTCAAAATCAATCCAAAGGGTCACATATCCCTAATTCACCTCTAAGATAACAAAATCTCTCTTCACTCAAAGGTTTTGTAAATATATCAGCTAATTGTTCTTCAGTATTAACATATTCAAGACAAATTTCATTATTAGCTACATGTTCTCTTATAAAATGATATCTAATTTCAATGTGTTTTGTTCTTGAATGTTGAATTGGATTTTTAGTTAGATTTATTGCACTTGTGTTATCACACATAATTGGAGTTTTATCAAGTGTTATGCCATAATCTTCAAGTTGTCTCTTAATCCAAAGGATTTGAGCACAGCAACTTCCAGCTGCAACATATTCTGCTTCAGCAGTAGATAATGCAACCGAATTTTGCTTTTTGCTAAACCAAGAGATTAAGTTACTACCTAAGAATTGACATGCTCCACTTGTGCTTTTTCTATCTAATTTACATCCAGCATAATCAGAGTCAGAATAAGCAATCAAGTTTATGTTGAGTCTCTAGAATACCATAAGCCTACATTTTTTGTTCCACTTAAATATCTTAAGATTCTTTTTACAGCAATTAAATGTGATTCTTTAGGTTCAGATTGAAATCTAGCGCACAAACATACAGCAAACATTATATCTGGTCTACTAGCTGTTAAGTAAAGAAGAGATCCGATCATACCTCTATAATATTTCTGATCTACTTTCTTACCATCATCATCTTTATCCAATTTGCATGAAGGACTCATAGGAGTTCCAAGTGGCTTGATTGACTCCATTCCAAACTTCTTGAGCAGTTCTTTTGTGTATTTGGCTTGATTGATGAAAATTCCTTCTTTGCTTTGTTTGATTTGAAGTCCTAGGAAGAAGTTGAGTTCTCCCATCATACTCATTTCAAACTCACCCTGCATCAACTTAGCAAATTCTTGACATAACAAATTGTTAGTAGCACCGAATACAATATCATCAACATATATTTGTACTACTAATAAATCCTTGTCTTTTCTTTTCAAAAATAGTGTTTTATCAACATTTCCTCTTATGAAATCATTTTCAATTAGAAATTTACTTAATCTTTCATACCAAGCTCTAGGTGCTTGTTTTAAACCATATAGTGCTTTGTGTAATTTAAAAACATGATTTGGAAATTCATGATCTTCAAAACCAGGTGGTTGTTCAACAAAAACTTCCTCATTTATAAATCCATTTAAAAATGCACTTTTAACATCCATTTGAAATAAATTGATATGCATATGACATGCAAATGCAAGTAATAATCTAATTGCTTCAAGTCTAGCTACAGGTGCAAAAGTTTCATCAAAATCAATTCCTTCTTCTTGATTATATCCTTTTGCAACTAATCTAGCTTTGTTTCTAATTACTATGCCATTTTCGTCTAATTTATTTCTAAATACCCATTTTGATCCTATAACAGAATGATCTTTAGGTCTATCTACAAGAGTCCAAACATTATTCCTAGTAAATTGATTTAATTCTTCTTGCATAGCTAACATCCAATTATTATCTTTTTCTGCTTCTTCAATAGTTTTAGGTTCAATTTGAGATACAAATGCAAGATGATTATTGATGTTTCTCATTGATGATCTAGTTCTTACTCCTTGAGATGGATCACCTATAATTAATTCTCTTGGATGACCATAGGCATATCTCCAATCTCTAGGAAGATCTACATCATTGTGATTTGCATCAACAACATCAACACTAGGAGAATCATTATCTTTAGCTTCTTGTTCATGATCCGAAGATACATCTATATTCAGTTTTTCAATATCTCTTTCTAGAATGTTTGTATCTTCCTCATCATCAATCTTTTCAGAACTTGATGCTAAAGATTCATCAAAAATTACATGAATAGATTCTTCTACAATTAAATTTCTCTTGTTAAACACTCTATAGGCTTTACTAGATGTTGAATACCCTAAGAAAATGCCTTCATCAGATTTTGCATCAAATTTTCCTAGATTATCTTTACCATTATTATGAATGAAACATTTACAACCAAATGCATGAAAGTAACTTATATTTGGTTTTCTATTATTCCATAGTTCATAAGGAGTTTTCTTTATGATTGGCCTAATTAGAGCTCTATTAAGAATGTAGCACGCCGTGTTTATAGCTTCCGCCCAAAAGTATTTTGGTAGGTTGCTTTCACATAGCATGGTACGGGCCATGTCTTCTAAGGTTCTATTTTTCCTTTCAACTACTCCATTTTGTTGCGGTGTTCTAGGTGCTGAAAAATTATGATGAATGTCATTTTCTATGCAAAAGTTTTCAAATAAATGATTTTCAAATTCAGTGCCATGATCACTTCTTAGAGACACTATGGTGTTGTTTTTCTCATTTGTGACCTTCTTGAAGAATTTCAGAAATAATGGAAAGGTCTCATCCTTATGAGCTAAAAAAATACCCAAGTGTATCTAGAATAATCATCTACAATCACAAGACCATATTTCTTTCCTCCTAGACTTGTGGTTCTAGTAGGTCCAAAAAGATCCATGTGAAGTAGTTCAAGTGGCCTAGAAGTGGAAACAATATTTTTAGTTTTGAAAGAATTTCTAGTTTATTTTCCAAATTGACATGCATCGCAAATTTTGTTATTTTCAAAATCTAGTTGTGGAAGTCCTTTTACTAAATCCATTCTAATTAATTTTGAAATAAGGTGTGTGCATGACCTAATCTACGATGCCATAACCAACCAATCTCATTCATATTAGCATTATTAGCAACTAAGCAATGATTACTAGTAGACAAATTGTCTAAATCAATCAAGTATACATTGCCATTTCTATTTCCAATAAAAATAATGCTATTATCAATGGGATTAGAAACAGTGCAGATTGATGCTTCAAATGATACTTTAAAACCTTTATCACATAATTGACTAATACTTATTAGATTATGTTTTAAACCATTAACATATAAGACATTTTCAATATATGTGGAGGGAGTTATTTGAATTTTACCAAACCCCATGATTGGCCTTTTCCATTGTCACCAAATGTAACAACTCCTCCTCTTTTGCTCTCAAGGGTGATGAATTGATCCTTGTCACCCGTCATGTGTCTTGAGCAGCCACTATCGAGATACCACTTTCGCTTTGATCTTTTGGCCGCAAGACACTCCTGCAAAAATAATTAAGTCTTATCATGGTTAGTAGTACCTTTGGGAACCCAAATTTTCTTGTCTTTACTACTTAAATTTTTGTTACTATTTCTCATGTTACATTCATAGGTTTTATGACCTTTCTTGTTACAATAATGACATGTAACATTATCTCTATTTTGTTCTTTTCTAAAAAAAATTTTTGACAAATTTTTGCTTTAAGTTAGGTCTATATCCTAAACCAGCTTTATCATATATGGCTCTTTGATTGCTTAACAATAAATTAAGTTTTTCAGAACTATAAGTAAATTTATCAACAACACTTTTATATTTATCAACTTCCTTCTTTAATTTATCATTTTCATTAGAAATTGATTCCTTTTCTTTTGTCAAATTATTATTTTCAGATTTTAGTATTTTAATCTCATTAGTAAGATTGTCTTTTTCTTTGATAGAAATTGAGCTATCATTTTTCAAAGACTTGTATTTCTTTTTCAAAATTTTAAAGTCATCTACTAGTTCATTGAAAGCTTCAAATAACTCATCGAAAGCAAAATCATCACAAGGGTTTTCAGAACTTACCTCATCATCCTCGTTTGCCATGAAGCAAATGTTGGCAACCTCTTTTTGTTCTTCCTCCGAAGAGGATTCATCGTTGTCGCTCCAAGTTGCAACATAGGCTTTCTTCTTCTTCTTGAAAGTCTTTTTCAGTTGAGGACAATCGTATCTAAAGTGCCCCGGTTTCTTACACTCATAGCAAATCAAGGGGTCTTTCTCTTTGTCCTTGTCCTTTTCCTTTTCTTTTTCTCCTTCCATCTTAAATCCAGATTTCTTCTTTTGGAAGGGTCTCTTTCTTCTCATGAATTTTTTGAATTTTCTTGCTAGAAGAGCTGTCTCATCATCATCATCTTCACTATCACTGCAGCTTTCCTCATTTTCTGCAGCCTTAAGAGCTATAGTCTTCTTTTTCTTGACTTCCTCCTCTTGATGTTGTTTCATGGTTAGCTCATGAGTCATCAAGGATCCAAGTAGCTCCTCCAGAGGTAATGTGTTGAGGTCCTTGGCTTCTTGGATTGCTGTCACCTTTGCTTCCCAAGTCCTTGGAAGTGACCTAAGAATTTTGCGAACAAGTTCAGAATTAGTATAGGTTTTTCCAAGACTTTTCAAACCATTCACAATATCGGTAAATCTAGTGTACATGCAAGCTATAGTTTCAGTTTGCTTCATACTAAATAATTCATATTTATGAACAAGAATATTTATTTTAGATTCTTTTACTTGGTTTGTACCCTCATGGGTAACCTCTAATCTATCCCAAATCTCTTTTGCGGAATTACAAGTAGAAATGCGATTAAATTCATTAGCATCTAATGAACAATATAAGATATTCATGGCCTTAGCATTGAGCTGTGCCATTTTCCTATCATTATCATTCCAATCCCTTTCGGGCTTCGGAACAATAGTGCCATCAACAATGTGTGTGGGTGTACTAGGTCCATTAATTATAACACCCCACAATTCATAATCAGAAGCTTGAATGAATATCCTATTCTTGTTTTCCAATATGAATAGTTGAAACCATTAAATAAGGGAGGTATATTCGTAGAATGACCTTCGGCAAATGATCCAACATGAGCTGCCATTTGGATCTTTAGCTCTTGATCGTGTGATCAAATACTAATGAGCACTTGCTCTGATACTAATTGTTGGCCCAGATGGCAACCCAAGAGGGGGGGTGAATTGGGTTCTTAAAAAAATATTGACCTTTTTTAAAAAAATTATCTGCTCTAAGACAAATGAAATTGATTGCAATGCAAATATAAAGCACAAACAAGGAGATAGAGATAGAGATAATGAATGCACGACAAACACAAAGAGTTTATAGTGGTTCGGTGTATCCAACACCTACGTCCACTCCCAAGATTCACTTGGGTCCACACTATAATCAACTAGATTACAGCCGAGTTGTTTTACAAGAGCACAACTCACAACTTGTTATTTTTCCCCGGGATCACAACGAACCCAGCCGGTTTTCGGGCTCACCAGCACAAAACCCTAAACTCAAGCTAATCTAGCTTGACCCAAGGTTAACAACCTCCACTAGTTCAATCCCCTTGATAGAACTAGCACAAAAAATATAAGAATGTTTTATAATGATTCACAGCTCCTTAGTTGAGCAAATATTCAAAATAAAGTAAACAAGTTTAGAAAAGCCTATTTGGAGATGATTGAATTTGAGCTTCTTCTTCTTTTCTTTTCTTCTTTTCCTCTTCTTCCTTTGGAATGATGAATAAAGCCTCAGCTTTAATCCCTCACAGTCGTTGCAGTTGAGAATATTGGAAATGGAAGAAACGGAGCTTTTTCTTCAATTTGGGAAATCCACTGATTTTTTGATTTGGGCGCCTTGGATTCCTCTTTGAGCTTTTTGGAGTGGAAGGATTTGAGTTTGAAGGCTTTTCTCTTAAGATTCAGGCTCAGGCTTTCTTGGATTTTTGATTTGAAATATTTTCTATTTTTCCGTCGTCTCTTTTCAAACGAGTGTTTTCCCCCTTTTTATAGATTTTTTCAATCCGTTTTTGGGATGAAACTAGCCGTTGGAGTGTACCTATAGACAAAATATATCCATTAGAAATTAGGTAAAAAGGAAATATTACCGTTAGAGCTGATCTGGCAATTTAAATTTTCGTTCCACTTAGGTTGGAGTCGGCTCCAACTTTTCAGGTGTCGGCTCCAGATCATTTTTCCAAAAATAGAAACTTCCGAGTTCATTGAGGAGTCGGCTCCGAAAAAGTAAGTGTCGGCTCGCCATCGCCAGGTGTCGGCTCCCGAATGCTGTGTGTGTCGGCTCTAGGATGCTCAAAAAATCAACGTTCTGTTCATGCATCGGAGTCGGCTCCAGACATTGTAAGTGTCGACTCCGAAACTCTGGGTGTCGGCTCCGGACCGTATCAAAAATCAGAATAAAATTTGAATGGCCATGGGGTCGGCTCCAGGAATTCTAAGTGTCAACTCCAGGTTCTGAAACTTTGAAATTGAAGTTTTGTAATAGATTTAAAACACGTTTCTTAATTCATTTAAATTGATCAAATAATTTTAACTATGAAACACTTCTCAAATCCATTAGTAATCAAATAAATATACTCAATTCCTTTATTAATCATCAAAATCAATAATTGGGTTAACAGATGTCATAGCCTAATTTGGGTGGTATACAAAACTACAGTGTATACTTGATGACAATCCACCTATATGAGTATAGAGGTGGTGGCCGCTTCCTATGAGACTTAGGTGGGATCTCTAGAGCACTCATGAATATCCAGGTAGACGCATGGCCGAAATGTGTCAACCCGCTTGAACAACCGAAATCTGAGAGATGGAATGTGAGTTATAAGTCAATGATCCAATAAAAGAAGGATTGGCTCATAGAAACTTAGTTTCACCAACCTTTTATGGATTACACTTATTTTCTCTATGCCTGGTTCATAGTCACATAGACACCATAGCTTATGCATTACATTCTTAAAGTTCCTTCAAATTCTATCTTGTCTTCTTTTGTATATTGAAATAGTGGGGATTGTTGGAAATCTAGTGTATTTCAATATTCAAAAAATCTTTTTGACTTGATAAGTCTGTTTATCTGATACGTCGTTATCAATCGGTAGGGATAAGTCTTTTTTGATTTGTTGACTAGTCTTTTGACTTATATGTCTCTATGTACGTGATAAGTCTTTTGTTGACCGACCGTTGGACTAATTCAACCCGTTGGATTAGATTGATTCGTCGCTCTCAACCAGTGCATGCTTCTTTATAAATTCGAAGCAATGCCGGTGTTTATTTAATTCAATTCATTTTGCTTTCATCCTTATCCAGAGATCCATTCCTTCATCCTTATCCAGTCGAGAGATCCATTACTTTGCTTCAGTACTTATCCAAAAAGAAGGAATTCATTCGGTTGTTCATCCTCTTCTGACATTAGTGTGTGCACGCTTGTTAGAAGACTCTGCTGTTGTATCCTCGAGGATAGTCGTGCTCTGAACCGAGATATTATCTTCGAGAGGCGCCAATCTACTCTTAAGGACAGTGCCCTGCATGCCACAGCAACTACTCAAATAGATAAGATCTTTCGAGTACTATCTTTTCCTCAAACTTATCCAACAAACTCATCTATTGGTCCAATTAACCTAGTTATTAACGAATCAAAATTATATGACTCAAAAATCGAATGAAAGTTAATGACAGCAATGAATTCAAATCGTAAGCCTATTTTTTTTTTTTCAATCGAATATGTTACTATTTTTGGGGTAATGCACAAGGCATGGCTGATAAAACTGGGTTGGCTTCCGGTGGTGAGGATCCAGCTGGTACATACCACACATGCCACCCACCCAACTGATATGAAAGCAAGGTAGGCGCCTCAAGAGGATCGGTCCGGCCTTCTGGGTTAGTGGAGGGAGCACAAGAGCTTTGCAGGCATGCACATCGATCATCGGCAGATGGTAGTGGGGTCTGCGGACAACGCACGAGACAAAGCAGCCAGCATCATCGATCTAATCTCACGTACCCGATTTCCATCATGGAGATAGAAAAGCTTTTCAATATTTTAGGTAATGACAGAGGCCGGCCAAGTGAATTCTAATCCATGGCTTCAACTCACAGTTCCTTTCCGCGATCCCTGCATCAACTTTAGCTACAACCCAAGAAAACAAGAACATGAACAGACTAGGACTAACGTGTTGCACTCGATCGATCGGCTACGTATCCACCAAATAACGAGTGCTAAAAAGCTGGCAAACGTTTAACAACCTAAAGTAGTCCATGGTCTTGACCTGAAGCCGTCTAAACCAACCAATATAAAGATTCGCTCTCATGACCTAAGTCAGGTGCATGGCAGCTCAGAAGTCAAAAATTTGACCAAAACCTAGCCCTAAATTCCAGAACTGCTGGCCTTGCTGAGCCAAAACAAGATAAGTCTAGTTGGACCAGTTTTGCCACCCTCTACTGAAACAGCGTGAAGCAAATATTATATATATCTGAGAGAGAGAGAGAGAGAGACCAGGTGATCAAATTTGAGCACCTTTACAATAACTTCTGCATTTGTCTTGGATGATCAATCATTGGCTTACATACCACTGATTACGGAAAAATGGAGAATTTAGATCAATACAGGAGAAGGCCTTGATAGACATGTTAGAACCTAATTTGACTTAAAAACTAGCCGTTGAATTTAGGTTCAATAATCTACATCAATCTATCTACTTTCCATTAATTGTTTCATGTGAAATTTTAAACCTACACACACACTTCCAATGTTCTCATTAATCAATGCATGTGGTGTAAGGTATTGTCAAATAATTATTTCTCGTCCTATTTTCTCAAAAAAAAAATTTGTTGCCAAAAAAGCTCTCTTTTAACAAACAAATCATTTTCATCATGCTTGTTTAGGTCATTATTATAGCAATAATGAAAACTCTATCCATGGTGAGTGCTGGAGTTTGTGCTTACCTCATCGCTTCAACGGTTATGTTCAAAGTGGAAAAATTGAGCGGGTCTTAAGACTGCTTTCCTCTCTCGGTGATGCATGTTGCAATGATGAAGATGTTACGTAAGAGGGAGGTTATAATATCAGGTTCTACGCTAACGGTCTTTCTTACTTATTTCCTAATAGCTTGTACCCTTTTCAAAGGGTGGAAAAAGGATGCCAAGCTTGGAAGGCATAGAAGATCTTACAAACCATCTAATATATAGCATGCAGAAAATCTTGTCCAGCTCTTAAATTATGTACACTATCTAATAAGATTTTTACAATAAAGAAATCTAAAAATTTAGATAAAAATGAAGCTATAGAATAGCATTTGCATAATTTTCTGAAGTTCATGTGAGTGATTTATAATGTGTTGCAAAATTAACTCAATGCCAGATGTTATGAAAGAAAATATATTTAAAAATTTTAATTACATTTACTTGGAGATTTTTTTTATTAACTAATGTGCACTAGATTGAAACATTACATTATCAAAGAGGAAAGAAAAGTTTTTTTATATAAATAACGATTAATACATTATATAGTATATGATTATCAAATGCCCATTTAATGGCATGGATAGAGATGAATAAGTAAAGTTGGGCAATGATCCATGGTGCTCATAAATATAATCTGCGCTTATATTAGGTTTTGATAGGAAAAGAAAATCTTCTGGTAGGATTTGTTACGTACATGGCTTTCCCATATATGAAAGCAATATCTCTGGCTCATATAGATTTTCTTCTCCTACAATAGAACAGGGAAATGCCCATAGAGACCATAGCTTAGATTATCCTCCATGCTGAACTTATTAAGCCTTCTATAAAACATGATTAATGCCAAAATCAACTTCCACTCGACACTCCATGCACCCAAGAAAAACTATTTGAAGCAAGGATCGAAAGCTTTGGCCCTTAAATACTCTTTAATATCAGTTGAATGTTTTATGGAATTGTGACGACGAAGTCGACATTAAAAGGGGGTGTTGATGTCATCATCAACTTCGGCAAACACCAAAGAGGATAGACCAATGAGGAGATGCTTGATGGTGAGGTTATTATTTATGCCAATAAAGTTTTATTATTTAATTATTAGTTCGATAAATCATATTGTTGTTACAATGATAATCATGGTAATAACGAGGGGAAGTATTGGGAATCCATTGCTTGCCATCGTTTTGCCAGCACTCTATTATAAATTGTATTAGAAATTTCTTTAGTATTATAAAATAAATTTAATTTTATATTTAGTGTTGCTATAGGTTATATAAGTTAAGCCTTTTGCCCAATAGATAAATTCTATTCCTTATGGGAGAGTTATTATTGATATTTAGGTAGTGTTTGATAGAAGAAAAAAAATTATTTATGGATAAGTGTACGGGATAAAGTTTATCCCCTGGCTATCCCTAGGGATATCCCTTGGCTATCTCATTGATCATATCAAATGCAAAAAAATAAATCCATAAGATAACTTTTTTTTACTTTTATTTGAAGGAATAACCAGCTATTTCTGTAGTTTCTAGGAAATAAATTGAGGGGATAACCCATGGTTAACCATAGATTATCCCTTTGGTTAACTTTATTCTCAACTATCCCTTAGGTAGTGTTTGATAGAAAAAATATTATCCATGAATAAGTGTACGGGATAGAGTTTGTCCCCTGGCTATCTCTAGGGATATCCCTTGACTATCTCATTGATCATATCAAATGCAAAAAAGGTAAATCCATAGAATAATTTTTTTTTACTTTTTTTGAAGGGATAACCAACTATTCCTACATTCTTTAGGGAATAAATTGAGGGGATATCCCATGGTTAACCATGGTTAACCATGAATTATTCCTTTGGTTAACTTTATTCCCAGCTATCACTTATAGTTATGGCTTTTGAGAATAAGAGGGGATATCCCCTGGATATCCACTCTTATCCCCTATTTCAAACACTACCTTATAGTTATGGCTTTTGGGAATAAGAAGGAATATCCATAGAATATTTCTCTTATTATCTATTTCAAACACCTCTTATTATCTATTTCAAACACTACCTTAGGCTGTGTTTGATAGCTTTTTGGCTATCCCTGGATAAATGTACAGGATAGCATTTATCCAGAGGATAGCTGAAGGGATAAGCACCTTTTTAAAATTACCACTCTGCCATCAAGGGATAACTTTAGTTATTCCTGGGTTTCCTAAGGAATAAGTTCAGGGGATAACCCATGGTTAAACATGGGTTATCCCCTCTGATTAAACTTTTTCAGCACTATCCCCAGCATTTGAGGATAAGGGGGATATCTAGGGGATATCTCCCTTATCCACCATATCAAACACACCCTTAGTTTTTGTCTATCGATGGGAGGGTATAACAGTGGCTTCTGTCTTTTATTTGGAGAAAGACTTAGATGTGAGCCTTTTTAGTGAAAAGAGTTCTCTTGCTAAAGAGAGAGAGAGAGAGAGAGAGAGAGAGAGAGAGAGAACTACCTTGGCTTTTAACCATTAGTTTTATTATCACTATCTAATTAATCAATTTTTTTTTAGATTCTCCCTCCAAATTTATTATAATGTAGTATGATAATAAATTACTATATAAATTCTATATAATATAATTATAAATCAATAAAAATATAATATATTTATATTATAGTATTATAAATATATTATTAAAATTATTATATTGTAATGATGATTATTGTAATATAATTTATTATATTATTACAACAATATAGTATTATTATTATATTTATATTGATTATTATCATATAATAATAATCATAATATGACAATATAAAATCATTATATTATGATAATTTATGAATTACATTATTTTATTACAATAGTTTTTGTTAGAATAAAAGGCTAGATGGCTAAACGTATTATGGACTGTTGTTTATTATTATTTTTTATTGTAAAAATATTTTCTTAGTTTGGCTACCTATAAAATTTTACAGCACTTCAGAAATAACAATTTGAGCAAAATAATTACTAAATAACAAATCTTTTTTATAGATATAAAATACTAAATAAGAAATATTTTTTTTATAAATACTGTACTAGCAAGAGTTCTGCAAAGACACTCTTATCACCCTATTAACAGCAATACCAAAAAGGACCTTAATAAAAATCCCAATAATGAATTTATTCAGGCCAGAATCAAATTTTAGGTTTCAGACTTGGGCTGGGGCCGAGCCTGAGCCAGGAATGGCCCTAGCCTGGGCCGAAAGCAGTCGATCCTAAGTCAAGGCCTAACTCTTGAAGCCAGCCCAAGAAAACAGGCATCAAGCTGACCCAAACCCATTTCCTTTCAGAGAAAGGAAAGACTTTGTACATCGCCTCCGATGCAGCAAGTCTTATGTAGGCTGCACCGTTCCTTTTTATTGGTCCACATACGCATGACACCCATTAAAAAATGTTAAGACAACTATACGACATCTCGAGAAAAAAACTTACGATACCCTAGTTTTACCGTAGTTATAAAGTTAAAGAAAAAAAAACTTACAACATCCTAGTTTTAAACTTACGACACTGCAGTTATAAAATTATGATATCCTTTCAAAAAACGTATCGGCAAATATTTCAAAAAAAACTGAAAGGGTATTAATGCACGTCACGTCAAAATTAAGACAAAACAAAAAAAACTTTACGATACCCTAGTTTTAAACTTAGGGCACCGTAGTTATAAAACTAAGACACCATTAAGAAAGCAAAAAATACTTACAACACAATAGTTTTAATCTTACGACACCATAGTTATAAAATTACGACACTCATTCGTCTATACACAAATTTTAAAAAAAAACTGGTATTAATACACGTCACGTCAAAATTAAGACACTCATTAAGAAAGCAAAAAAAACTTACGCCACCCTAGTTTTAAACTTACGACACCATAGTTATAAAATTAAGACACATGTTCAGAAAGTAAAAACTTACGACACCCTAGTTTTAAACACAAATTTCAAAAAAAAAGCTGAACATGTATTAATACACGTTAGACAGCTTTTTTTTTTTTAGAATTTATGTACAGATACCTTTTATGAACGAATGTTAAGTTTAAAACTAGGGTGTCATATATTTTTTTACTTTATGAACGAATGTCTTAACTTTATAACTACGGTGTCGTAAGCTTAAAACTAGGGTGTTGTAAATTTTTTCCTTAAGATGTCGTAAAGTTATCTTAATATTTTTAATGAGTGTCGTACGTATGTGAATCAATAAAAAGGAATGATGCAGCGCATGTAGGATTTGCTGCACCGGAAGCGGTGTACAAAGTCTGTGAAACTGTGGCGCGCTCAAATTGCTTGTATGACTTCAGAATGGTTACTTTTCAGCACAATAATAAAACTTTTTCATTAAGGTAATCAAAATTATCTGTTGATTTTTTGCATGTACAGGGGCAAGGGCACAAAAACCTGCAAATCTCTGCAGCTAAAGGGGAAACTATGATGGTGACCAGCTTTATGGATTAAATGGCCAGGCCTCCAATTTGGCCATCAGAGCATATAGTTTCTCATTTCTTTCATTATACAGGATATATGAGCCATCAAGAACTTTGGAAGGGATTACCAAAGAGAGGCTTGTATACATAGCTTACAGAGGGGAAACATTTAAATCAGGTCTACAGCACAACTTGGTGATACCCAAATGGTGACAATAACCTTAACAATGGCAAGAGAGGAAGGTGTGTAATCCTCGCCACTTCCTGCGACTAGCTTCAGGCAACTGAAGCTTTGACTGAAAGGTTAAAAATAGCTTTGGAAATATCCCATAAGATAACTGACATGCGTTCATCAAGGAGCAAGTCCTAGCGGTGAGAAGAAGGGAAAAAAGCTGCTGCCATTACTGTCACTCAACCTCTTCAGGTACTAGTATGAGCTGTCATGAAAACATAGCATAAAACAACTTCATGATAATCAAAGCTACTGCTGTTGGAACAGCAATGACAAAGGAGACCAGAAACGCTTAGAAGAGCAACAGCACAAAATGAAAACACATTCATCTGAATGAACTAAAGGAACCCCTTAAACCTATATGCCAAAATACCAAAATGCAAATGAAAGCTTGATTAACTCATCAATCATTTGAAGAAGAAGAAAAAAAAAAAGGTTCCAAATAAGCCTGCAAACTTTTGTTCGCACTGAAGTCGAGCATGCACACTGATGAAAGATTCAACTAGTTTGGATAAAATGTTCCAAATCATAATACCTTACCAACTTGATCCCATTGAAGAAAGAAGTAATTTCTTCTTTTAGTCTGATCAACTCAAATCTCACAAGAATATATAAAGCAAATGAATAAAATGAAATTATGTAAATTTTGAAGGCTTTGGTTTCTGCCCAATTAACTTTCACTTAATTTGGGCCCCCTTTTTTCTGAAATTGGTTTTCTTGACGAAATCTTCATATAAGAAATGAAAATTTCAGTTGTCTGCTTCCACTTACATGACCCTAGAGTTGTGCATGCACATTAGCCAAGAGAATGGCTGGAAGCATCAGGGAAGTATTATGACTGAGATCATCTGGCTGATTAAAGTCTCTCTCTCTCTCTCTCTCTCTCTCTCTCTCTCTCTATGTAATTCAAGTATGCTTCTACATTCCATCCATTGTTATTCCCTCTGAGAGTGAGATATGAGTGCCTCTGACTAAAGAATGCAGGATTTTTTACAGGAATAGCCAAACAAAAATGAGGCCATCTTGTCATTATTCCAGTGTCCCGATCAACGTATCCTAGGATCTCTGCCATTCCAAGTGTTGGTACAAGCTAGGAAAGCAGCATATTCCAATCCATGGAACAATCAGAATGGCACCATGACATAAGATTTAAAACCTTAATTATAAGTTCAAAACTATGTTTTTTGGTTCCTTCTTTCCAAAAGGTTGAACTCACTTGCCTTATATTTTTTTGCACTCATTGAGAGTTAAATTGATGGAGATGTGGAATTATCAGACACATGGAGACATACCAGAAAGCTCATATTATGGAGGTAAAAGAAATTCAAATTGTCATGAACACACTAGTGCATTTGCCACCATAGCTATATATTTTACTATTAAACTTGACCTTCAGCATGCGTGTGTTTATCTCCATGTCACTACCTCATTAAATTAATGCATTAACAACCCCACATAATTCAGCTCTTGCTTCTGAATCTAGGAATGCATATACAATTTTTATGAATAATATAGTTTAACCATCATATTGGAAAATTGCTTCCATCCATACCACCTATCAAAAGAATCATGCATCCCAAGACTACTGTCAGATAATCATGTCATAGCATATGAATCATGTAAATGATATGAAAAAGAAGCCAAAAATCCAACAACATGCTAAAATGCCAGAAGGGCAACCCAAAGTGCATGATTAATCTGAAAGATGGGATAGGCATGAATAGTGGTCTTCTCAAATAGGCATGATAATTCAACTAATAACAATGATAAGGCTCGACCAATGGTTTCACCTTGTAATTTATGCAATTTCAATATCTTGACAAATGCTTTTAGACAAAGACAGACATGGTACTGGTTCTTAAAATTATAAAGCCAATGCCACAAAGGTTTTTCCAACTGTCATGTTTTGCATTGCAAATATAAAGTAAGAGAAAATAAAATATGTTTAGCAATTTGGAATATAAGGATATTAATAGAAAAATTAATGAAACTAACAAATACAATGAATAAAAAAAAATAACATAACTTACCTGCAAGAGATCAAGTGCATCCGAGAAAAAGCAAAAAAAAGGCTAATGGATTTAAACTTTGATACATAGGTAAAGATAGTGTTAGTGGCTAACCTGGCTATTGGTGCTAGGTCATGCATCCACCCACCCACACCTCCCCCACCACCTCATGCGAGAGACAATGGAGCCTCTGTTCTCACGAACAGAGAGAATGACAGAGAGATAAAGAGAAGGGGGGTGTCTCTTCTCTGACTCCGGCTAAACTCTGATCTTCTCCCTCTCCGATACCGCGGTCTAGGGGTGTGAACACACTGGAGACTTTGGTAGCCTCTACCGTCCAAATATTCATCGCTTTCGCCACTGGCCGAACGAGGTACGTCCTCTTTCAAGCTTCCGACCAACAATTGGTATTAGAGACACCTCGCTGGCCATCGCAACCTTTGGGTTGGTAATCAATAAGGGAGAGCAGAGAAACAGGCAGTGATGGCAGCGAGGGAGAGCAGAGAAACAAACCACGGCAGATGGCTGCCGCTGCCTGTCTCTCGATGCAGGCCGCCGCCGCCTGTCTCTCGATGCAGCTGTAGGAGCCGCAGCATTGAAAAAAAAAAAACAAAAAAACCCAAAGGGGGGCATCGGACCACAAACGGCAACCAACGTCATCTTCGCCGGGAGAGCCTTTCCCCCATTTCCTTGCTGCCAAAGGGCTAGGGATACCACAGCCGCCGCCACACGGGCGGTAAGCAAGGCAGCCGGTGCCGCCTCGCACGCTGCTGGAGGGTCGGGATGGCCTCCCATGCCATCATCGCACGCGCAGCGAATGCGGAAAGCCCGATCAAATTTATGGATGGCATCATTCATAAATTCGATGAAAGATAAGCCCTTTTTCCTAAATAAATAAATAAATAAAGGAAAAAAAGTAAAAAAAAAAAAAAAAGGAGGTTACGTTGATGTAGAAGACGTCACCTATTTGATGGCATGCCTGCACCACAAGCTCCGCATGGCAATGGATCCCCATTGGCATGGCTGCTTTTCATGGCAGTCAACATGTCCGATGACATGGCATGCTGACGCAGACAGAGAGCTGACGTAGCTCTTTGGGGGGGGGGGGGGGGTGTGGGGTCTCCACTGATGTGGCTGCCTGCGTGGCACTCCACGCATCTTAGATGACGTAGAATGCTGATGTAGCAGTGATGCTGACATATGACCGACCTAGATGAGGTGGCAATTGCATGGCTGTCCACGTGTCTAGCCCGCTAATGTGGCATGCCACAGACTTTATTTTATTTTCTAATTTTTTGGGTTTTTAAAATTACAAAAATCCAAAAAATCAGAGAAAAAACAGAAAAAATCACAGAAGATTACAGAAAAATCAGGAAAAATAAAATAAAATTGCAAAAAAATCAGAAAAATTCATAGAAAATTGTAGAAAAATTATTGAAAGATCTCTTGATATGGCATAGTTGTTTATGCTTCGTGCATGGATATTATTGGTGCCATACTGTTTGTATTTTTTTGTGAATATTTTTTCTAGCTACATAATTATTTATGCTTACTGTATAAATATAATTTATGCATGTTTCTGCATGTCATTTTTACTGACATAATTATTTATGCTTAATGCATGAGGAGTATTTGTCCTTTGCTATATATTTTCTGCGAGCTTGGTTATTTGTGCTTTGTGCATAAGTAATGTGTATGCTGAATTTTATGTCTTTAGTTGACATGAAATATATGGTTGATGTGGCATATGAATTTGATGTAGCATATGTTAATTATGTGGATTTGTTCCAAAATCATGTTGGTTTAGTGGACAACATAGATGCGTTCTCTGAAAAAATATTGGATTCTATGTTCCATCTTATTAAATGAGTGATGATTATGAGCTTAGCGAAATTTTTTATCTCATTTATGAGTAGGAGCATTTGAAATTTGGTTATTTTTTCCTAATACTGGTATACACTGATTATGTGCCTGATGTCCAAAAATTGCTTGACTAAATATAGTGATGGCCTTCAGATCAATAGTAGCTGACCTCAATAGAGGTGAGAAGCTAGATGGACAAAATTATAATATATGGCATAGAAAGATCTAATATCTGCTGAATGAGTTAGAAGTCTTGAAAACCCTGACAATTAGTAAGACACCACCAGAGCTTGGTACCTCTGCACAGCACCGTAGTGAATAGGAAGTCTATGAAAACTGGGTGAAGAATCATTGTGCGTGCTTTACTATGTTGAAATATATGCACAACGATTTAATTGAAGATTTTGGGGGTTTTTCGACTGCCCAGGCTATGTGAAACCATCTCAAGATACGATATGGACAGACCTTAGAGACAAGGCTACATGCCTTCTGAAATTTATGCAGTACACCAAGGATCCCAATCATTCGATGTCTGATATCCTTCGTGTGATGAGAAACATGATTAGGGATCTGAAGCATGCTAGGATTGATCTCACTGACAAGAAACAGGTCCTTGCAGTGATTCGTTCACTGCCTAACCCTCAGTGGAATCAGATGAAGCTTTTGATGACTCATAGTGAGCATATCAAGACTTTTGAGGACATATCTCATCATCTTGAGTTAAAGGCAGAATGTATTTAGACTTCCCACTCAACTATGTAGCTCACTATGGGTCTTCGAGGCCCAAAAGTAGAAAGAGGGGTAGAGCAGGTGACAAGGGTGCACAAGGTTCAAAGGACAAAAAGTAGCCAAACCCAAAAGAGGCCAACGAAAGGATAAAAAATGTGGCAAAGACTAAGTGCTACAACTGTGGAGTAAAAGGCCACTTTGCTCGTGATTGCACTAAACCAAAGAAGACATGGGAACGAACAAACATATAGTGCGAGATCGAGCTGGTTTTGTAGATTTTTATCGGATTTTAGGAGATACCCAGTATGTTGTTCTTGAAAACGGTATGCCTGAGCAGGTGTTGGGAGTAGGAACGTATCGCATTAGGTTGCGTGGTGGACATGTATTGCTCCTATATGATGTTTTATACGTCCCAACAATCCGGTATAATTTGTGTTCTATTCTTGCCTTATTGACCTTTGGCTATACTTTTTATTTTTCTGGAGATCGAATGTCTGTATAAATGGATGGTGTGGTCCTTTTGTGGATACTTATACATCGATTTTTTAGACTTAATGTTGATTTGTGTGACCCTTACTCCTTATTTGCCTGTGCTTCTCTTCCTGCATGTGATGATTCTTCAATATGGCATGCCAGACTTAGTCATGTGGGCCAAGATAGGATGACACGAATGGCTAGAAAAAGGCTATTATGCCCTCTTAGCAAAATAAGCCTCCCTGTGTATAAGTCTTGTTTAACAAAAAAGATATCAAGAAAGCCTTTTGGCAAGGCTTCTAGGGCCTTTCAGCCATTAGAGCTAGTACACTCAGACATCTATGAACCCATGAGTATCAGGGCACGCCATGATGCCTCTTATTTCCTCATATTCATAGATGATTATTCGCGATTCGGGTATATGTACTTGATCTCCCACTGCTATAAATTACTGGATTGTTTCAGCCACTTTAACTAAGGTGGAAAATCAAAAGGAGATGACTTTGATTACTCTCCGGACTGATAAAGGCCGCAAATATCTATCTGAGCATTTTCAAAGGCTCTGTAAGGAAAAAGCGATATGCAGGAAATTTACTCTTCCTAAAATGCCGCAACAAAATAGGGTTACAGAGCATCGAAATAAGACTTTACTAGATATGGTTAGGTCGATGATGGCACAAGTAAATCTTTCGATTAATTTCTGGGGCGATGCATTGTTGACTGCCTACATTCTTAACCACATACCCAGTAAATAGGTGTCCTCCACTTCATATGAGCTATGATATGGTGCGAGACCTTATGCAGATCATTTGCACCAATGAGGCTCAGTAAGATACATTCACAACACCTCCCATAAGTTAGAAAAGCTAGGCCCTAAGGCCAACAAAAAGGTGTTCATCAGGTACTCTGAGAATTTTAAGGGTTACGTGATGTACAATGAACACCTTGATGAATAACTAACTGAACTGGAGTCTAGAGATGTGAAATTCATAGAGAATAAATTCTCAAACATTGGTGAGATCAAGGACCTGATCTTGTATGAGTTATAGGAGGAATCTTTTACTATCTCTAGTGAGGGTGCAGCATTACAACTTGTCCCAGGGATCGCCATAGATACTGAGTGTTGGGCCCAATGGAAGTGGCTCACCAAATAGTGGGAGCGCACAAGCTGAGCCTAGTGGGAGCTTACCCATGAGGGTTGATGCACCTCTAGAGAGTAGTCCTCAGAGTTCATATCCACAGTTATGGAAAAGCAAACGTAGAATTATTCCACATCGACATTTTGAGGTTGAAGAGAATGTGTTTTTTCTGCACTATGTTGGATCCAGATGAGCTAGCTTCTATAATGAGGTGCTCGCTTCACCTGCTCATAGTGAGTGGCTAGCTGCTATGGAGGATGAGATAGAGTCAATGGCCAAGAACCATGTGTGGGACCTAGTAGACCTTCTACCTGAGCGCAAATATATAAGAAACAAGTAGGTCCTAAAGATAAAACGTAAGGCCGATGGGTCAATTGATAAGTACAAGGCCCGACTTATGGTAAAGGACTATACACGATTGAGGGTATAGATTATAAGGACACATTTTCTCCTATGGTGAGATTTGTTTCCATTTGCCTAATTCTAGCCATTATAACCCATTAGGATTTGGAGCTACATCAGATGGATGTTAAGACATTGTTTCTTAATGGAAGCCTAGATGAAGAGATTTACATGAATCAACTTTTAAGCTTCATGGCCAAAGGAGGGCAAAGTGTGTTGCCTTA
This sequence comes from Calamus simplicifolius, assembly GCA_900491605.1. Taxonomy (NCBI): domain Eukaryota; kingdom Viridiplantae; phylum Streptophyta; class Magnoliopsida; order Arecales; family Arecaceae; genus Calamus; species Calamus simplicifolius. The sequence continues at coordinate 255,489 of UESW01003928.1, forward strand.
AAAGATCTATATATAGTATCAAGCAGTCGTTTAGGCAATGGTACCTCAAGTTTCATAAAGCCAAGATATCAATTGGCTTAGATATGATTGAGGACCACTGTGTGTACATTAAGAAATCAAACGATGGGATTCTGATTTTAGCGCTATATGTGGATGACATCCTAATAGCTGAGAATTTATAAGGGTAATCAATGACACCAAAGAGTGGTTGTCCTCTGCCTTTGAGATGGACATGGGTGAGGTGAATTTTGTGCTAGAAGTGAGGATCCTAAAGAATCGTGCTAAGAAGTTCATGGTCTGTCTCAAGGAACTTATATTAAGAAAAGCTTAGAATGATTCCGAATGCACTATTCAAGACCCGTTGATACCCCAATAAAGAAGGGTTATACTTTTAAGTATTGACCAGTAGAGAAAAGATGAGCAAGATTCCCTATACGAGTGCGGTGAGGAGCCTGATGTATATGCTATGTTGTGTACTCGTCCTGACATTAACTTTGCAGTAGGCTTGGTTAGCCGATATCAAAGCAATCCAAGGCCTGCTCATTGGGAAGCAATAAAAAGGATATTCTGTTACCTTCGTGATACTACTAATCTCGCCCTATGTTATCAGGGAGGAGACTTGAGATTACCGAATTTTTGTGACTCTGATTGGACTGGTGATAAAGACGAGCATAAATCCACTTCAGGATATGTGTTCATCTTTAAAGGTGAAGTCGTCTCGTGGTGCAGTAAAAAATAGAGTTGCACTACCCTGTCCACTATGGAAGTCGAATATATTACTTGTTCGGCTACTATCCAGAAGAACATGTGGCTGAGGAGGTTTTTAGATGAATCGAGATATCAACCAGTGCTCATGAAGCCATTCAAATATATTCGATAGCATGGCGGCATTACAGTATACTAAAGATCCTAAATACCCTTATGCATATCCCTAGTAGCAAGATGTTGGTTGATCCGTTGAGTAAGCCCATTGCTAAAGATGTGTTCCAGGCTCATGTGAAAAGTCTGGGTTTGTATTTTGTTTGATAGATAGGGATTGGATGGACATCATAATTGTGTTGTGCTTTATATTGAAATGAAGTGCTTACTTTCATTATTATCATAATAAGTTCGCATTAGCATGCATATGTGTATAAATGTTACAGGCTTAGATCAACCCACTCACACTGGTGATCATCCTGATATTTCTATAGTGAGCAGGATGAGACTAAAGTACCCATAATAGATGCTTAAGTAGCAATGTTATAAGGAAATGCATGTGTTGCATAGAGCATGAAAAATGCCTGGGATGCATAAGATATTGTATGAGTTACAGATTGCGTGAGTTGCAGATTGCATGGGTTGCAAAATGATTTTATGCCATTGAGCTATATAAATCATAAGGAAGTCGCCTCAGTTTGGACTGAGACGAGACTTAGAAGAGTTGAGTATGGAGTATGTGTATTGATATGTTCGCAAATCCATACCAAGCCTGTTGAAGTTGAACTGAGAGCGTACATGTGTGCTCAAGTTAGGCAACTTTGTGATGTCTGAACTCGTGTTCGTACCGTGTTGAGGTTGACATGGTCATTAAATATGAGCTCCACCGTAGCATGCATCATGTTGCATGTGCTAAAGCCGACCTAGTAGGGGGTAACGTGATACATTCCCTCTCCGTTACCATGTAAGCCCTACAACTATGTAGTGTCCTTGGACTTGAACCTATATTATGAAGTTAGAGTTTAGAATGACTTCCTTAGACTTGTCCCTCAGGGTCATGATTGATACAACCACATGAGACAATCCTAGGAAGTTGACTAGACAAAAGATGAATTAGTATGAGTGTTCAAGGAAGACTATTCGCAACCACACCTTATGTTTATGATCCATTGCCTGAGTAATCGTGTGCATGAATTGCATATGATATGACACTATATTTGACTTTATGTTTTTCAAGTACTGCTCAGCGTAAATCTTATAAGGGATTAAGAGTGCTTGATAAAAGTGTGATCGAATTTTCTAGGACACAGATAAGATTGGAATGCATCGTTTGTGTGCTGCATTAATTATTCATTAACTTAATGCAGCATTTTCACTGTCACTATGTGTAAGTTTCGTCGGATCGTATATCCCACTGCACTGCATAAGGAAAGAGGTGAGATGAGATTATGAGTGTGGTTCTATGTGGACGAGTGGGATATTGTTAGTGGCTGACCTGGCACTGGGTGCCAGGTCATGCATCCACCTACCCACACCTTCCCACCGCCTTACACAAGAGACGATGGAGCCTCTATTCTCATAAATAAAGAGAAAGACAGCAAGAGATAGAGAGAAGGGGGGGTCTCTTCTTTGGTTCCGACTGAACTCCGATCTTATCCCTCTTCGATACCAAAGCTCAGGGGTGTGGACACACTAGAAACTCTGATAGCCTCCGTCGTTCGACGATTCATCCCTTCCACCGCTGACAGAACAAAGTACGTCCTCTTTCAAGCTTATGACCAATAGATAGGACTAAAAATGAAGTGATAATTATTGTAAATAAGAGTCTAAAAGATGATGCTGTAAATATTAAAAGGATATGAGATAGAATAGTTTTGATTAAGTTAGTGCTAGGTTGATATTCAAAATTGTCCAAATTATAGAGGGATTAAGCAATGAGTCATACAATGAAATTATGGAAGAGAGTAATAGAAAATCAAATAAAAGCTGAAACTTTAGTGTCAAATAATCAATTTGGATTTATGCCTGAAAGATCGACCATGGAAGCTATTTATGTATTAAGAAGATTAATGGAGAGGTATAAGGAAAAGAAAAAAAAAAAAAGGCCTTCATATGGTATTTATTGATTTAATAAAAGCATATGATAGAGTACCAAGAGAAATAATGTTTTAGAGAAAAAAAGTTACTAAAAGGTATATAGAATTGATAAAAGATATGTATGATAGAGTAATAACTATTGTTAAAATAACAATAGGAGAAACTAGTGAGTTTTCAATTACTGTAGGCTTGCATCAAGGATCTGCCTTAAGTCCGTGTCTTTTTGTATTAATTATGGATGAATTAACCAAACATATTCAAAATAATATCCTATGGTGTATGTTATTTCCAGATGATATAGTGTTGATTGATGAAACTAAATGTAAAGTAAATGTTAAACTAGAGATTTGGAGAGAGGCTTTAGAATTTAAAGGTTTTAAGATTAGTAGAACTAATACTGAATACATAAAATGTAATTTTAGTGGGAGTAGAAATACAAATGAAGAAACAGCAAGCCAAGAGATACCAAGGAGTAAAAAATTTAGATATTTGGAATCAATTATCCAGCAAGAAGGTGAAATAGGTGAAGATGAGAATCATAGAGTTAAAGAATGATGGATTAAGTGAAGGAGTGCTTCGGGAGTATTGTATGATTGGCGCATCCCATTAAAATTGAAAGAAAAATTTCATAAAACCGCAATTAGACCAGCTATGCTATATGGAACAGAGTGTTGGGCAATATTGAAACATGTGAATAAATTAAGTGTAACAGAAATGCATATGTTAAGATGGATATGTAGTAAAACTTTAAAAGATAAAATTAGAAATAAACATATAAGAGAAATGATAGGAGTAACCCAAATTGAAGATAAAATAAGAAAAAATCGATTGTGATGGTTTGGACATATACAACGTAGACCTTTAGATGCTCTAGTTAGAAAGAGTGATCTTTTAACAATCCACGATAAGGATAGAGGTAAAGATAGACCCAAACTAACATGAACAGAAATAATTAAAAAGATATAACTATTTATAATTTGAATGTCGACTTAGTCCTAAATAGGGCAGAGTGAAGAAAACATATTCATGTAGCCGACCCCATGTGGTTAGGAAAAGGCTTAGATGAGTTGAGAGTTGAGTAGAGTAGTGCTAGGTGAGGAGCCAATTAATATTATTAGTGCTTATGCTCCTCAAATAGGTTTAAATAATGCCATAAAGCAACGTTTCTGAAAGAATATGGATGGATTAATTTAAGAAATTTTTAATAGATTAAATAAATTATTAAAAAATTGAATGAACATACAGGAAAAAAATATAGGTTTTAAAAGAGTACATAAAGGTTATGGATTTAAAAATAGAAATGAAAAGGGACATCATTTTAGAGTTTATAATGGCATATTATTTAGTATTAGCTACCACATTTTAAAAAGAACGGCTCTCATTCAATGACTTTTAAAATTGAATATAATGATAATTAAATAGATTCATTTCTTACTAAAAAGATTTTATCGTATTTTTGCTAAAAATTATAAGGTTATACTGAATCAGAGTTTAACCACGCAACATGCATTGATGGTTATAGACGTATATATGAAAATAGAGAAGAAGAGCTAAAAAGTTTAATAATCTAAGGATTAAGTAGTAGAATTTGAAAGAGAAAAAATAATAATTTTTAAGGATAGAATGAAAAAAAAGAAAATGAAGTATAAATAAAGAAATCAATACAATATGAAAAGAAATGGCTAATAGTAATAGAAAAGTAGCTTTAAAGTTGTTAAGAAAGCCATATAATAAGAAAAAGTTGAGTTGAATTGATGGCAAAATGAAAATGTTTAATTAACGGTTAAAGCTAAAAGAGAGTACTATAGAAAATTATTTACAAGTAAAAATAGAAAAACATATGAAAACTATAAGAGTTAAAGAAGTTAAAAAATTTGTACGGTAGGCTAGATGTAAAGCATACAAAGATTTATATCGCAAGCTAAAATTAAAGATAGAGAAAAATATATTTATAGACTTGCTAGATTAAGAGAAAAAAATTAGAGATATGATTCAAATTAAATGCACCAAAATAACGATTAAAAAGTTTTGATAAAAGAGAATGAGATCAAAGAAAGATCAAAAATATTTTAATAAATTATTAAATAAGAATTATATAGATATTTTAAGATGCCTTAGTAATTCCACTAAGGATAAAATTATGATATATACTCCTGGAATTAATGATTATGAGATATAAAAGTTTATGAAAAAGATAAAAATAGGAAGAGCAATAAGATCTGATAAGACTCCCATAAAAATTTGAAAATGTCTTAAGTAATGCTCAAGAAACTTAGATGCTAGTTTATTTTAAAAAAAATTAAAAACTAAAAAAAATGCCTAATGAATGGAGGAAGGACACTACAATACCAATTTAGAGGAACAAAGGAGATATTTAAAATTGCTCTAACTATTATGATATTAAGCTCGAGTCGTACTATAAAACTTTGAAAGAAGGCAATTAAGTAAGTTGATATATTTATAAAACTATCAAATAATTAATTTTATTTTATGCCAGAAACACTGACTATAGAAGCTAGTTTCTTTCTCAGAAGATTGATAAAGAAATATAAAAAGAAAATCTTCATCTAGTTTTTATTGATTTAGATAAAGCATAAGATAAAGTCCATAAAAAAAAATCTTATGGTGGGCGTTAGAAAAGAAAGGAATACTTGTTAGATATATTAACGTAACAAAAAATATGTATAATGGAACAATTACTAGTGTAAAAACCGATGGTAGTACTAGTGAATTCCTTGTTACAATAAATTTATACCAAAGATCTACCCTTAGTCCTGAGCCTTTTGCTAGCTATGGATGAGCGTAGTAGACATTCAGAATGATATTCAATGGTGCATGTTATTTGCAAATGATATAATACTACTGGATAGAACTAAAGCTTGGATTAATCATAAATTAAAATTATAGAAAAATGTATTAGAATCTAAAAGTTTTAGGTTAAGTAGAATAGACAAAATACATAAAATATAATTTTAGTACAATTAAAAATAAAGATGAATATAAAGTAAAAATTGAGGATTATGAAGTTTTTAAAAGTAATCATTTTCGATATTTAGGATCGATTATTCATAAGGAAAAATTGAGGATGATCTTATCTATAAGGATTAAAACATGTTGGATGAAATAAAAAAATGCAACTGGAATATTATGTGATCATAGAGTACTTATAAAATTATAGAAAAAATTTTATAAAACAGTCATAAAACCAGCTATGCTTCACGGTATAAAATATTGGACAGTTAAAAAATTATATGTACACAAAATGAATGTAACTAAAATGAAAATGTTGAAATGAATTTGTAATAATACAAAGATAAAATATTATGTGAAATGCACTAATGTGAAAGAGTTATATGTTACAAGTAGAAGGAAAAAAAGCATAAGTTGATTGAAAATTACATAGAAAGTGATAAGGAAAGATTTAAAATCTTTGCATCCTAAAAAAATTATCCAAATCAAGCAAAATGAAGAAAAAGGACTCATGCAGTCCCTATTAATTTGGGATTTAGGCTTTGTTGTTGTTATTGTTGCTGTTTTTGTTGTTGGTTGTTGTACATGAAGCAAAATCTATGTTGCATATGAAGAAAAGTAAAAACTGACTTTGATATTGTACAGGTCAGATTTAATTTCATTTTTAATTACTAAAAATTAACCATGGATTTTTGGTCCAAGCAAAAAAGTTTAACCATGGATTGACAAATCCTTCCTATTCAACTGAACTGATTGATTGATTAAGTAAGATTGATATCTTCAACCCTCAGTACAAACAACAATCACCTAAATGCTACCTATCTACTTATTATATCTGGCTTAAGGATTTATGTTGTAAATGATGTCTAAAAAGTAACACATCCTCACATCAAAAAACCAGGTACAAGTTCACTTCAACAAACAGCAACTAAAATGCATACATCATGTTAATTCAATTACTGTCAGGTTAGAATATATGACCTGCATTACCTTGTCTGGATGCATAAAAGATGCCTCATCTTGCAGCTGCATCTGAAGGTGACCTTTTAACGGGAAAAGACTTCGATGAAGTTTCAGGCTTCTTTGAAGATATCAGAGATGAAGATAGAAGAGCATCAACAGCCTCGCGTTGCCGCTTTCTTCTTGTGTTCATATCATTTTCTTCTACCAGTTTAGGTGATTTACCTTTGTTTGTGTCAATCACAATGTTATTTTCATTCCCAGAAGAGGGCAAAGTTGAAGAACCTTTATGACTACTAGATTTAGGGTTCTCAGAAAATCTGCGTGCATCTTTTGCTATTTTTATCAAACTACTAACAGAATCTGTTTCTGATGGTACACTGACCTTAATCGTTTCTTCCATTCTTTCACACATAGGATTTTTTTTCAGCATGTTCTTGGTTCTTGCCATCTTATCATTCCGCTTATGGGGCTTGTTCCCTTCATCTTGTCTTCTTATAGTTGCCAACTTATCTTTATGGCATCTGGAATTCTGCTGCAGAACTTTACCATCTAGAAGACCACTGTTTCCCGAGTTATGTCTTCCCTTAAGACCAGTCATATCACAATCATGCAAATGCCTGCTTGCATGTGCAACCGGATTCCCATCTATGAGTTTAGTTTTTCCTCTTTGTCCTCTAGCGTTAATGTTCACAGGTTGATCACCAAAGCTGGCATCTTTGTGCCTTCCACCCTGCTTATGTTGACTTGAATGTAGATCCAAAATTGAAGAGGCAAGGTTTTCTCTGGACGAGGATAGACCAAATATTGACTTATATGATCTGTCAACTGAAATGAACAAATTTCTTTCTTTAGAGTTTTGGATCAAAGCAGCCCAATGGAGATTTGTCTGCAATTTCTGTGCATTACCGACTATCCATAAAGAGTATTTGGCCCGTGTTAAAGCAACATTCATGCGTCTCACATCAGCAACAAAACCAATACCACTTGAATTGTTCATAGGTGGTTTGGCATGGGAATTCGAAGCTCTAACAGTTGATAGTACTAAAATGTCTACTTCACGGCCTTGAAATCCATCAACAGTGTTGAGCTCCATATCAGAAATAATTTCTGGTCCAAATGCATCAGAAAAACCGTGAACGCAACAATGAAAGTTGACTCCTATAGGGAGTTATGATACCTATTCTTCCGGGAACAAATTCTGATGGATATCTATTTCAAGAAATCAAAGAACCAGAATAATAAACAAAAATTGCATGAATATACAAAACAAGTTGCATTAGATCTCTGAAAAGAAATGGCAACTTTACCTTTTCTTAAATAACTTCAATATTTCAACAGCTGCATCAGCTTCAAACTCATTATAACGGGAAAGAGAACCAGAATTCTTTCCATGATGTTCATGACCATAAGCAATATCAAAGAACATGTAAGGACCAAGACAAGCATTCTCATGAAATGCTGCTGTTCTGCTGGCCATCTGAGCACCATTTAGCAATTTGTTCTCATAAAAGTGCAAAGATGGGAATTTACTTATCTCAGGGTGCATACGATACTGGAGAGGAAAGAATACATAAAAACTTAGAAAACCAACTGAAGCTATAGTTTAATATGCCTAAATATGATATCCAACGTGAAAACTCAATGGCTAAAAAAATTTCTGGGTACATATGTCATAACATTTATTATTTTTGAAACATATAACAATTTGATACACTATATTCTTTTTGATTCTTTGCAGTTCCATATGCAATGGTAAAACAATAATACTCCTATATAATGTACCACAGTACCAGTGCAGCAGAGGCGCATGCACTCATGTGTGTGTGTGCAACAATCACTTGCAAAAGTTAAACAAGAAGATCTATCAGTGATGTGGTTCTGGTAAGAAGGCATGAAGTGCTGCAAATATTAAGGCATCATATTTAGATGATGAACAACCCTGCAATTCAGCAATCAAGATTACAGAGACTGCCTAAAGCAATAATTATGGAAAACAGTGAATTGATGCAGCTGGTATTAAGGTGTCAGAATATCTTGCTGGTACTAGAACTGCATAACAATCCAAACGATGTGTGCTTGAGAATAGGCAAAGATGCACTAAGAGGTCATATTTGTGTACAAAATACCTTAGGAGAACCTCAAGGCATAGCCCAGCTTCTTCAGCCACCTTAACAAGCTTCCTTGGTATAGCCAAGAGAACAGCATTGAGCCACAAGAAATAAGTGGCAACAAAAAATTGTGCCCCATGTAGTGGAGTGCTTCCCAAGAAAAGCTCATGATCACAATTCACAAATACAAGATAAAGCACAGCTTTAAAAGAAGATGGCCCTAGAATTGCACATTGATCAGGGCACATCAAGATGTTTATTTGGGGCACTAGGATTGGATTAATAGACTAACATGGGAGATTCCTATTTTTTGATAATACTAGCACCCGAGCACATGCAATGCACACATGGGAAAAAAAAAATATAAAATTTTCAATGGCATGCAATGCAATGCAATAAGGAAAAATAATACTAAAAATAATTGATTTTGTATACTTTTTTGTACTTTTGTCTCTATTATCTACTCTTACAACTATTCTAATTAAATATTTACTTATCTATCTACTGTTAGCATTTCTTTATTTTCCTAATTTGTTTAATCTTATCATTTTTTATTTGCAACATGATTTTAATTTTCTATTCTTATTCATTTATCCTCACAAAATGGTGGTAAGAGAATAAAAAAGAGAAGATTTTTTGGTATAATCATACCAAAAAAAGAAAATATTTCATTACATTTTTTCCTTATTTGTTTATGGTTGGCAGTTTTGATTTTTCCTTATTTGTTTCTATAACGATTTTTGGTTTACCCTTTTCTTACATGTTTATAACAAATTTCTTGAATTATGTACCTATTTTGTTGGAAGCTGAGATTTTCTTATTTGTTGATTCATACAATTATTATTAGGCAAAAATTTCTTTATTTTTCAAAAACGGATGTTTAAGTTTGTTTCCTTATTTACACTTCCTTATTTATACATAGTTAAGATTATATAGGTAATCTAAAAACATGGAAGGACATTTTCAGAATCAAAAATATGGAATCTGGAAGGAATATTCTAGGATTTCAAAGCTCATGTTTTTGATATAGTAAAGATATTTAGCGTGAGTATCAATAATATAGGATTTTAATCAAATTAAATAGACCATTTCAGGTCATATTTAAGACCTTGAAGACTTGGTAAGAATAGATTTTAAAGATGGCAATCCATTTCATTAATGAAAACACTGATATGATCTACGAATCCATCTTTGCTTTTTCCTATTGGTAAGTTTTAATGAGATAGTGACCTTCATGATTAAGTATTTTTTTCATGTTGTATAAAAACTTCAAGATTGATTTCAATTTTCAAAATAAGTTGTCTATGTTTGCATGCTTCCATGGCCTTCTTTCCTTTTTGCTTTATTCCCAACAATTCAAGACATCTTCACAAAGTGAAACTATCATCATATCTTGCATTCAAGAATTTCTAGTTGACCTTATAAGTCACAAGGGATAGGGTGAATCATCCACCTGACCTAACACAAAGACCCATAACATGTATAGGTAATAGCTTCAGATGTTTCCAACACTTATTTTCTAGTTAACCTCCAGTAGAAAATATGTCAAAACAGAATGGATCTTTATTTCTGAAGTTAAGGGATACCAACTCGAATCTCATGTGTGCACACAGCATGGATGTATGCACCCACGAAAAGAAAAGGAAGATGAAAGGAAAAAAGCACGTGTCCAGAAATTGTTTAATATCAGCATGTAGTTGCTAGAAAATAAACTGTTCAGTGTAGATGATGAACTTACTCGTATTATTTATGGACTAAAGAACAATTCTCAGAATTGCTTTCTTAAGTTATTGCTACCAAATTGATTTTCTAGTTATGTAGTTATATTTATTAATAATCTATGCATTGTGAAATGATTTCCCACAGTATACTTTTGCTCCTGCCAACTTTACAGGATACATCAAACATGACCATGTCTAAAGTGTTCATGAAGTGCTGCACCAGTGAATATACTTTGCATCTAGCCACTGTTGCATCCACATTGTCTTTCAGAACCTTTCCTTTCCAAGTGTCTGGATGGAGTCAGGCTTTGGTTTGAATAGAATAAAGAACTTTTCTCACCTCATAACCCAAATAACCCTACTAAGTCATGATGAACACCAATTAAAACCATAGTTATGGCAGAATAATCCACTACAAACCTCCTGACAATCCTTCTTAGTATAAAAATTTTATTTCCCTATATATCAATTATTTTTTGCAAATAGAAAAGAATTTGAACCTGCATGATAAAAATTTTATAATGTAATTGGTGCAATACATCAACCACCAGTGCTAATCACTAATCATGATAGATAACCAGCAATCATGCTTCAAAGCATATTAACATGGAAGCATAAAAGAGGCAACAGTATGTATTAAACCTTGACTTTATCTGAACAAATACACAGATTTCAAATAAAATATGGCCATCTGTTTAATTACCTGTTCAGTAAGCATTATAACTGGGTGACCAGCTCGTTGTAACCGCTCAAACATGCTGCACTCATAGAGAAACTTGCTGGCCACATTAGAAAGCACAGTAGCTGGAAGCTGCTTCGGATCACCAACCTTCCAAAAGAGAACTTATCAACAAGAGTTTTTATCATTGCTTAAGTAAAAGAATTGAAGATATTACCATGACACATTTGGTTCCATTTGACTTGAGAAGCTGAAGTGGAATCAACGTTGCTGGTTCAAGAGCCTAGAAAAGAAAATTCCAAAGACATTCACAATTTAGTTTGGTCAGTCCTGGAACAAACTGAGCTGACATATATAATGGAGAACAGAAGAAAAGGCATACCTGGGCTGCTTCATCAATTACAACAACATCAAACAAGGTTTGTTCAGAAAATTTTCCAAATTTACCACAAGATGCTGATTCAGAACAAACACCATAAATGTCACCACCGCACCCACTAAGTGTTGTTACTACAATTTCAGCCTCCCTTAGGATAGATTTTCGAATATTATGCTTGAGGGACCTGCTTTCATCATAAGCTTTCTTTTCTCGGGCCTGAGCAGCAGAAAGTTTCCCACAAATTGCTTTCTTCTGTCCATACAAAATGTTGAGCTTTGCTCCTATCGCTGCATCAGGTACCTTTTGTGAATCCTCTTCCTTGGAGAGCCCATTGTCTAGAGAAATATTTGTGCTCATATGACCACCATCATCTAGTTTAGCACGTTTGGCTTCATAATACCGTATACTATCTACGACCTTCTCAAGTTTAGCACGAAGAGAACTAGAAGTCTCTGCATCTATATCATTCTTTGCATCAGTGTGGTTTTTGTCTTCTCTCAAACGTTGTTCAACAAGCGTATCAATGAAATAAGGCAGTGAACTAGGATGAACTGTTTTGGCATTGCCTACCCTCACTATATACGGTTTGTACACTTTTCCATCATTCCCATAAAGACCCTGACTAAATCTTGATACCAGCTCATCAACTGCTGCATTTGATTGTGCACAGATGAGAACCCTTCCTCTTACAGCACGTTCTGTTGGTCCAGACGAATCTTTTTCTGCATCCTCAATCATTTGTTTAGCCAAAGCTGCATCCTGCCAAGCTCTTGCTACTGCAGCTGCCTGGCTAATCTGTGTTCTTGGATTGCTGCATGTGATATTAGTTGTTCTTGAACCACTGCCATGTTTTTTGGAGGAATGGTTGTTACACACCGTTGGTAAAGCGAGCAACGCACTTACAATAGCAACAATTGTTCTAGTTTTACCAGTGCCTGCAAAAGAGAAGAATTTCAGAACATCTCTCTATCTCTCCCTCTCACAAACAAACAAACGCAAGCACACACAAACACTAGGTGCATACATAAGGATATTACTAATCAATAAAGATCAGAAAGAACTGAAACCTGGAGGACCCTGTATAAGAGAGAGTTCAAAACTTCTTCTGGAATCCTGTTTTCTGATAGCAACGCTGATGGCTTGAAGCTGACTGTCATTAAATGAGGACATCAACATTTTCTGCATGGCCTGAGAAAGCCTCCCTAGTTGGACGTTCCCAGATTCAGGATACCCAAGGGAACCATCAACTGGATTCAAAATAATTGGAAGTATAGGGATGTCATGCAGTGATGAAAGAGCTTGAAATTCTCGAAGTTGAGGGGTTATACTCATTATCCGGCTGAAAAACCATTTACTCCGTTCAAGTAGAAGCCTTTTCACTTTATTTAAACGTGAAGAACCAATTGGAAGATAGAACCTGATTACAAGAATTATTGATGAACCTTTACCACTTGTCTCACGTCTCTCCACCTGAGATATAAACCAACACAATACAAGCCCAGTTAAGGCATAGAGCTTTAGTAATTAAATTTTAAATTTAAAAAATGAAGTTAATACCTTTCCAAGTACATGCACATGTTGGGCGGAGTTTTGCAGGGGTTCTTTGGTGAGCAAGACCAGGTCATTCTCTACACAGCCTCTAGATATTAAAGATTCAGTGTTATCAGGACGGCACCGAACAAGATGAAAATCATCAATCCTTTCAACTGAGAGAATACATAGGCTGCCACAAGAGATGACATCTGAAGAGGTCTCTATGTATGTATTATGTAGCTGAGCTTTGAATTCTTCCAGAACCAATGGCCGGAAAATTTCGACATAATGGTTTGGTGATTGGAAACATAAAGGCACCTCTCTCAAATTGGTTGAACTTGTGTTCCCAACTTCATTAGCAGAAGATAACGCCACAACAGCAAAGTAATCCATCTCTAAAATGGGTCTATACCAATCATCCAATCTTGGTGGCTTAAGTCTTCTAATTCCCATGTCCTTTTTACTAAGGAAACCCATTTTACTTGTTATTGGTAATTGAAGTGGAACAGCTTGCCTTTTAGGAGCAGAAACACTTAGCTTTGTGAGGACTAGTTTTGGACGTTTAGAATTATCGAGTGCACATTCCAAGGGATCATCTTCTGCATCATGTATTAAATCTTTAATGAAAGCATCCCCTTTTTCCACTTCCAAAGAAGGAATAGTCTGAGCTGATGACCGATGATGCACAGGTCTTGAAGATGTGTTGGCTTTTCTGAGTGATGCAGCAATCTCATTGGCATCAGACAACTTATATGGTTGCTTGTCTGAGCTTTTGCCTTTTAAGGGGATAGGAGAAGTTGCTCTTCCACTAACAGATGGCTCAACTCTAGAAGAAATTCGATTGTCAGTATCCTGCTTTTGAGAAGAAATTTGAGTATCCTTGACAGATGTTCTTGGTCTAACAGTTTCAAATATCTCTCTTGACAAACTAGTACTGTTGGAAACCACAGGACCATCTGATAGAGACTCTTTGCTGGCCAAATTTGGGAAAGCTGCTGCTTCCGCTTCATCATCTGATATGTCAATGACATCTCTACCCCTGATTATTCGAGTTGGATCGTCGCCCTTGGCATGTAGAACTTGGTTGCCACAGAAATTACTCAAAGGAGCAGGACTTCCCTTCCCAAATAAAGGTTCAGAAAGTAACTGCTCTGCCTTCAACACTTTCCCTTGAATAAACTGAGAAGCTTCTTTGTGTAATGAAATTGTAAGATGATAAATTTTGTCTTTCAGCTCGTCAACTGCAACGGCATCTAGTATGCAAAAGCTACACTTGTTTAACACGTCTACCACAAGCAAGGAAGTTTAGAGAAACATGAGATAATGTAAAATAAGGGGGAAAAAAATAAACCTTGTGGTATCATTGCTTCAATGGCATTGATAGTGTATGCAGCTGTGCCACCATGTGAACCTTTTATAGAGTTCAGCAGAGCAAACATGCACTGCTTCCAGTGTCTACTAATGACAACAAGAGATGACCTCCCCCAGTCCACCAAATCAGAGAGCCATCTGATGTCAAAAATATGAGGCTCAAGCACCATGGATCCTAAATTCCCTGACCACTCTTTAGCTGATAAGCTCACCCTTTCATAAACAACAGGAAGTACCTCCAGCAGCCGAACACATGTCATCTGCAATTACATAAAAATAAAGAAATAAAGAAAATGGAAGGGACCCATAAAAAAGAATATCCATAACAGAAAAGGAAAAATGTCTTAAGTGGGAAGTAGATATAAAAAAGGAGAGATTTCAACATTTAATACCTGACAATTCTTGCTATTAATAAGCTTCTTTCCTTCCTCCAAGCATTTTAATATGGAAGGCCACATAATGGCCGATAGGAAATAACAGAACTTCTCCCAAGATTTCATGCCCACAACAATTGCTGAACCTCCAGGTCTCACCGAGGAATAATCAGAACAAGGTTGCCGCAAAAATCCTCCCTCGGATACAAGTTTTGCAGAGTTTGAATCCTGGTTGATAGGCAATTTCTGAGAAGTAACTACTTCCTTCAATAGTTTACGCGTGACGAAAAATAAGTGCTGGAGATCATGAAAATTTCCCAAAAAGGAATCAACTTGGACCTGAAAATTGAGCAAAATTGTAATAATGTTAAGATCATGGCAAGATTACTTTTCATCTACACTCAACAATTCAACTCAACTCAACTAAGCCTTTTCCCAACTGCATGGGGTCGGCTACATGAATTTGCTTCCTCCACTGCTCTATTCAACACTAAGTCGACACTCAAATTACAAATAGTTGTATCTTTTTTAATTATTTCTGTCCATGTTAGTTTAAGTCTACCTTTACCTCTATCATTACCATGAATTGTTAAAATATCACTCTTTGCATTTAAAGGTCTTCGTTATATATGTCCAAACTACCGTAATCGGTTCTCTCATTTTATCTTCAATTGAGACTACTCCTATCATTTTTCATATATGTTTATTTCTAATTCTATCTTTTAAAGTTTTACAACATATCCATCTTAGCATGTGCATTTCTGTTCACTTAATTTATTCACATATTATTTCAGTATTGCCCAACACTTTATTCCATATAACATAGCTGGCCTAATAGCAGTTTTATAAAATTTTTCTTTCAGTTTTAATGGGATGTGTCGATCATACAATACTCCAAAAGCATTCCTCCACTTAATCCATTATGCTTTAACTCTATGATTCACATCTTCATCTATTTCACCTTTTTACTGGATAATAATTGATCCCAAATACCTAAATTTTTTACTCTTTGGTATCTCTTGGTTTGCAATATTCATTATCTCTTCATTTATATTTCTACATCTACTAAAATTACATTTCATGTATTCAGTTTTAGTTTTACCAATCTTGAAACCCTTAGATTCTAAAGCCTCTCTCCAAATCTCTAACTTAGCATTTACTCCAGATTTAGTTTCATCAATCAACACTATATCTCGTCTGCAAATAACATATATCATGGGATATCATCTTGAATATGTTTGGTTAATTCATCCATAACTAATGCAAAAAGAGACAGACTTTTAAGGCAGATCCTTAATGTAAACCTACAGTAATTGAAAACTCACCAGTTTCTCCTATTGTTGTTTTAACAATAGTTATTGCTCTATCATACATATTTTTATCAATTCTATATACCTTTTGGTAACTTCTTTTTTCTCTAAAACCCACCATATTATTTTTCTAGGTACTCTATCATATGCTTTCTCTAAATCAATAAAGACCATATGAAGGTCTTTTTTTTTTTTTCCCATACCTTTCCATCAATCTTCTTAAAAAATAAATAGTTTCTATGGTCGATCTTCTAGGCATAAATTCAAATTGATTATTTGACACCAAAGTTTAAGCTCTCATTCAATTTTGTATTACTCTCTCCCATAATTTTATTGTATGACTCATCAACTTAATCCCTATATAATTTGCACAGTTTCGAATATCCTCTTTATTTTTGTATATGGGTATTAATATGCTTTTTCTCCAATCATCCGGTATTCTTTTAGTTACTACAATCCTGTTAAATAAATTGGTTAACCACATGACTCCAAATTTTTTTAAGCCTTTCCAAACCTCAATAGGGATCGCATCTGACCCTAAAGCCTTTGCATTTTTCATTTTACTCAAAGCTTTTTAACCTCAAGCATGCTAAATTTACGAAAAAATTTATTTTCATTTGTTACTCTTAGGTTATCACGTCCTTCTACCCTTAAATTTATTAAATTATTTTTATTTAATAATTTTTTAAAATAACTTTTTCATCGTTCTTTATCTCTTCTTTTTCTAAGACTCTTTCATCTTCATCCTTAATATATTTAATATAGTCAAAAAATTTTGTTTTCTTTTTCTTAGTTTTGGTGGTTTATATATAGTCTTTTCACCTTCTTTCATATCTAGTCTATTATATAAATCATAAGCTTTAAGTTTGGCATTACTTACCGCTTTTTTAGCTTCTTTCTTTGTATCCCTGTACTTTTTAAGACTTTCTTCATCCCTTACCTCTTGCCAAATTTTGTAGTTTGTCCTTTTAAGCTTGATAGCAGCTTGAATTTTCTCATTCCACCATCAAGTTTTCTGTCCTAATATTCCTACACCTTTTGATTCTCCTAAAACTGCTTTTGCTACTTAGTTGCTTTTTTCCACATTAAGTTGGGATCATTATCTGTATTCATAGTCATTTCTCTTACTAACTTTTCTTTAAATAATTCTAGTTTTCTTCTTTAAAATTTCACCATTTAATTTTTAAATTAATAATTTTACGTTTTACTCTATATTTTTTTTATCCATATATCTACTACCATTATCCTATATTATGAAGTTAAACTTTCTTCTATAATAACTTTACAGTTTTTGCATGTTATTTTATCCACCTTCCTAGTTAAGAAAAAGTCTATTTGACTTTTATTAGATCCATTTTTAAATGTTATTAAATGTTCGTCTTTTTTTTTGAAATAAGTGTTTGCTATTATGAGATCATACGCTACTACAAAATCTAGTATACTCATGCCAGTTTCATTCCTATCTCTAAATCCATACCCTCCATGTACCGATTCATATCCATCCCTCTGTTTACCTACATATCCATTAAAATCTCCTCCCATATATATTTTTTTTATGGTATTTCTTGCATTACTTCATCTATATCTTCCCAAAATTGTATCTTAATTCGTTGGTCTAATCCTACTTGTGATGCATATGCGCTAATTATATTAATTAAATTATTCTTAATTATAAGTTTTGGTGTTATAATCCAATCTCTTTTTCTAGTAACCTTAATATATTCTTTAAAATTCTTGTCTACAATTATTCCTACTTCATTTCTATTTTTATATTTTTAATGTAATATAATTTATATCATGTATTCTTTATTTCTCTAAATCTTTCACCTACCCATTTAGTCTCTTGTAAGCATATTATATTTATTTTTCTCCTAATCATAGTATCTACTATCTCCATTGCTTTACATGTTAGTGTTCCTATATTCCGAGTTGCTACTCTAAGCTGACTATCATGGACTAACTTCTTTATCTGCACTCATCCATAGTGCAGGAACTCTTGCTCATTTATCACCGCATTCGGGCGCCAGTGCGGCGCTCCTTGTTCATTTTTTGAAACATCCAGAGGCAAATGCAATGCGTCTCTTAACGGGAACGTCCTAGCCCTTTGCATAGTTTGATTTGGTAGATTCATATTTTAGGGGATCTGATGGAGTTTTATGCTGGCTGTTAGCTACCTAACGCAACCCTCCTCCTTTACTTTTCATCTACTTAACATAATAAATTCAGTTTCAAGTATCATCAGCACAAGGAAACAAGCCATATGGCAAACACATTGGTTTAGCTTCAGTGAAAACTCACCAATGTCTAGAAATATTAATTAGCAAGTGGGTTTTAGTGATCTATTTTCATTAATTCCTCATTCTCATATATCTTCCTAAAGAGTACAAAGTATAGAAATCAGTTTTTTTTTTCATTTTACTCCAATAAATTCTGAAACCCTTTTTTCCCTCCAATGCACAAATTCATAAATCTACCATTATGCACTTGCACAGCAGTCATATTCTCATTTGAAAACTTTGATTCACTTGAATAACCTTTTTTTGGCTAGGAATCGGTTGGGGCAGGGGGCAGGGGGCAGGGGGCAAGGGGCTGTGTTGTGCAGTAATTCTACAATGGAAGTAAAAATAAACTAAGCTAAAGCAACAAACAGATTACAAGACCCTTGCTACCATTAGCTCAAAAAGATAACTAAAGCATCAAGAACCAAACAAGGAATAAAATCACAATCCTCATATGCACAAGCTAGCAACATTACAAAAGCATAAGCATCAACATCACTTTGTACCTAAATTCTGTTCTCTCCATAACATCAAGAAGATCACAAAGTTGATCATACAGCAGTAACAACTCTACCTTCCAAGACAAACCTATATACAGGAGTCAATGCAAAAAAATAAAAGTGACTCTCTACACCACTTATCAGCAAAGACAGCATCACCAACTACACCAACACTCTTTTTGTTGAGCATGTCCCAACTTTATAATTCCTAGAGAAAAGTGGCAAAGGAATTTTAAACATTATACTTTGAAATGAACTTAATAGGTGGCTCCCACCATTGCCTGGTCTAGGGAAAATCAGATGTATGCACGCTTAACCCCACGTGCACATTGGCTATTTCCATATTTCAAACCCACGACCTCCATATTACAATGCAGCAACCATAGCACCTTACGCACCAAGTCTCACCCTCTCTATAATGAACCTAAAATCTTGATGTGTCCTCAGTCCATGAGTTAAAAAGAACTTGCCAATTCCTTTTTTTAAGACATTCAGCCAATGTAAATGTCAAGAATGGCTATGAACAGTCCATCTCAACCAGGTCACTAAATAAAATTAACAAATCCCCATCAACAGTGGATTTGTCCACCCAACAATACCCATGGAATTTATACCACCACATTGCATGCTTCTAACTTATAATTTTCAACCACATTTCACATGAAAACATCAAAGTTTAATGCTTAAAAAATTTCAGATGTTATCCAAGTACAAAGATAAAGTTCACAAAATCAAATGCCCTACAACAGAAGAAAAGTGCTTGTCACCCCATTATTAACCCAAAAAAAGGCTCCTTGCAGATCTCACTTCTTAAATAAACTCCTAACAGAAGAAACCAATAACCTAAGGCATGCCCTCACTTAGAAGCAAAGAGGAATAGAAGGGAAACCTCCATCAAGGTATACAGTTGATAAGACATCAAAAATAAATTTGGCTGATTGACAAATTATTACAGTAATTGGTTAAGTGAGAGGTACAAGTAAATAGAATAAAAGCAAAGACTTCACAAACAACAAGCATAATTTGAAAAACAAATGAATAAAAAATCTAAAGGATATCTCATTTACGGAAACACCAAGACAAATCATTAAGCCTGGCTAACTTTAAGCAAAACTCAACCTATAAATTGGGTATCCGTTAAAAAGACTACCTGTTTTAAAGCAAATCTCAGCCCCAAAAAAATTGCAGATAGAGAAGACACACTGGAGCAAAGAAATTGAAGTCCAGAAGTCAGACCTCGTGAATTAGAAACATGCTCCAAGATAACCCTATCAGCTTGCCTCATGCTCTGCAACAAGTGGGCTAGCTTGATGTTAAAAGATTATAAAAGGCAGCAA
Organism: Calamus simplicifolius; assembly: GCA_900491605.1. Lineage (NCBI taxonomy): Eukaryota > Viridiplantae > Streptophyta > Magnoliopsida > Arecales > Arecaceae > Calamus > Calamus simplicifolius. The sequence goes on from UESW01003928.1 coordinate 275,809, forward strand.
AACAGTCTAATATCAGCAAGTACAATGCCTTTTTTACTTGTCATTGCATGTTAGCACTGGCACCTATATCCTATCAAACTCAGAAAAAGGTATTAACATGGAATAATTTAAGCTGGAACACTCACATCATTAGGGTCTACAAGCAGAAGTATCAAGCTTTCTGCCATTCTTGGTTCCCAAGTCCACTGTTTATGAAGTTCACGGTGCTCAATTTGCATGACAAAATGGCCAGCAAACCTAAGTCAATTTTAAAACATAATTCCAGTAAGTGCTGCAACAGAAAATTAACAAATGGATGTTGCAGTGATGACAGGAAAAAAAAATGCTGGAAACCTCTTGAATGTTCGTAGTAGAAGAATACACATCAATGACGCTTTAACAGAGTTTCTAGACTCGTTCCCATCTCCACCATCATCAGAACCATTTGGAACCTCCCACATCAAGGATGATGAAATTTCTCCAGCATATGATGACAACCAGTCATCTAAAGAAAGTGAAAACTCCACACTAGACATGGACTCCAGAGTAGAGATATGAGCCAAAGCCCAAAAAACAGCTTTTGAAAAAGATATAGGAAGAATTGAGGGATCAGTTTTAATCAGAGCATCAAACCATAATGCAGGGACACATGTCCATTCTTTACATTCACGAGAGGTAAGCTTGCTTTGGATGCCAAAGAGATTCCAACAACTGTAATCCTTCTCCTCATTGTCATGGGAAAAATGGAGTTCATCCTCATCATCAATAAAATCAGCTGAGGTGCTCATACTAACGTTTGAAACTGAATGGTACTGTAACTTCAAAGAAATCAAAGCAGAAGCATCAGAAATCATAATTGTATTGATGAGATCAAATGCCGGTTGACGCAAAGAACTATGAAGAGATGAATCCCTCAGCGAGCTGACCAGAGAAGGACCCCTGCATCAATATCAAAGTTTAGATAATACGTATCTGCAATATTTTAAAATATATATATAGCCTACAGCATACCATAGTTGTCAGACCCGACTCGACCCAGCAAAGGGCTCGGGTCACCGGGTCACTGGTTCAACCATCGATCACCGGTTGAACCATCGATTCAATTATTTTAATATAAAAATATATTTATATTAATAAAAATTAAATTTTAATAAAATAAACATATGAATACTAATTTTCATAATCTCCTTTTCGAAAAAAAAAATCTTTTTTGGTATCTTATTTATCTCTAAAATTCGCTTACTTTTAATCGGTGTACCCATTTAGTTTGATTTAACTTTTCTCAAAAAAAAAAGAAAGAAAATTAAAGAAAATTTCCATCCGAGTTTCCTTTATTTTCATCATTTTCTCTTTATGTCTCTACTTTCCCAACTTGATTCCCATAAAATTTTCATATTTCCACCATTTTTCCTTTTTTTATTCTTCTCTCATCAATGCTCTTCTTTCCATGATCTCCTTTTCTTTCTCCATAAAATTTGCGAGCATCCCAATGGAGAAAAAGTTGTCATAAACTCTCAGGAATTTGAAACGCCAAAGGCCAGAAAATTTGAAACGGCATTGATAAACCCGTGACCCAGTTCAGGCCGGGTTAACCGGTTCACCCGTGAACCAGACGGGTTGATCGGGTTATTCCGAGTCTCTTATGTATCCGGTTTTATGTTAATAACCCGATCTCTTACATATCCGGTTTTATGTTAGAATCTGAACGGCTTGGCCTTCGGGTCCCGGTTCAACCGGCCGGTCCGGTCCGGTTTTAAAAACTATGCAGCATACAGTGCACATTACTACTACCAAATAAGGAAAATCACAATTGAAACCAAGCGTATTGCCTACACCCAAAAAGAAAGAATCCTTTTTATTTGTTGTCTAGCTGAAATAACCAGCAATCAAAACAGAATCATGATGGTAAAAAATCAAATTCACATGCAGGTGACCCATGCTGGTAAAAAGACTCCCATGCAAGTGTCAAATTCATGTGCAGATGCACAGCATGAAATTTCTGTGACACCAAGTCTATCGTCATTTCTTCACCACTCAAGGTTATCTCAAGAATCCAAGTAATGTGTTCCATGCTCCTTTATTTTGGGAGGAAAAACATTGCAATACACCTTCAGTTTGACAGACCACCAAGGGAGGAAAAACAGTTCCAATTATGCCTGTCATGGGAGGAACTCAAGTATTCTTTTGTGAAACGTGCCCAGAGACATGTATCACATGAATGTGGAGTATGGACTCAACCATGTATCTCAAAACAATTCAAGGACAATAAGAAGTAGCTGTCAGCGAGCAAAAATTGAGCCGAATCAGCAATATTACTTCTTTGATTAGTTGAAACAACATAAGTAAACATTTTGACACCATATGCTTTTCAATTTTTATCTATTTCTCTTTTTTTTTATACACAGCTTGGCACAAACTTCTAGATATATAGTTGACGTGTATAGGATCACTTTGCATCTGTTTTGTGTTAGATTTTGTATAAGACACTTTTTATCCCCTCACGCACAAACTTCTTTCCATTATGAAATTATTAGGTAACATATTTAATATGTATGATCTTGCTCAGTAATAGATATTCTGAAACCTACTAAAGGACAACATTCCTTACTCGTAACTATCATAGAACTAGTACTAGATCTTGAAGGAGTTTCATATGTTGTACAAGACAAGCATTCAAACCATCTAGTGAGATAAGAATGATTCATTTGACAATGGAAGCAGTTATCAAAAATATAAAATTCTTTAACTATAGTGACCTATGAATGCATATCAACATAAGCTATAACCTTTAATTCACACCTGTTTACCCCTACAAAAGCTTAAGTCACCCAAAATAGAAAATGCTTTCATATTGTTTGTCATAGCCTCAATTTATATCATTTTTGGTTTTGTAAAAACTCAACACCATGCACTGACCATTTTAGGCTAACACTGTACATACTCAAAACTAACTCAAACAATTATCTCCAAAACCTTTTAAAATTAAAATATTACCTTCCTCAAATATAACTAATCTCTGAAGTTATTTCTTCATGTATTACCACACATTCACCACAACATATTTGTTTTTGCTATGTTCCTTGTATGCTAGTGTAGGTCCCAACTTACAATGTCCCAATCCATGCAAGGTCTCATAGCTGCTTTATATAATCTTCCCGATATGTTAAAATGGGTTCCAACTGATGGTGCATCAAAAATCTCAAAAACTAGTTAGTAGGTAAAAAGGCCTACCTGGTCAGTCATGCAATTTAAGTTTATGCAACCAGGGATAACCAACCATCCAGGGTCTCTCAAGATGGTCTACAAAAAGAGAGAAGGCAGGCAAAATTTTATCTAGTAACTGCATTCATTTGGGGACAAAAGTCATAAGTTAAAAATTAATTTTAGAACACAATGCATAATGTAATAAAATAAAGAGGGCTGGAATTTTCTATGATTAAGAAGATATAGACATAATATTTATTCTATCAAGAGGAAAATGCTGAGGTGAATATGTGGTAGATCTAGGAAAGATGGACTTAAGTTATCAAGCAACAGCAACAGCAATAAAGCCTTAATTACAAACTAGCTGGGGACAGCTATATGAATCCTTTTTCTCCATTCTATTCAATTTTGAGCCATATATCCAACAAAAATTATGAAGCACAAAAGTTAAATTGATGCAGCAGAAATCAATTATAAAGACAAGGTCATGCAAAAGGATGTGAAAAGAAGAAAGCTGTCACCTAATAAGAGCAAGTATTAAAGGATTCATAAAGTAATTTCCAAGTGCATGGGGCAAGACTTTATCATAATGGAAATTATGGTTAAATGCTACATAATATACAAAATGACATAGAGAAAAAGAGAGTATAAAGTAATTGAATGCATGAAGCACAAAAAAAATACAATAGATTTGCTTCGAGCTTACCACATATGAGCGCACTCAAAAGGCGGGCATGGAGGATTCATTGTATAGCCACGATGTATGATAAGAAGAGCTATCTAAAAATATAGTCATAAAGATGGCAAGAAAATAAATAGAAAAGAAAATATGATCAGTCCATTAAAACAAAGAAAATAATATATTTAAACTACCAAATATAGACAGTGTGAAATATGTCAAAAAGCTTTAAAAAAATGTAAGGTTAATCTGGACTTGTTTTAGCCCATTATTTATCTTGTTTCAAAGATATTAATGTTACGAAGAGGAAATCAGCTAACCTTACGAGCATTTTTTCTTGTTAGTAGACTGAAGTTGCTACTCTGAGTCACCTGATGAAGGAGAAAATAGAGGAAGTGTCTTCGTTGCTTTTCATGCTCGCCATCTTGCAAAGCTTCAAGAGACTGGATGAAGAATTTCAGTTTATTTGTAAGTAGATGCAAACGAAGAAAATGAGCAAGTACATAATGAAAATCATGTGTATGAAGTACATATACGCATAGATTGGTGCACATGTACATTATATATCTACATGTCTGTTTGTTTGTGTGTCACATGTGTGCATATGGGTGTCATTATGGTCAAAAGGTGTTAACGAAGGGACCAAACACCTGCTATAAAATTCAGCGACTTGAGTTGCAAAACAAAAAATCTAAATGTGACCTTGAAAAGCTAAAATGCCAGTGTACTAAATAGCATTTTTTTTTGAAAAACTTTTTGGGTAAGATAGACCATTTACATAGCTCTTGTACCTATCCCAAATAGTCAGAATATGCTAGCTTCAAAACTACAGCAAGGAAGCTGTCAGTCCAAACCTTAAAATAAAATAATTTGTTCTAAAAACCTCTTGCCTAAGCATCAACTGGTCCCATGACCCATATAAATAGTTTTAACAGCATGATACAGTGTGTTGATTTTGGGACAAATTGATGCCTAGGACTCTCCAAAATATATGATTTTTTTGAAGAATTTTATAATGAATGTAAAGTTCTGCTTTTGCACCCTACATGTAAGCATGTGTGAGTTAGACACGTATGTATATGATGAGAAATAAAACCAGATGGCATTAAATAGATAAGACTGATTTGTTGACATGCCTGCAAGAAGGGGATGAAAAGATCAAAAATCTCTTTATGGCTTTTCTCATTTCGAGTGTGAAAGCACTGACCCAATAGTGTGTTGCGCATCATGCTTGGTGATATTGTGGTTCTCAACCAAAGTTTACATCCTAGAAGCACAAGTGACCAAGAAAGAAACAAATTAGCATTTAAACTGAAACATAATGGTTACAACAGAAAAATTCTAGTTAAAAAACCCACCGAGCATTTCAAAAGACATCCTAAGGCAAGCAACAGCAAATGAAAATTCTGGTGTGTCATCACTGACATGGTTGAGTACAATACTTAGGAAAACAGGATATTTTTCCAGTATCCCATCTTCAAATGCTGGGGCATCAAGAAATCCTAGCCTACATATTAAGTTCCAAAAAGTTACAGATAAGGAAAAGACCATAAAACTACTTCCAGTAAAGAAGGTTTGGAGAGTCAAGAAGAAGACAATTGAGTAACTTCAGATTCGAAGATTTAGATTTACGTACAATGATTTCATTCCAAGCCACACATTCATACGCTCAAGCTGAACTCTTGACCTCAAAGCGTCCAAGGTTGATGGTAAGACCTCTGTTTCTAGAAACCACATGTATTTCCTTAATAGAGGTTGCAATGGTTCCAAATCTGTCGCACTCCTAAAAAACAGTTGAATTAACATAACAACCAGTAATGCTGAAGTAAGTAACCTCATTTCTCTATTTATTCATTCTGAATGATGAAGGCAAATTAACTAGTAGTATAATGAAAGGTTAGAGAAAGTACAATCCAGTCATCACCACTTATGATAAAGTACTCATGCTAATAGAATTAGAATAGAAATGCACAACTATCCCACGATCAAAATAAACTGAAATATCAAATCAACACAATATAATAAGATGGCATCTTAAAGAAGCATGGAAAATGTCTAAATGCTTATTTTCCTCTTTCGCAAATCATGATCATTTTGTACAATACATTTCAGGTTTCAGGCCTAAAAGACCAAAGTAGATGCCCAGATTTCAGATAAAAATTAATTGAATTAACCAAAACATGCAAAACCATTATGCTTCTGCATAAGCATGCCCTTTTTTCTAAAATGTTGACATAACACATTACCACCACCTGCTGCAACATTTAAATTTTAGACTGAACCTTTCTATAGAAGAGGTGTTTATGTTACCAACTAACCAGATAGAGATAAACATAAGCTATCTATTATTTACAAAACTAAGAGCTGCCGAGATAACAGTAGCAGTTATTTAACAATTTCTAGCATCATGTTATGGTTATTCTTCTGTAATTGTAGCATATTGAGTCGGTCAGACATTTTTATGATTATTTATTATTATTTTGTTTATTTCAAAATGTTTCAAACAAGACCAGCTGAAACATTCAGGTCCTAAACATGGCCTCAAATTCTCCCAGGTTGAAACTTCAGTAACATTTGGCATTGCTTCTAGTTTTCAGGTTTCAATTTAAAAAATTAAAAAAAAAAACTAAATACAGTTTCCTTTTTTCCTAAACTTGTTTGGTAGCCGGTTAGGTTGTATTTAGTGGTGGCTGCAGTGGTGGCAGTGGCCAGAACCCAGCAGTTGATGGCCAGCACCCGATACTCGATGGTGGTGGAGGCCAGCACTTGACAACCGATGGCAGCGTTGCCCAATGGTGGCTACAAAGGTGACAGTGGTGGTCAAAGGCTATTTTGGTTTTCAAAATTTTCAAAAACATTTCTTCAATTTTAAGAAATTGAGAAGGGTTTTAAAAAACTAAAAATAGAAACAACATTATCAAACACCATTTCTGCCTTAGTTATGCATTTAGAGGGGAAATATGAGTACTTGAAACTACAGGCATGCCAAACAGGGACTTAGCCTCGTTAGGTAGGAAATGCAAGTAGGCCATGCAAGGATTAAGGAGTAAAGGAACCGGCAGTAACTGGTCCCAAAGATTAAGGTTTTAGAATTTTCTCTAGGCCACTTCAGAACATATAACTCAAGAAAATGATTGGACACTCAAATGAAAATGGAAACTATCTGAAGAACTCATTCCTTCATGTACACATTTTTTATATCATAAACTGCATAGTTGTCCTCATAAAGTTGATTTGCCTCGATAAATGCATCTCCCCGCATAACTAGTACAAATGTTCAAAATTTTAAAACTCTGCAAGATCATAATTTAAATTTTTAATATAGATAACTAAATAAGACCAATAATAATTAGGGACCAAAAAAACAGTACCTCAGCTTCCCCATGCGTCCAGCAAGACGAAGCCCAATTGCTCGAGCGCCTCCACTTTTAAAAAAAAGTAGGGCATAGACTCCCTGATGATGTAGCATGTGGTATGAGCAGCATTTATACAAAAAGCCATGATGAAAAGAAGCAGGCCCAAAATGTCTTCTAGAATACATGAAGAAAAACCAGAGAAATGAAAGAGCAACAAAATCAGGAAAAGTAATTACCATATATTGATGATTGCCAGAAAGTGCCACTTCATAACATTTGTCAATTGCTTCAAGAAAGAGTTGGAACTCATTAACCAATGACTGGTCATCTAGTAGATTAGGATACGTCAATATCTGTGATGGCCAAACATGAGTAATTATTATAGATGGTGAAATCAAAGTTCTAAGCATCAAAATATACTTAAAAAACAAGTTTGAAGGAAACCATTGAAAAAGAGAGAAAAGGATGGGGCCAATTAAACATCATGAACCAAAAAATAAATAGACAATTGATCGATTGATTAATTAATTGATTGATTAAATAAAACAAGCATATCATGCAATGTAGACAGGATGAAGATAAATATTATTAATGCTTTAGTGGCAAATATGTTCATTGTGTTTGACCATCAGGAATTGTTGACAAAGTAGGCCAAAGTTATTCAATGATGCGGAGGAAGTTATCCATCATATAAAGTGACTCTTGACAATGTAACTACACCAGGATCCAAATCACTGCAGGAAGAGCCTTTTCAGAACATGTAAATTAGCTGTTTAAAAGTCATTTTGAATAAAGATCTGAACAATTTGTTTGAAATGCAAAAAGATCTAACAATATTTTAAAGGATGACTAAAAAAGGAAAATAAAGCAAAATCATACAAATTTCACATCAAGAATGATCTCATGCAGAGTTCAAGGATGATAAGGAAAAACAAACAATTACAAGTTAAATTATCTACTTAAAGGTAGTTACCATGCAGTACCCAACACATTCCACAAATTCTTTGCCTTAAATATGAGAACACATATTTCACAGATGGCAGACTTTAAGAACTTCATACAAAATTGAAAGGTAAACAAATAATTAATGTCATAAAGAGTGCACTAAGAGGCTCATGGAAAAGTAAGGAAAAAACATACTTCATACATTAAGCTAACTATTTCATCGCCATGACATTGAGGATCATATTCTTTATGCATCAATCCTGCATTGATTTCTTTGAGATGCTCAGTGATCCTCTCTTCATCAAGACAATATAATATTTTAAGAAGAGGATCAACAGTATCTAATTCATATTCTGCATTAAAAGTTTCATGGGCTTGATGGTGATGCCATATACACTGTGTGCAGTGCCTCAGTTCTTGAGAAATTCTCTTCCATATAACTTTGCAAGGTGAGTTATAATTTGTATCCTTGAAGTAATCATGAAAGGTTTCCAAAAGAGGCCGCATTAATTCTGAACAGGAACACCAGATATGGTTTTCATTTGGAAGATTAACCAAAAAGTCAAAGGAATCTGAAAACCTGCAGCAATTAATTAGAAAGTCAAACATGGGAAAGAATATCAATACACTGTTCAATATAGAATATGATAGCACATAATAGAATCGGTGGTTACAAATTTCAAGGATAAAAGTTAAACATACATAATTAATGACCAATTTGTCAGAGATGAAGAGACCTTGATCTAGTCGCTCAAGTAAAAATATTGCATGTAATTTTGCATGTTCATCCACACGATATAACATTTAAGCCCAAAAGGCTTTTTGTCATAGATGAAGAGACCTTGATCTAGGCGCTCAAATAAAATATTGCATGTAATTTTGCATGTTCATCCACATGATATAACATTTAAGCCCAAAAGGCTATTGTCCAATTAGTAATCCTGCTCTGGAAATGCTCTTTCTCTTGGACGAATACATCATGGGTTTTGTAGAATTTCAATGTGGTCGAATTCACCAAATAAGGCATCATAGCATACCAATATAACTTGATTCCATCAATGGAACATGGACATGGATATTGGTATTGATACTAGATGACATTGGGTAACCCACTATGGCTAATATTGAAAAACCAAGGCATGACATGACTAAGATGCACCAATTAATATATATAAATATATATTTGTGTATGTAAAAGACTTGGCTACACATGAGAGGATCTTCACCCAGATTTAGTCAGTTCAAGATGTAAATGATAAAAGACCCACATCAATGATCCGAACTATTAGATACGATCCACTATCTCTAAAATGCTCGCATATTAAAAATCATATGATTTGGAGACCTCTAACTCATACATTAAATAGCCAATAAATTTGCATTTAGATCCAATCAAGTCTATATTTTAGAAGATGTAAGTTTCAATTTGGATTTATGCCTGAAAGATCGACCATAGAAGCTATTTATTTATTAAGAAGATTAATGGAGAAGTATAGAGAAAAGAAAAAAAAGACATTCATATGGTCTTTATTGATTTAGAAAAAGCATATGATAGAGTACCTAGAAAAGTAATATAGTGAGTTTTAGAGAAAAAGAAGTTACCAAAAGGTACATAGAATTGATAAAAGATATGTATGATAGAGCAATAACCATTGTTGAAACAACAATAGGAGAAACTAGTGAGTTTCCAATTACTGTAGATTTACATCAAGAATATGCCTTAAGTCCGTAGCTTTTTGTATTAGTTATGAATGAATTAATCAAATATATTCAATATGATATCCCATTGTGTATGTTATTTGCAAACGATGTAGTGTTGATTGATGAAACTAAATGTGGAGTAAATGCTAAGCTAGAGATTTGGAGAGAGGCTTTAGAATTTAAAGGTTTTAAGATTAGTAGAATTAAAACTGAATACATGAAATGTAATTTTAGTAGGAGTAGAAATACAAATGAAGAAACGGTGAAGATTGCAAGCCAAGAGATACCAAGGAGCAAAAATTTTAGGTATTTGGGATCAATTATCCAGCAAGAAGGTAAAATAGATGAAGATAAGAATCATAGAGTTAAAGAATGATGGATTAAGTGAAGGAGTGCTTCGAGAGTATTGTATGATCGGTGCATCCCATTAAAATTGAAAGAAAAATTCCATAAAATCGCTATTAGGCCAACTATGCTATATAGAACAGAGTGTTGGGCAATGCTGAAACAATATGTGAATAAATTAAGTGTAACAGAAATGCGCATGTTAAGATGAATATATGGTAAAACTTTAAAAGACAGAATTAGAAATAAATATATAAGAGAAATGATAGGAGTAGCCCCAATTGAAGATAAAATGAGAGAAAACCGATTACGATGGTTTGAGCGTATACAATGAAGACCTTTAGATGCTCTAATTAGAAAGAGTGATCTTTTAACAATCCATGATAAGGATAGAGGTCGAGGTAGACCTAAACTAACATGGATTGAAATAATTTAAAAATATATTACTATTTGTAATTTGAATGTCTACTTAGTCCTGAATAGAGCAGAGGGGAGGAAGCAGATTCATGTAGCCGACCCCATGTAATTAAAAAAAAGGCTTAGATGAGTTGAGTTGAGTAGAAGTTTCACATCGATGATCCAAGCCATTGGTTGTAATCTACTACCTTCAAAATGCTTACATACTAAATCCTAACAAAAGTCCAATGATTGAACTCAACTCAAGACAACTCAACTAATTGATAAAGGTAAAGCAGAGTTGCAACTGCTTGGAAGGATTAAAAGAGATGCCCATGTCTAGGAAGGACCGATTGAAACGAGAGATTCTTAAAGATCGATTGAGCTCCTTACCATCAGACAAATAGGGCGTATAAGCCCAGTATAGATATTTCATCCATTGAAAAAGATTAATTCATAGATCTTGCTCGGCAATTATGTAATTTGGAGATTCCTAGCCTATGTATCAAAAGGTCAAAAAAAGATATGAATTATTTCATGTTATTTAGACTATCAAATTTTTTGACCATTTAATGCATGAGCCAAGGGTCTCCAAATCACATGGCTTTTAGTGCATAAGTATTTTAAAGATAATAGATCACATTCAACAACTTGAATCATCGATGAAGGATCTTTATCATCCAAATGTAGACCCAACCAAATTTGACTAGAGATTCTCTCGAGTATAGCCAAATCAAGCTCTATATGTGTGTGTGTTTTTATGTATGCATGTATTTTATACATGTGTGTGTATGCATACATATATTCGCATATATATGTCCATATTCACACACATATCTATACATGTATAAAAAAAGAACCTATAAAGCATGGTAGGCTATCAAAATTGTATAGTTCATACTTTGTACTATAGCATCAACTTTTCCAAATTGATCATTTAGTCCTCATTCAAATTCCATCATCTATGCTATACATTCTAACATCAACAACATATACTATAGAATTGATCATTTATTGAAGTCTAGCATTAGAAAAAGAAAGAAAACATCCTCTCCCTCTTTTTTTTTTTTTTTTTGAGGAACTATCTTGAATTTATCCAAGAAATATCTAGATTTTTTTTTGGAAAAATAGGATACTTAACTGGACACAAATCTGAAAGTTATCTAGCAAACATCAACATCTATCGTATATTCAAAGCAAGCACAGCATGTGATTTGAAGCATCCTTGCTTCCTAAGATTTCATTGTACAAAGACCGCCTACACCAAAAACGACAAAACTTCCCATTCAAGGTTCGCCATATCAATGCGTACCACCTCATAATAGTTTTACAGTATTGTATTAGTACTAAACAGAGACTCGGTATAGAAAGTATACCAAGCCTTGGTATGCCTAGTCAACCACCATAGAGACCATACCAACACCGTACCAATATGGTACTAGCACAAGATCTGGCACCGATATTACAAACCTTATTCCCATTCTTCTAGCAAATTTCCCAACAAAATTTGCAAGAGTCAAGTTCTTATCTTGTTATAGCTTTAATACATCATACATCACCATAGTAGCAAAACAATCAGCATAGAGCAACAAATTCCTAAATTCTAAATCCTAAGTCCTACAAAGATTCATAAACAAAATGAAAGATAGGATCCCTCACACATCGGAGCACTAGCTTATTCCTTTTTCTTTCTAAAAAGTTGTCCAATTAGGGCCAACTACACTGAAAAAGAACAAGGCATGTTTATCTTTTAAGCAACTAGGTATAACCTCACCAAGTGATTATTAAAAAAATGATCATTATTAGGGAAATGCTAATAAGGTCAAAGTCGAAAGCATAGTATGTCGTATCAGCGCATACCACCAGTGCCAGGCATACCATACCACACCGATACTAAATTGAGACTCGATACTGGTGTGTACCGAGCCTCGGTATGCTAAATCGACTCGCATACTGACACTAAACCGTACCACTATGGGATCCAGTATTGATATGCGTACCTTGGTCCAAAGAGCCTCCTATTTTGACTTCTAAATTATTTCCAAGATTAAATTACTATTTAAAGGCTCCTCAAAAACATTCTAGCTAAGTTTTAAATAAATTCTCATTATAAGACTAAATTCTCAATTAATGAGAGCTGCCAATCAACTCAAATGGAACCACAATTGGTATCTCTTGATGATTTTACCAGCACAATCAAAGACATAAAGCGAATATGTATAGTATGGCACAGAAGGCCACAAATAAGGAACTCTGGAAGACAAAAAGAGATACAGGCACCCAAAGCTTTTTTTCCCTCCAGGTGCAAGCACCATTATGGCAGCAAACATGATTAGAAGATGGCTCATAGCTGTGTCAAGGATTGTAGGCAAGAAAACCAAAGAAAGATGACACAAACCTCTATGTATATAAATGCAGTATATGCTCTCTTCTGCAAGATGAGGAGGATAAGCAAATTACCAAGAGGCAAATAAGCAGATAAGGGTAGTGTTGGGGGAAAGAAGAGTGAAAAACAGTTCCATAGATGGGAGAGATAGTTGGCAAAAACATTTGGGTGCCAATGCAAATTTTTTGGAGGACCTTTATTTGGCATGTTCTTGGAAGTGGGGCATGAAAATAATAGTCAGCCACATTACTAATAACAACATTTTGCACCTTTTTCTCAATGTGAAGGACCCATATCACCATTGAATTATTTATTAAGTTTTATAATAGAAAAGCAGAATAGATTTTGCATTGTATCCCAGAAAGAAAAGGACAGGGATTGCATTGTCTCAGCAGCAGGCCTTCATAGAAAGTTACTAACTTTTTTAAAAAATTCCTTTCCATTTGTGCATGGTGGAAGCAATGTCATGCATCTTAAAAAGTTTCAGCAGCACACAAGGACTCACTTCTTTTTGGTGTAGATTCAAACAAGTAATATATTTTAGTCTTTCTTCTAAAATCTGACCTAAAATCACTACCTCATCAATACATCCAACCTACATCTCCTAGGAAGGCAATTGACCCTTAAAAGCATCCTAGATGGTTGCAAAAACAGTAATATGAGGCCAACCAGGACCACCAGCTTCAAGTTGCAGCCAACATAGCGCACATGTCTTAGGGTAGGCTCAACCAAGTACACATAGTAAAGGATGGGGATATTGTTACTTGGATGTGACTTTTGCAAGAAAGTAGCTCAAATAAAGGATCTAGCATAAAGTTCAGGCTTCACCACCACTTTAAAAGACCAACAAGCTAGGACTTAAGTTTCTCATATCAAATCGAATCAAATTAATCAAGTCAATTAAAAGATAACTTAATTGGTAACTTCATTAGTATAACTAAATTTGGTGTATTTTGAAGCAACCTCATTAATCCAACAAATTTGAAATGTTTATAGCAAAAAATCTTGAACCATCTCAGATTTGGGTACAGGGACCAACAGACTGAGCAGCCTCATTATCTAAAACAGAATAGGTATGGATCGTGTTACTTACCAAATTTAGGCCTTGAAAGTGTACAACATTAGAAGTTTACCACGACGTACTGTCCCTAAAGGTAACAAATCATGAATGGTAAAGAGCCTAGAAATTGGGTTCATCAAAATTTCATGAAACCATCAGCAAACCAAAAAAATCCACATGATTGGACTAATTGAAATTGTGCCGTAATATGATTCTTGAAAGTGAAGTTGGAAAGCTGATATGCTAGCACCAAACCACTGTTTCAAAGGGTACCCAGTTTAACATTTGTAAATTAGCATTGCATGTTGCAAAGTGGAAATTTATCATTGACTTGTTATATCTATATCTCATGTGATATATTTCACTTGAGGCTTCACAACTTTTTCTAAGATTCCACGTTTTTACTTTTTATATTTTATTATTTTTGGGCCACCTTGACCACTGAATGCCTGCCTAGCGCCTAGGGCCTAGGCATTAGGCTGCCCCATCCTTGCTCGAATGCTGCTTCAGGTCTTTCAAAAGTTGAAACAATGACCAAAACCCACTGTTTGAGGTATATAAAGTAATATAGTCTCCAAAGCCAAATTTACATTAATTTTCTTTGTCTTGTATTTCATCCTAGCATCAAAGAGTTTTTACATTAAATCAGTGCAAAGAATAAATGAAATCCCTAAATTTGATGAAGGCCTCTCAAGTAGGAGAAGAAATGCATAAAGGAAATTTCTATGGCAATGGGAAATATGTATGAGAAACATTATGCACTCAAGGGAAAAACCAATTGGTCGGGAGTGTGATTTCAAGTGTCACCCCATGTTTGTCTATTCAAATGGACACATACATGCTGGAACAGTATCAGTACCAAGTATGAATTAGCATGGCACCCATTAAATAATTTTTAATATTTTCCTATATGAAAGGCTTTTAAACTTTCTTTTTCTGTATCACCATGAAACAGCAGGCGTGCTAGCCATTGGCTGGCACACATTTTCCCACCAACACTTAAATCCTTCGTTGAGTTTCTCTACTATGCTCTCCACTTTTTGTACCTTCATGGGACAAGCAAATTAAACTTATGCAAAATTTTCACATTTTACAAGCATTCACCACTCAAAGCAGATCTTTTGCCACATGTAAATAGTGAGATCATAAAACAAAAAAAAAAAGAGCTTATAAAGTAAAAAACAAAATCGTCCCATCCCTCTGCAACACCATTTCATTGCCATCCACCTCTATATTAGTGTCTTTCCCGATAAAAATGCCTCAAAAAACAAGTTGCATAGCCTTGATAAATAAATTAAAATACAGATCTTAACTTCTGCATCATCTCCAAGCACTTTCCATCTAGCAAGTTTTACTTGCATAAAATTTAAAGATTTCATGAACCACCAGGAATAATTCACAAAATAATGCCTCTAGTAATTTTTTTTTAAGCCAGCTAAATTAAAACCTTTCATCAACATGTGAGAAGGGTTGTCAAAGGTGCACCTAAAGTGTACGACGTAAGGCGCCAAGAACTGGGTGCTTCTTATACTCCAAGCAAAGCACCTTCATCTAGGCGCACTGAGATGAACAAGGTGCGCTTCTGATCTGATTTGAGGCTTAAAAAAAAAAAAGCATGACTTTCTTAATAAGATATATTTGTATTTTTAAAAAATCTCATATTTATTTGACTGCTTTGACTTTATGATGCACCATCTAATACATAATTATTTTTTTATCTTATAAACAATTAAAAATTGAAAAACAAAAAAAGGAACACTAAAAATCGTACTATTATCTAAGAAAGAGAAGAAAAGATATCAAGAGAGCACAAATTTCAACCAAAAAAGAGAAGATTTTTTACACTAACATAACGCTCTACCATTAAGCTAACAGACTAGGTATATTACTATTATGATTTTTTAGCTTTTTTCTATTATGTGTTACAAATTTTGTTTATATAAATTATTCGATCATTTGTTTCAAAAATGCACACCTCATTTTGCTCAAGCACACATGTGCTTTACGCCTTACGCTTAAGCTCCAAGAGCCCTTTACACTTTAATGCACTCAGCGCTTCGTGAAACTAATACCAAATCATGCAAACTTACTTCGGTTATATCCACATACAATAAATGCAAACTAATACCAAATCATGCAAACTAATAAATCAACATAATAGGTTTAACAAAGCCATGTCTTGTTTGCCTTCATCTGCTTGTATCTCTATGTTTGACCAAAGAAATATAGGATCTCTTGGACACATAACTGCATGCATAAATGTATGTATGTATGGATGTGTATCTATTAGAATTATCATGCGCAACTACAAACAAGCTCTCTATATAATGCCAGTCGCCGCTAACACCAGCCCATTGCATCCAACCAGTACTGCGACACTAAGTAATCAGTGCTTGCTCAACTGGTCATCTAGCCATGCATCAATTAAAGCATATCAAACTGTCCCCAACTGGTTAGCGCAGGAAAGTGCTACTTCTCAGGACAGGAATCATTAGGATCTAAATCCTTCTCGAAGGCCCGAGAAACAAACTTAGCAACTTAAATAAATTAGCAAATAAAGCTCTACAAAAAGATCGGGACTGGCATAACCCTAGTTCCTTCCACCTGCACGCACCACAACCGACTGAATATAGAGATACCAAAACAACAGCGAAAGCAATTAAAGCAGATAACAACTAATAACCCTATAAAAGCTCGTCGATTTAATCGCTTTTGCAATAAACCCAGTTACATACTTATCCTTGTATCAGAAAACAAAAGAAAACGATGAGATCAAGCGACGGGAAAACAAGGCCAGATACAGCATTGGAGATCGAAAGAGATGGCACTTCCATAGGAGAGACGAGAAAAAAAAAAAAAAGAATCAAACCACAGCTCTTTGGCTCTTTTGATCCGGAGGAACTCCTCGGGGGAGGGATCATCTTCTTCTTGATCCCGCTGGATGCATTCCCACCGAGACAAGAGTTCATGATGGCTTCGACCCGCGTCGCCATGATGGCGAAGATCCGCACATGAAACGGGAGAACAAAAAGACGCGGGGTTGCTCGCGCTCGCCTTCTCCTTCACGATCGAATATGGCGACCGAAATCAGGGATAGCGTTAGGATTAGATTTCGCCGCCCTCGACCGTCGCCGTCGGGAAAACCTTCGCCTCTTTTCTGGAGGGGGGAAGCTGGGAAAGTTTTGAAAGGAAGGAAAAGGGCACGCTAAATACAATTTGGAGAGCGCAAGGAAGGGCGGAGCGAGGAATCTGAGATGTGCCGCGGGCACTGGATAAAATGACAGCGATACCCCTCATATCAGTTGCAGAAAGAATTCGGCCGGCGCCTTGTTTTCCGGCGGCCCGAGGGATGCCGACCGAGCGTTCAAACCAGCGATGTTAGTGAGAGATTTTTTTTTCCCCTTAAAAGCTCCTTATATCTTCCCTCATATCCATCGGTTATAATATAGCCAATAAAATAAATATTCATTGATATTTTAAAAAATGATATCCATTGTCTTTAAAGGAAAGATTATGTCTATTAATATTTCTTAAAGATTATGCCTATTAATATTATCCATATAAATTCTTATGAATATAACATCTTTTTTTTATTTACAAATATAGATAGCATGGAGTTGTATTTGAGATACCCAGATGGAATAAGAGAAAATATTTCAATATTTTTTTTTCTTAATTAGTCTCTTTGTTCTATTAAAGTCTCTATCTCATCATTATACATTGAAGAAACTTTTATTGAGATAAATATAAGTTGTTTGTATATCTAATTAATTATTTTTTCTTAATATTTTTCTTGTGATTCTTAGTTTTAACTTATCATTTGGTCATTTATATATATACGATTATCTCTAGTCCTTGATAAATTTGAAAGATTATCTCTAATCCTTGATAAATTTGAAATAATTTTTATTCTAATAAAAGGTTGTATATTAATTTACTTTGTGTGCTTTGATTGTATTATTATGGTAAATTTGGTAAAACTTAATTTTGTGGCACTAGATATCACGGGCAAAAATTATCTATCATGGATACTTGATACTGAAATCCATCCGAAGGCTAATGCCCTTAGTGATACAATTAAAGATTCCAACCAAGACAAAGTAAAAGCAATGATCTTCTTGTAATACCACCTTGATGAGGGATTGAAAGTTGAATAGTAAAAGATCCCTTTGTCTTTTGAAATAAAATAGCCTAAAAGAGGGCATGACCATCAAAAAATAGTCATTCTCCCAAGGCTCGTTATGATTGGATGCACTTACGTCTACAAGATTACAAGACAGTAAGTGAATATGTTTAGAATTACTTCCCAGTTAAAATTATGTGGAGAAAAAGTCATTGATGAGGATATGTTGGGGAAAAAAATTTCACTTTTCATGCTTCCAATTTGCTCATCGTGAAAAAGATTTTAGGAAATATTCTGAACTAATTTTCTGCTTTCTTGTGGCTGAACAAAATAATGAACTTTTGATGAAAAACTATGAAGCCTATCCAACTGGCTCTTTACCATTTCCTGAAGTGAATGCAACTACATATCAATTTTATAAACAAAAGCCTGTCCAACTGGCTCTTTACCATTTCCTGAAGTGAATACAACTACATATCAATTTTATAAACAAAGGCGAGGTCATAGACGTGACCGTAGACGCGGACATGGTCGAGGACATTTTGGTTATCGTAGTGGTCATGCTAAAACTCCTTCTCACCATCTGAAGTGGAAGAAAAACGAGAAGAAAATTGAGAAAGGCAAAAAGGACTTAAGTAAAAATTTGATGGAAAACTCATGCTATCGTTGTGGGATGAAGGGTCATTGGTAGCGTACCTGTCGTACGCTAAAATACATCATTGAAATTTATCAGGAGTTATTGAAAAAGAATAAAAAAAAGATAGAAATAAATTTTATTTCTGAATGTGGCCCTTCTGATACTGGATTTGATGATCTGAATGTTGCTGACTTCTTTATCCAACCAGAAGAAAATAATGCTTGTCTAATTGATAGCATGAATGTATAAGGATATTTTTAAGAATGCCTATGTTATCAAATAATAATATGCAATAAAATAATATCTTATTATACATATGTTTGTTTTAAGAAACTGATGCAATGATGAATTATGACTTTTAGTTTTTATGCCTTTATATACCTTGTATTCTAATTTGTATTTCACTATATGTCATTCTTTCCATGAAAAAAATGAAATTATCACTAATAGGATCTTTTGTGGACAACAACAATTTGTATCTCGTAGACAATGCTATAATGCACACTATACTTAAAGATATAAAATACTTCTCCTACTTAAGAATGCAGACAACAAATGTCAATACAATTTGTGGTAGTGTAAAATTGATTTAAGGCTCTGGAAGAGCCCATATCATTTTGCCTGGAGGAACAAAATTCATAATTGATGATGCCTTATATTTTGAAAGGTCTCGAAGAAATTTATTGAGTTTTAAAGATATTTGCAGAAATGGATATCATATTGAGACAACTAATGATGGTAATATTAAGTATTTGTGCATTACAAGTACGATCTTAGGCAAGAAATGTGTATTAGAAAAATTGCCTGCATTTTCTTCTGGTTTATACTATACAAATTAAGCACAGTTGAAGCATATGCTATACTAAACCAAAGGTTTACTAATCAAAATGATTTATAATTTGGCATAATTGATTGGGTCATCCCGGTTCAATTATAATGCGAAGAATTATAGAGAATTCATGTGGACATTCATTGAAGAATCAGAAAATATTACAACCAAATGAATTCTCATGTGTTACTTGCTCTCAAGGAAAATTAATTATTAGGCCATCATCGGCTAAAATTAAGACTAAATATTTTGGATTTATGAAATGTATACATGGTGATATTTGTGGGCCTATTCACCAACCAAGTGGACCATTTAGATATTTTATGGTTTTAATTGATACTTCAACTAGATGGTCATATGTATGCGTATTATCGACTCGTAACCTGGCGTTTGCGAGACTACTAGCTTAATTAATTTGACTATGCGCTCATTTTCTAGATAATCCTAATAAGACAATACGCCTTGACAATGCTGGTGAATTTATTTTTCAAGCATTCAATGATTATTGTACTGCTATTAGAATCACTTTTGAACATCCTGTAGCATATATTTATACTCAAAATGGTCTTGCGGAATCGCTTATTAAACAGATCCAATTGATTGTAAGACCATTACTTATGAGAGCAAAACTTTCTTTATCTACATGGGGACATGCTATTTATATGCAACAGCACTTATTCGCATCAGGCCAACGAATTATCATGAATTCTCTCCGTTAAAATTGGTTTACGATCAAGAACCAAATATTTCTTATCTAAGGATTTTTGGATGTGCAATTTATGTTCCAATTGCTCAACCACAATGCATTAAGATGTGACCTCGAAGGAGGTTAGGGATATTATTGGGTATGAATCTTCATCTATAATTAAATATCTTAAATCATCTACATGAGATTTATTTACGATATGTTTTGCTGATTGTCATTTTGATGAATCTATTTTTCCAACATTAGGGGGAGAATAAGTAGCTAATAAAAGAAATTAGTTGGAATGAATTATCATTGTCCCATCTCGATCCTCGTACAAAACAAAATGAACATAAAGTTCAGAAGATAATTCATATGCGAAAACAAGCAAATCAACTACTAGACGCATTTATTGACCTTAAAAGAGTGACAAAGTCACATATACCAGCTACAAATTCTCCAATCAAAATTATTGTTCCTAAAGAACAACCTCCACTGCTAATAAGATAAAGGGACAAGTAAAGCGTGGTAGATCAGTTGGTTCCAAAGATAGAACCCTCACAAAAGAAAAGAGCAAAGCATTTAGATGACCAGATTGAAGATACTGTGACTCGAAAAAAAATTCCGTGTATAATAACAGAAGTAATTGAGACTCCAGATGAGTCTGTTCTAAAAGAGAATAAGGTACCTAAAATCAAAGAAAATGAAAAGGTCTCTATCAATTATGTTATGACTGGGGAAAGATGGAACCGATATAAGATGATTATTGACGATATAAGATGATTACAATTGCCTAAAAAGTCTAACTCTAATTCGAGAGAACTTTATTCGATAAAATTATAGAAGTCTCTCTATGGGTTAAAACAAGTAGGGTGTATATGGTATAATCATTTGACTAAATACTTGTTGAAACAATGCTATAACAATGATCCCATATGTCCTTGTGTCTTTATAAAGAGATCTAGATCATAATTTATGATTATTGCAGTATATGTTGATGATTTGAACATAATTGAAGCTCCTGAAGAGCTTCAAAGGGCAGCAGATTGCCTAAAATAGGAATTTGAAATGAAAGATCTTGGAAGAACAAAATTTTGTTTTGGCCTGCAGCTCGAGTATCTTAAGAATGAAATTTTGGTGCACCAATTTGCTTATACAGTAAAGATACTTAAAAGGTTTTATATGGATAAAGCACACCCATTGAGTACTCTGATGGTCATAAGGTCACTTGAAATCGATAAAGATCCTTTTCGACCTAAGGAAGATGACGAAGAACTACTTAGTCTTGAAGTACCATATCTTAGCGTAATAGGTACATTAATATATATTGCGACTTATACTCGATCTGATATATCTTTTTCAGTAAACTTGTTGGGAAGATATAGTTCTTCGTCTACAAGGAGGCATTGGAAAAATGTTAAGCACATTTTTTGATACCTTAGAGGTACAATGGATATGGGTTTGTATTATTCAAATTTATCCAAATCCGAGTTGGTAGGTTTTGCAGATGCAGAATATTTGTCTGATCCTCGTAATAGTATATTACAAACGGGTTATGTCTTTACACATGGTGGCACTGCTATTTCATGGCATTCTACAAAGCAAACAATTGTGGCTACATCATCTAACCATGCCGAAATTCTAGCAATTCATGAAGCAAGCCGAGAATGTGTATGGCTTAGATCAGTAAGAAGACATGTGGATTATCCTATCAAAAGAAGGTACCAACTATTTTGTATGAGAATAATACAGCCTGCATAGCTCAACTGAAAGGAGGGTATATCAAAGGTGACAGAACAAAACATATATATATCCTCAAAGTTTTTTTTTACTCATGACCTTCAAAAGAGTGGTGCTATTAATGTTCAATAAGTTCGATCTAGCGATAATCTCGCTGATTTATTTACGAAAGCACTATCTACAAAGAGATTTGAAGAGTTGGTCCAAAAAAATTGGACTATGATGACTCAAGGATCTCGAATGATAATTTTAAGGGAAGTATATCAAGAGATGCAATCAAATGGGGAGCAAAATACTTTACTCTTTTTTTCCCCTTAACTATGGTTTTGTCCCATTGGATTTTCTTGGCAAGGTTTTAATGAGGCAATATTCCCTCTCAATAAAAGGCATGAATGATGTACTCTTCCCTTCATTAAATTTTTTTCACGGTCAAATAAATGGACATCAAGGTGGAGTGTTATAATATTGCCAATAATTGGTATTCTAATAAGGTAATGTCAAGTTATGTCTACCAATAAAGATGGTGTCCTATTCCAAGGGAAGGTTATGTCCATGTAAATTCTTATGAATGTAACTTTTTTTTTCATTTGCCTGTAAATAGATGGAATGGAGTTGTATTTGAGATATCGGATGGAATAAGAGAAAATATATTCCAATACTTTCTTTTTATAGTCTCTTTTTTCTATTGTTACTCTTTAATTATATAACACCATGCTTATTATCTTACTTTTATTAGATATATAATATTTTAATATTATAATTATTATGTTTTCATAAAAATAATAACTCTTTAAAGCAGAATATTTAAGAAAAGGATATATTTAATGCCACTTCTATATTCTCTTCCTCTCACAATTATATTAGGTTGCAATGAGAACATGGTCATGGTGATAAATAAAGATTGCTATTCAATTATAGATATGTATAGCTATATTCGCAACAAGAAGTTAAAAAAAGAAAAAAATATTATCTAACTATTATGCTATTATAATTATTATTGGCACTTATTATTGTGCATTATCGTTAAATATTAATTATTTTATAATATAATCTTTAAAATCTAAAATAAATATAAAAATTAGTTCCTATCTCTATGTTGTATATTTTTACTTTAAAATTATTTTAAATATATATATATTGTTGTAATTATAATCTTTTTATGACCTTTTTATGAATTATATTATAATTATTATACTAAAATCTTTCTATGAATGGCTATATCATAATATTATATTATATAGTATTACATTAGATCATGCATTATTCTCAAAAATTATAATATATCTTAGTATTCTTCTACCACTTAACCATCTTGAAAAAGATGGATCCTTTATTTTCTATTTATTAATTTATAATGTTATATGCATATATGCCATGGGTGATAGGAAAAGTTGTGCGATACTTAACGTGTAAATAATATTATTATCTATGACATTCAAAAAATTTCCAACCGTTTTATTAATGGGAGCTCGTGGCTTCTATAAGAATTCATGAATCAAATGATAAAATATAATAGTTTGTTGCGAATTAAAAAAAAATGAACACCTCACTCCATTTAAATTATCGAAGGCCAAGGAAAGTCCATAAAATATATGGAAAACTTGATTGTAGTTAAAGCACAAAGTTTTAATTTCAAACTAATTAAGATAAGCTGCATAATTTTTTTTTCCTTCATTCAATCAATATTTTGAGATTATATTTTAATTTCATACTAATTAAAATCAGCTACATATTTTTTTTTCATTCAATATTATATTTTGAGATTATATATATAATATTGGACTAATTAGAAATAATAAAAAATATTTCAAACACTGACTTAGACAAATAATACATCTCTTCTTATCATAGACCGACTGCATCTTATTTACACCAAAAATTTATTAATAGGTCCCTGATTTTTCATAATTCCCTAAAGACAACCAATGTTTGCAACCTTTTATGCACCATCTTGGCTAAGAAAAACCATTAATCTGTCAATAGGTTGACATCATGTCATGTAATTATCATTTCCCAATATAGATGTCTCTTTTTTAAGCTGCAAATAGATAACGGCCTTCAAAATTATGCAAAAAAGATGACCATAAATCATGGTAAAAATAAGTTACACCATTTAGAACATTAAGAAGTAAAAAATTTACCTTCTTGATTGCCATGCTAACAAGTGATGGAATGATTCAAGAAGAAAAATGATGTGGCTGATCCAAGGTCATCAAAGTAAATGTAGGACAAACGGCAAACTGTCAGAGCCCAACCTGCAACCCCAAGGTACCCTCGGCCTTTGAGGCCCCCTCGACCTCCGAGGTCCTCATCGGAGGTCCGAGGTGGACCTCAGCTTCTGAAGTCCTCATCGGAGGTCCAAGGTTCCCTTTGGCCTCAAGCTTCGGCCTTGACCTAGGCCTCGAGCTCCAACCTCGAGCTTCAGCCTTGAGCTTCGGCCCCAAGCATCCACCTCGGCCTCCGACGTCCTCATCGGAGGTCCAAGGTTCCCTTCGGCCTCAAGCTTCAGCCTTGACTTGGGCCTCGAGCGTCAGCCTCGAGCTCCAGCCTCGAGATTCAGCCTCGACCTCAAGCGTCAGCCCTGGCCTTGGTCTCGAGCCTCTGTTTCGGTTTGGCCACCGAGGCTGGCAACCCGCTGCCTCGAGCCACCTGACACATCCACATGGCCCACCAACCGCCTGCAATGGCCATGTGACCCACCACTTGCCTGCAACAGCGCTTGGCCATACCCCGTTACGGCGCACACCAAACGCAACCATATTTGCCTGCCACCCACAGCGCCGCACTCGGCAGGTGGTAGGCGAGGAGGGACACCTCTGACAGGCGGTTGCGATCCATCGCTGTCAGCCTTGCCTTTCGTCCATTAGTGGACAAAAGCACCTCGAAGTCAGTAACCTTCTGGAAGCGGAAAAAGAGAGATCATCAGATAGGTATAAAAGCCAACACATACAATGAGGAAAGAATCCTGAACTTCAGTTCTCTAGCTTCTTTCTGCTAGTTAACTCTTGTCTGTTCTCGAGTGACTGACTTAAGCGTCGGAGGGTCCCCATCAGAATATCCGGTCTCTGGGGACTTTTCTTGTAGGAACCCGGCAAGGGAGATCTCCGTCTTCCCGATGTTCAAGGAAGGTGACTTTGCGTCAACAGATTGGCGCGCCAGGTAAGGGGGACATCAAAGAGAAAAGCTTCGAACCTGTTAGCAAAACAAAACTTATCTTTCCCCGAGTTCTCAAGCCATGGTGATGACCCGTGCACAAAAGGTCTTCACTAGCCATGCTGGGGGGCAGCGTCAGGGGGCTGATTCGCTGGCAGTTGGCCCCTCTGTTCCCCCAGCCGACGTCCCTGTACCACCACCGCAGCAGCTTCAAGAAGACCGGCTGGTCGCCCTCTTCATGCAAGTCTAGTCCTTAGTAGCAGTGGTCTGAGTCCTACAACAACAATCGATGGCTGTGCAGCAGCCGGAGCCACTCCCATCAGTCCCGGAGTGGTCAAGCCCAGCCAACACTCTTCCCGAGGGAGGTCTCCTGCTTGAGAAGCTTGCCACCGCCGTACTTCACCTAGGCCTCACCGCCGAAAAGCCTCCAAGAGGCCTCAGTCGCCCTCTCGACATGCCAATACTTCTCCCAAGCGGCGGCATGGGAAGGAGGCGGAGCGCCCCCGTCAGCATCGCTGCCACTCTTCTCCCTCCTCAGAATCCTTGAGGGAGGGGTCTTTCGATGGCCGAATCGCCTGCCGGGCTGAGCGTTGGCTTCACGAATACAATCAGTGACTGGAGGAGCTTAGTCGCCGGATCACCAACCCACCGGAGGCGGACTACAATAGCCGGCCATCACTGTCCCACCGTATCATGGAGGAACCAATATCAACCCAGTTCCGCCTTCCTCAGTTGGACCCGTATGACGGGACCACGGATCCCCTGGACCATTTAGAAAGTTACAAGGTCCTCATGCGGGTCCAGGGGGCAACCGATTCGCTTCTCTGCATCACCTTCCCTACCACCTTGAAGAAGGCTACTTGAACTTGGTACTCCCGCCTGCCGCCGCGGAGTATCAACTCCTTCCGCCAGCTAGAGATGGCCTTCCTGGCCCATTTTGATGCCTGTCGGAAGATTTCGAGAGTGGCGGACAGTCTTTTTTTCGTCCAGCAAAAGAGCGGCGAGTCCCTGCGGGACTACGTTGCTCGGTTCAAAGAAGCAGCCCTGGAGGTCTATAACCTCGAGGACTCCGTGGCCACCTTGGCCTTGAAGCGGGGGCTCCGTCTCTCCCGCTTTGCATATTTCCTTGACAAGAAGCCACCCGGCTCCTACGCTGAGCTCTTGAGCCGGGCCCAGAAGTATATCCGCGCTGACGAGGCTGATTCCTTTCGGTGCGAGGCTAACGGAAGCACCACCAAGAAGCCGGCCAATCCAGAGCCTGCTGAAGTTCGCCCCAGGAGGCCCAAGCCTTCCCGCCGACCAGACAACCGCCCTCAGGCTCCCCCGCCGCAGGATGGCCCGTTCACCCCCCTTCTTTCTCCCATCTCCCACATCTTGCTAAAGATCGAGGGCAAGTCGTTCCTGCCGTGCCCTCCTCCCCTGAACCCGAAGACC
Organism: Calamus simplicifolius; assembly: GCA_900491605.1. Lineage (NCBI taxonomy): Eukaryota > Viridiplantae > Streptophyta > Magnoliopsida > Arecales > Arecaceae > Calamus > Calamus simplicifolius. The sequence goes on from UESW01003928.1 coordinate 302,461, forward strand.
CCTCGCAACAAGAACCTATACTACCGCTACCATCGGGACCACGGCCACGACACCGACAATTGTCGCCAGTTGAAGAAGGTGATAGAGGACCTTATCCAGCGGGGCCACCTGGGGAAGTTCGTTCAGAGGAACAACCCGAGTGCCCCTGGCCCATCGGCACCTCCACCACTGATGATAGACAACGCGCCGACCGAGAAGACGGTGGCGATGATTTCCTGGGGGGCAGGCGGCCAGCCCAAGAGGCCGAGGGGGGAGGGAGAGTTAGATTCTGTAATCCCTTTTTCCAAAGGGGACCTAGAGGGGGTGGTTAACAAAAATGATGATAGCGTCGTTGTGTCTATGACGATTGCTAAGCATCCTGTAAAAAGAATTTTGGTTGACAGTGGAAGCTCGGTAGACGTATTGACTTACGATGCTTTTGTTCGCATGAACCTGTCTCTCGACTTGCTCGGCCCATCACCACACTCCTGATGGGGTTCACCGGGGACTCTGTCAAGGTTGAGAGAGATATCACTCTCCCTGTCACGACCGGCACGACCCCGCATCAAAGCACAGTCTTCATGAGCTTCCTAGTGGTCCGGGTGCCCCTTGCCTATAACACCATTCTCGGAAGGCCCGGACTTAACCTCCTGAACGATGTCATCTCCACCAAAAGGCTCCTCATGAGGTTCCCCAGCGGCAAAGGAGTCGGGGTGATGTGGGGGGAGTAGAACCCACCGCCACTTTGCTACCACCTGGCCCCCAGCCCTCAGGGGGCGGTATCTATACCTGCATCAAAAGCGCTGGACCCTCGAGACTCGACAAGGAGGGGGGAACCGGCCGAGCACCTACTAGCCTTCCCCCTGGAGAAGACCTGACGCAGACCATCCAGATCGGGGCTCTACTTCTGGAGGAGCCCGCGACCAGCTCCTCGCTTTCCTGTGAGCCAACACAGATATCTTCACCTGGTCGGCGTCGAACATGCCAGGCATCCCAGAAGAGATGCTTACCCACCAGCTCAACATCAACCCGGAGTGCCGACCCGTTCGGCAGAAGAAGAGGAGCTTTGCTCCTGACGGACAGAGGGCCATAGATGAGGAGGTGCACAAGTTGGTGGCGGCCGGTCACATCCGCGAGGTGCATTATCCCGATTGGCTGGCGAATGTCGTAATGGTCCGCAAAACCAGTGGGACTTGGAGGATGTGCATGGACTTCACCGATCTCAACAAAGCATGCCCAAGGACAGCTTCCCGCTACCTCGGATTGACCAGCTGGTGGATGCCATATTCGGGCACGAGACCCTCAGCTTCATGAATGCATTCTCGGGGTACAACCAGATCAGAATGGACCTGGCCGACGAGGAGGAGACCTCCTTTGTGACTGAGAAGGGGATATACTGCTACAAGGTGATGTCGTTTGGGTTGAAAAATGTAGGAGCCATATATCAGAGGCTAATGAACAAGGTCTTTGAGGATCAGATTGGACATAATATGGAGGTGTACGTGGATGACATGCTGACCAAGAGCATCCACATGGCCGACCATGTCACCGACCTTGTGGAGGCCTTCGGCAACCTCCGCCGATACCAGATGAGGCTGAACCCCCGCAAGTGTGCCTTTGGGGTTACAGCGAGCAAGTTTTTAGGCTTCATGGTAACTCAGCGGGGAATCGAAGCTAACCCCGACAAGATCCGAGCCATTCTGGACATGAGACCCCCGGCTAACAAAAAGGAGGTGCAGCGCCTGATCGGAAGAGTAGCAGCTTTGAGCCGTTTCTTGTCCAAGTCGGCAGAAAGGTGCCTACCTTTTTTCAAGGCATTGTGCAAGGTCAACAGCTTTGAGTGGACGAAGGAGTGCCAGGAGGCTTTCGAGGAGCTGAATAAATTTTTATCCACTCCTCCACTGTTGTCCAAGCCAAGAGGCGGGGAGGAGCTCTTTCTATATCGTGCAGCCTCCCCCGAAGCCGTCAGTTCCGTGCTTGTTCGCATGGATGCCGACGGGGCGCAGAAGCCAGTCTACTATACCACCAAAGTGCTTCATGACGCCGAAACCAGGTACTCCCGGACCGAGAAGATCATCTTCACCCTAGTTGTCTCTGCTCAGCGCTTCTGACCTTACTTTCAAGCTCATCCAATCGTGGTGCTCACGGACCAACCTCTTCGGACTATCTTGTCTCGTCCAGACACCTACGGTTGGCTAGCCAAGTGGGCCATCAAGCTGGGAGAGTTCGACTTATCCATTCGGCTGAGGTCTGCCATAAATTCCCAAGTGTTAGCCGATTTCTTGGTCGAGTGCACTTGAGCCGAGGAGTGTCCGAAGGACCCAAGCCCGGAGGTGCATGTGGAGTCTCCCACGATCGAAGCGGGAGAGGAGGCCTGGATCCTCCACGTGGATGGAGCATCAAATTCTCAAGGGAGTGGAGCTGAACTCATTCTTGCAAGCCCTGAGGGGAAGGTGATGGAGTATGCCCTCTGATCACTGTCGTTGGCGGTCAAAAATAAAACCTAGTCACTACTATAGCTAGTGGTGAATCGGGATCGTATCCTCGGGGATCAAGGGCAATTATTTTACGAAAGAGAAAAAGAAAATTTATCTATAAAGGATTATATTAAGAATATCGGTTATTAAAAAATAACAACTAATTAATTAATGAAATTCAAATAGCAGGAGAAGCAACCCGAAAATTTGAATCCACCATGCAAACAGGTTTTAACTTCTTTTTTTAATGTTGCAATGTAATAATTTTTATAAATTTAAAATTATAATAATTTATCTCTTATCAGGCATGGACCGCATTAGGAGATCACGGTACATCCGTTTAGAGTATAAACTATCTAATAATTGCAAGGTTAAGGGTCTAATATCTGTCTCTCTTAGGCACGTACCGTATCCTGAGATCACGATACGTCGATAGAGGGTACAGGCCTTGTATGCCAGATCAAAACCTCAATCAAAAAAATAACTCAAAAGATATAATAAAGAAGAGCATAATTTTTATTGCATAGAAATTAAGAACAAAAAGAAAGATAAAACCTGATTATATGCTTCATCATCATCCCAAGTTGAAGGAATCTAGCCACGCATTGCTACTGCCAGCATCCCCTTCATAATTTTTCTCTTCCAGGCCTAAATACAATAATCTAAATAAAAGAAGAATAAAAAGAGCTTTGTAGAAACTCCTCCTAACTACTGCCTAAGGTCCTCCTTTTATAGAGCTCATCTAGGGTTTCCTCCTAATCAAAGTTGGAGTCAATCGGACGCTCAAGATTATTCAGATATTATGAGAAAATTTCTCAGCCATCCGTTCAACATCACCTGCCTTAGTTTGCACCGGGAATTATGCGAAATCATCTTTTTCTTCTTTTTTGGGTAAACCGAATCCTGATTTGAGTGTCATCTGCATCATTGGACTCCAAAAATTGAGCTCTTTCCATCTATAGGCTTCTTTTCTGCAAACATCCATAAAAAGTATCAATTCTTAATAAATTCAAAGTAATTAATATTTATTTTAATAGTTAAATTGGGATAATAAATAGACTTATCACACCCCCCAACTTAATCATTGCTAGTCCCTTAGCAATGTAATTAAAATAAAATCATGCGTCACTAAAATTCTTTTTTGCAAAAATAAATCTAGGCTTAAGGTTTAAAGAAGATAGCTAGTATCACTAACTAAGTATTGAGTTTTTGAAGTAAATTTTGCTGTCGGAACTATTAAAAACTTTCTTAGAGTTCATCTATAGATCTACAGCACTTATGTTTGTAATGGCTAACTTAGCATTTCGGTATTAGCTTGTAAGAAACAATGGTATCTTCGCTTATCACTTACTTTGATTAATTTTTTATACACCCTCAAATTAAGCACATGACCTGAGGTAGCTTTCACACTGCCTGATATATATTATTTAATTATTTATTTATTTTTAATTTTTTTAGCGATATCTTCATATTGCCCATTTTTTGACGCGAACAACAACGCTTACTTAGGCAAAGGTGCCCGGTTACTCGATGAGAAACCAATGTTTAGACTTATTATATATATATATATATATATATTATTTTTTATTTTTTATTTTTTTATTAGGCAGGTAGCTCTTTTCTTAAATTCAAGTTTCTCTCGTTGGGGTGTATATCAATTTCTAATTTTTAGTAATAATTGAATCTCCAATTGACCTTACAACTAATACCTAATTTACCTCGTCAGTGTGCATGTGCAATGAAAGTGCTAATAGCCTTTAGATGACCTAAGTAGGTTACTAAAAGTCTGACCAGCTAGTCTACTCCTTGGCTTTCTATAGTAATTAGCCAATACTTTCTAACTCTATTACCTTTTTCTAGTCAATTTTGCTCAAAAATTTCTTTCACAACACATGATTTATAAAAATTTTAAAATTTTCAAAAAATGCCAAGGTATTTTCAAAATATTTTTAAAAAGATTTCTCTTACCCCCAACTTAATTCTCATTGTCCTCAATGAAGTAAGAAAGAATAAAACAAGGAGAAACACCACCTGGATGAGATATGCCTCGTGTAATGTTAGGAGTGATCGTGCAGAGTAGTCTCTTATTCCTAAAAATAAGAATCATGAAATAAAGGTTAGAAAATAAAAAATTTGGATTGCCTCCCAAAAAGCACTAAGTTTAACGTCTTCAGCTAGACGTTATGGCTCACTTTGATTACCATTATCAAGGAATTTGATGATCTCTTCCCTTACTACTTCCTTCATGGTTGGTTTAAATTTTCTTTGGGGGTCTCTTATAGGCTTCGTTTTCTCCCTTAAGTGAATCCTATGTTGAACGATCGAGCGGCTAATTCCTTTTATGTTAGCCATGGTCCATTCTAACGCTTCTTTATTCTAATTCAATAGTTTTCCTTCTTGTGAGGAGTCTAGGTCAATTAAAATAATCACAGGCGAAATTTCTGATGGACCTAGATATACATAGTTGAGATGCTTGGGAAGTGGTTTCAGTTCTAATTTGGGTGCTTCCTTTATTGATTGTTTGGGTAATGGTTCAGGTACTTTCTCTAGTGGTTCAGTTGGAAGTTTCCATCTAGATTTTTCATCAATTATAGCAACCTCATTAATTTGCTCCCCATCTTGGTTTATGCAGGTTTCTAGGTCAAGTTGTTTATCACTAAGGTCAATTGAATCATAACCAGTATTCTGAACATAATTTGAGTCGCTCGTTTGATGTGTATTGGTAAGATTAAAAATATTAAGATCAATTGACATATTTCCAAAGGAGAGTTTCATTAATCCATTTCGATAATTAATTAGGGCATTAGATGTGGCCAAAAATGGTCTACCTAAAATCATTGGGATGTGGCTTTTTGGGTTTGTCATCGGTTCAGTTTCTAAAATCACAAAGTCCAATGGGTAGATAAAGTTACCAACTTTGATCAATACATCCTCTACTATTCCCTTGGGTACTTTCAAAGAGTGATCAGCTAGTTGTAGGATCATTTTCGTAGGCTTTAGTTCTCCTAACCCTAGTTGCTTATATACAGAGTATGGCAATATATTAATACTTGCTCCTAATTCTAATAGAGCCCTATTTATGAGGGTGTTCCTCATAATGCATGAAATTATGGGTGATTCTGGATCTTTGTATTTTCTAGCATATGGTTTGATAGATAAGAGCTTATACTGGCTGCCAGAAAGGCTTTCTTGGGTACATTGATGGTCTTCTTTTTGGTACATAGATCCTTAAGGAATTTGGCATAGGCTGGGACTTGTTGGATCGTGTCTAGTAAGGGGATGTTCACTTTAACTTGCTTAAAGACCTCTAAAATCTTATCGATTTGAACTAAATTTTGATTGGACTTAAGTCTATTTGGGAATGGTGCTATAACCCTAATTTTTTGTTTATCTTCTTCTAACATAGGCTCAGCTGGTGGGTTAGGCATTATATTAGACTCCGATGCCTCAGGTATTTCGGGCTGATCCAGCTCAATAAGTTGTTCAAGTTGTGAGACTTCTAATTCTTCTTCTTCATGTGTATCCATCTGATTATCTATTTGTTTTCAATATTTTAATGTATGAATGACACTTAGTTGGTTAATCTGAGCTCCTTGTTTGGATCCTTGGATGTTTAGGTTCCTAGGGTTAGCTTTGGGCTAACTCGGTAGCTTACCCCATTCTCTTTCATTGAATGCTGTGGCTAGTTGACCTATCTGGGTTTCTAGTTTTATAATGGATTGTGTGTGTGAGTGAAGAAGTTGAGTATTCATTTTTAGCCCTTTCAATGCTTGTAACACCTTCTCTTCGAAAGTAGGATCATAATTATTTGGTGAATGTTGAGCAGCACTTGGATATTGGGAATACGACATGCTTTTAAATTGGGTCTCCTGATGGTTAGGCCAAATTGATGTTGGATTGATGATAGGTTGGGGTTTCCATGAAAAATTTGGGTGATTTTGTAGGTAGGATTGTAAGTATTCGAATATGGATCATTTCCTGGTCTAGGAGCCATTCGGGTTTGGGCTGGGTAGGCTTGCTCTTGAATAAGCTCAGAAAATTGGTATGCGGCTGGACATTCACCTATAGAATGGGTCGGACTCGAACAGATTATACAAGCCTCATGTAATTGAGTAGATGGAGAAAAGGTGTTTCCAACTTGTAGAATTCGATCAAGTTTTTGGGATAGTTCATCAATTTTGATAGAGATGTCTATAGATTGACCTATGTTGTATATTCCCCCTCTCTTAGGTTCTATGGGAGGATCTCTACATGCAGCAGACATGTGGTACTAGGAATTTTCACTTAGAGTTTCAAAAAGCTACCATGCCTCATATTCATTTTTTAGTATAAATGTTCCTCCACATAAGGCATCCACCATTTGTCGATGCTTTTCTGACAATCCATCATAAAAGCATTGAACTAACTGCCATTTAGGTATTGCATGGTGCGGACATTTCCTAGTTAATTCTTTTAATCTCTCCCACGTTTCATGAAATATTTCTCCCTCTAATTGAGAAAAATTGGTTATGACTTTTCTAATTTGATTCGTTTTTCCTATAGGAAAGTATTTCTTAAGAAATTCCTTCTTAAGTTGGTCCCAAGTTGAAATTATAATGTCTAATGAATTTAACCAATACTTGGCTCTATCTTTTAGGGAGAAAGGGAATAACTTAAGCCTAAGTGCCTCATCGGAGAAATTTTGAATCTTGACAGTTGAGAAATTTCTAAGAATTCATCTAAGTGTTTATAGGGATCTTCATTTGTAAATCCATGAAAAGCTGGTAACATTTGGATTACACTGGACTTAATTTCATATTGAATAGCCTCTACTGGGGGTACTTGTATGCATGGTGAATATGTATATTGTGAAGGGGCGAAGTACTCCTTCAATTGACGTGGTGAATTATTTTCTTGATTAAGATCCATAATGCATGCTCTGTTTGCTCTACAAGTTCTTTCTATTTCAGGGTTTAAGGGTATGAGGTTGGATTGTAACGACCGGTGACAAAGCATATACCCTACCAATATACTCTAAAGCAAATAGTAATTCAGTTGTTTTTTTTTAACTAATATAATAGAAGAGAAGGGAGAAGATTCTAAAGAAAATATCCTAAAAGATTCCTAGAACTAAGAGCAATGAATAATTTAATTAGGGTTTAATAATTCTTAGCAATCAAGTTAACAAAGATTAGACTCTTTACCCTAGGTTTACCCTAGATCTAGACAGCTCCTAACTTCCAAGACCGTCTTGGAGCCCTCCAAGTCAAAAATTAGCTGATCAACTAGCTAGTTAAGGGTAAGGTCAGTGGGGGTCCCACTGCTGCTTACTAGGTAAGCCAACAGAACCAATTAAGTAACCACTTTCCTTTCCTTTTCTAGACACCAGTTAAGCAGTCAATCTCAACCCGGTCCAACTCTTTTGGGTGCCTTGTCCTATTGAGCTCGAGTTCCTTAGGGGCTGATGTCTAGTTAATTTAGAGTTAAAGGTTTGGGTTAATGCAAAATGAAGGATGTGGTTTATGGGCCAAGGAAGGGTGATGAAATTTTTACCTTATCTTGATTAGGGGTTTGTGCCCTTAAAGTTAATTATAAAAATGCTATGCAATAAGCAGATGTCCACCTCTTGAAATTATCAAACAAAATTAATTTAATTATTTTTTTTTAGATTTTTGTGATTAAGTTTCTAATTTTCTAATAAATTATGAGATGTCATTAAAAAATTTTGAGTTTTGTAGAAAATAAATTTACCTAAGTCAATCTAAGCATAGAAATAAAATATTTTTATTTTTATTATATTTTATTTTTATTTATGTATTATTATTATTATTTTATTTTCTTAAATTAATTATGTTTTATGTAAAGTGTCTTAGGGTTTTATTTTATGTTCTTTTAAGGTAAGTTAATTAAAAGGAAAAGTTGATTAGGTTAAAAGTGGATTTGTGATAAGAAGGAAAGTAATTTTTTTATGTTAAAAAGAAAATAAGAAAATCTAACAATTAAGGTAACTATAAAAAAGCAATAAGCTAAAGAGAGCAATAACTATTCAATAAAAAAGGAATTTTTTTTTACTCTTTTCTTTTATATAGAAGCAAAATAATAATGAAACAATAAAAAATTAAAAATAGGAATAAAATTAAGAAAAAATTTGTAATAATTTTTTTGTTTTTTTTTTGTGAAGTAATCATGCCTGGATCCCCGACAACGGCGCCAAAATTTGATCATTGTCATTGGCGGTCAAAAATAAAACCTACTCACTACTATAGCTAGTGGTGAATCGGGATCATATTCTCGGGGATCAAGGGCAATTATTTTATGAAACAGAAAAAAAAAATATCTATAAAGGATTATATTAAGAATAGCGGTTATTAAAAGATAATAACTAATTAATTAATGAAATTCAAATAGCAGGAGAAGCAACCCAGGAATCTGAATCCACCATGCAAACAGGTTTTAACTTCTTTTTTTAATGTTGCAATAGTAATAATTTTTACAAATTTAAAATTATAATAATTTATCTCTTATCAGGCACGGACCATATCAGGAGATCATGGTACATCCGTTTAGAGTATAAACTATCTAATAATTGCAAGGTTAAGGGTCTAATATCTGTCTCTCTTAGGCACGTACCATATCCTGAGATCATGGTACGTCAATAGAGGGTACAGGCCGTGTATGCCAGATCAAAACCTCAATCAGAAAAATAACTCAAAAGATATAATAAAGAAGAGCATAATTTTTATTGCATAGAAATTAAGAACAAAAAGAAAGATAAAACCTGATTACATGCTTCATCATCATTCCAAGTTGAAGGAATCTAGCCACACATTGCTACTGCCAGCATCCCCTTCATAATTTTTCTCTTCCAGGCCTAAATATAATAATCTAAATAAAAGAAGAATAAAAAGAGCTTTGTAGAAACTTCTCCTCCTAACTACTGCCTGAGGTCCTCCTTTTATAGAGCTCATCTAGGGTTTCCTCTTAATCAAAGTTGGAGTCAATCGAACGCTCAAGATCATTCAGATATTGTGAGAAAATTTTTCAGCCATCCGTTCAATATCATCTGCCTTAGTTTGCACCGAAAATTATGCAAAATCATCTTTCTTCCTTTTTGGGTAAACCGAATCCTGATTTGAGTGTTATCTGCATCATTGGACTTCAAAATTTGAGCTCTTTCCATCTATAGGCTTCTTTTCTGCAAACATCCATAAAAAGTATCAATTATTAATAAATTCAAAGTAATTAATATTTATTTTAATAGTTAAATTGGGATAATAAATAGACTTATCATCCTCCGATTTCTTTTCCCAGCCACCAATAACTAAGCAGAGTACGAAGCCTTGCTGGCTGAGATGAGGCTAGCTAAGGAGCTCGGTGCGAGGCGTCTGAGGGCCTTTACGGACTCCCAATTTGTCTCCGGATAGGTCGCTGGGGAGTATGAGGCCAGAGACTCGACCATGTCTCGGTACCTGAGCAAGGTGCAATCCTAGGCCTCTTAGTTTTCCTACTTCTGCATCGGCTACATCCCCCGGGCAGAGAATGCTCGGGCTGATGCGCTGTCCCGCTTGACCACTTCGGCCGACGAGACATTGGGAGCATCTGCAAGTCCCGAGCATCGATGCAGTGGAGGAGGCTATGCCGATCGAGCATGAGCCTTCTTGGATGGACGCCTATGTGCGGTACTTGATCGATGGCACCCTCCCTGAGGACCCGACCGAGGCAAGACTACTTAGGCGACGAGCCCCGAAGTTCTTGATGGATGGAAAGCTCTACCGGAGGTCGTTCTCATACCCTATCCTCAAGTGCATCGGCCCCGTGGAAGCTGATTACATCCTGCGGGAAATTCATGAGGGCATCTACGGGAGTCATCTGGGGGCAGAGCCCTGACGTACAAGGCTCTACGGTAGGGATACTACTGGCTGACCATGAGGGAGGACGCGACCGAGCTTGTCAAGAAGTGTGATAGCTGCCAGCACCATGCTAACATCCAGTGGCAGCCGACGTCTCAGCTGACCCCCCTGGCGGCACCTTGGCCATTCGCCTAGTAGGGAATGGACATCCTGGAGCCATTCCCTCCAGCCTTCGATCAGCACAAGTTCCTGTTGGTAGCTGTCGACCACTTCACCAAATGGATCGAGGCCGAGGCACTCGCCAAGATTACCGAGGGCAAGGTGAGGTCTTTCTTCTAGAAGTCCATAATATGTCGGTTCGGGCTACCGCACACCTTGGTCACCGACAACGGCCGATAGTTTGACAATGCATCCTTCCGAGGATTCTGCACCGAGCTGGGCATCCACCAGCGGTTCTCCTCCATAGGGCATCCTCAGACCAACGGGGCGGCCGAGGTAACCAACCGCATCATCCTCCAAGGACTTAGAGCTCGACTGGATGACTGTAAGGGACGATGGGTGGAGGAGCTCCCTAATGTTCTGTGGGCCTACCACACAACGTCGCGAGCCCCCACTAGCGAGACTCCCTTCGGCCTCGTCTTCGGATCTGAAGCAGTCATCCCGGTGGAGATCGGCTCTCCGAGCCCTAGGGTGGAGGCGTACAATGAAGAGGACAACCCAAACCAGTTGCGGGCCAACATAGACCTGGTGGAGGAGGTGCGGGACCGAGCGCGACTCCGAATGGTAGCCTACCGACAGCGTGCGGCTAGGTATTACAATGCTCGCGTTCGCCCGAAAACCTTTTTACCAGGAGACCTGGTCCTTTGGCGGGCTGAGATTTCAAAACCAACGGAAGGAGGCAAGTTAGCGCCAAACTGGGAAGGACCTTATCGAGTCACCGAAGCACTCCACCACGGAGCGTACAAGGTCGAAGGGCTGAACGGAAAACCACTTCCATAGATATGGAACGCTGACAACCTCCGTCGGTACTATCAGTAATGTACCCTCTTTTTATGTTAAATTTCATGTTTGCACTCTTTTGGACTCTTGCCCCGCTATTAATAAATGAGTTCAAGTATCTCAGCTTTTCAGCCAAAAGCCCGAGGCCAGCTCAGCACAAAAAGTCTAATGTACCATTAGCACCGAAGACCGATGTACCATCGGCTCCCAAAAGCCCGAGGCCAGCTCGGCACAGAAAGTCCAATGTACTATTGGCACCGAAGACCGGTGTACCACCGGCTCCCAAAAGCCTGAGGTCAACTCGGCACAGAAAGTCCAATGTACCATCGGCACTAAAGACCGGTGTACCATCGGCTCCCAAAAGCCCGAGGCCAGCTCGGCACAAAAAATCCAATGTATACATCGAAGACCGATGTACCATCGGTTTTCAAAAGTCTGAGGCCAGCTCGGCACAAAAAGTCCAATGTAACATTGGCACTGAAGACCGGTGTACCACCGGCTCCCAAAAGCCTAAGGCTAGCTCGGCACAGAAAGTCCAATGTACCATTGGCACTGAAGACCGGTGTACCACCGGCTCCCAAAAGCCCGAGGCCAGCTTGGCACAGAAAGTCCAATGTATCACTGGCATTAAAGACCGGTGTACCACCGGCTCCCAAAAGCTTGAGGCCAGCTCGGCACAAAAAGTCTAATGTACCATTGGCACCGAAGACCAATGTACCATCGGCTCCCAAAAGCCCGAGACCAGTTTGGCACAAAAAGTTCAATGTACCATTGGCACTGAAGACCGATGTACCATCGGCTCCCAAAAGCCTGAGGCCAGCTCAGCACAGAAAGTCTAATGTACCATTGGCACCAAAGACTGATGTTCCATCGGTCCCCAGAAGCTTGAGTCTTCCCTGGCAAGGCTGATGTTCCATCGGTCCCCAAAAGCCCGAGTTTTCCTCGGCGTTCCGAGACTGATGTTCCATCGGTCCCCAGAAGCTCGAGTCTTCCTCGGCATCCCGAGGCCGATGTTCCATCGGTCCCCAGAAGCCCAAGTTTTCCTCGGCATTCCGAGACTGATGTTCCATCGGTCCCCAGAAGCTTGAGTCTTCCTCGGCGTCCCGAGGCCGATGTTCCATCGGTCCCCAGAAGCCCGAGTTTTTCTCGGCGTTCTGAGACTGATGTTCCATTGGTCCCCAGAAGTCTGAGTCTTCCTCGGCGTCCCAAGGCCGATGTTCCATCAGTCCCCAGAAGCATGAGTCTTCCTTGGCTCTCCCAAGGGTCCGACCCTACATAGCTAAGTCGAAGTCACTCGCATATGAGTAGAGGCTACCCCTCGGTGCCGACGAGGCCCCTAGGGGTCCCACGTTAGCAATAAAGGTTCAAAAGTGACACAATGCAGTTGGTCAAAAACAATTTCATTGATGGAGAAATGTTTACAAAATGCCGACTGAGTCGGACTTAATACAAAAACCAAGGAAAATTACAATAAGATCAAGAATCGGTCGTGGGCTCGTCGCTAGAAGATGCTCCCTCGGACTCCTGATCCGGTTCGATCTCCAAGGCTCGTGGGAGGTCCAAGACCCGGGCAACCTTCTCCCTAGCATCGCAGAATCCTTGGATATAGGAGTCCGCATTAGCCTCAACTAGCTCATCGGCGAACTGCTCCGACGCCTTGAATTCCTCCACGGCCATGACAGCCCTAGCCTAGACAGCGGCCTCCACCTCGGCAACCCTAGCCTCCTCTATGACCAGAGAGGCTGTCGTCTTCTCTGCCTCCTTGGCGTGCTCTGCTTCCTCCTCGGCATGCTTAGCCCTGTCTTTGGCCGCCTGGACGGTCGAGTTCAGCTCGGCGATGTGGAGGTTACGGGCCTCAATGGCACCCTCGACCTCCATGAGCTGGTTGAGTGCCGCCCAAAGTCGGTTGGCTTCGGTCTCCGCTCGGCTCTCGACCGCCCTTATTTCATCGGCTCGATCGGCCCTAGCCGGTTCCAGGGCCTTTTCTGTCGCTTCGGCCCAAGCCTGAGCCGCCTCAGCCTCCTGCTGAGCCTGACGGACAATCGCCTTTCCCCCATTGATGACCTCTCTCGTGGCCGCCAAGGTGTTGGCTAGCTGCATTTGGATCGTGTCAATACAAGAGCAAATATTCAAAGAGCAGAGGGCTGTAGGGCTACTTACTCGGGCGAGGGCTGAGTAGGACTCTCGAAAAACGTAGCCGCTTTCAAATGACTAAGTTCCTCCTGGACTTTGGGCATGATGATTTGGGAGACGAGCTGCTCTACCCAACGTATGTCATTCAAAATGGAGTCCCGAGGTGGCCTCGGCATGACTCCGCTTCCCTCCGCGGCCTCGGCAGCCTCAGGATCGATGCATGGAGGGCTGACCGTTGGCATCTGCTCGGGGGTGGACTCGTTGCCACTGATGGTCTCTCCCCCCAACTCCTTTCTGCCTCGGCCGGGGCTGGCTCAGCAGACACTTGGGGCTCCTCCATCGTCGCCCCCTCGGCCACCACCTCCTCCGGTGGGGTGTCGGCCATCAAATCCACCTCCGGGACGGTCGGAGGTTCTCGGCGCTCGGGTGGCTGAGATACCCGCACTGTCAGGTGCTTGGGGGCCAGCACCTGCTGCCCTCTCTCAGGCCCCATTGGGCCCTCATCCTCTGGGTCGCCACCTTCCTGAGCTTGGCCGTCGGGGGCTTCATTACTGCACAACATCGGTCAGAGTTAGTTAAAAAAAAAGAAGAAGAAAAGAGAGGGCAATCTGGCTAAGTATGGGACGTCTTCTACTCACCGCTTCGGGTGGTGAGGCCCGCCAGCTGGAGGTTGTCCACCAATAGAAGCAAGTTGTACCGGGGGATGTCGGCGGTCAACAGCTGCCCCAATGCTTCCTTATCTCCCGGGAGTATAGTGGAGTTCATGTTGGGTCGGAGGTCAGGATCCCCCCACCCAGGCTTGACTTGGTCAAGGTCCACAAAGAAGAAACGAGATTTCCATCCCTTGACAGAGGAGGAGAGAAGTAATTTAAGGACACGACCGAGTCGGGGCTGGAACAGCCACCAACCCCCCTGCTGCCTAAGGGTATAAAAACAGCGAAAGAGAGAGAGTCGAAGGGTGATCTGGAGATGGTGGCAAAGGACAAGAAAGGCACAAACGGTCCGAAGGAAGTTCGGGACCAGCTGAGTAGGGGTCAAGGAGTAATAGTCTAAAAGGTTGATGAAAAAAGGATGAAAGGGTAGACGAAGACCTAACCTAAGGGATATTTCATAAATGGCCACTCTACCGGGCCGGGAGGAGACCACTATGTCATCGGGGGTCGGAAGGAAGAGCCCGACATCTCGGGGTACCTAGTAGCGGCCCTGATATTCGCTAGGTCTTGGCCCATTACCGTGGAGGCAGTCCCTGTCGGGGATTCCGCCCTCGCCCTCGAGGAGGTGCCGGCCGCCGCCTGGCGCCTCCTCGCTGGGGCCCGATCGGCCGCTGCCGAGCGTCTCCCCGTGGGAGCCCCGCCGATGGCCTGCCGTTGAGCGAGAGGAAGACGGTCCTCCGGATCGGAGGACCATGAAGGAGGAGAGGAAGAGGCACGAAGCCTCGAAGGGGAAATATGGTCCTCGGGATCAACCGATGAGGACCAGGAAGGAGAAGAACTCATTGTGAAGGTTTGAGGGAAGAAAAGAAAGGTCTGGGAGGGACAAGAGGCTGACTTGGGGAAGAAGATGGCGAGCGCTGGTTCTCGGGTTGCAGAGAAGGTTGAAGGTCAGGGGTTCAGAGGAAGACGACGATAGTGGGAGCAAAGTGGCCAGAGTCAACCCTCGTCGGGGGTTTTATCAGATTTTAAATCATCCCGCCTCACCTGACCAACCACGCGGACTCTTGCTATAGGCTGGATCATCTCGGCAAGCGCTCGGCGCATGAGACGATCCGCCTCTAGCCAATAACAGGACGCCACTGATGTTATCGTCATGATGGCAATGATAGCGGCCGCTTTCCATGGATTTCGAGAGGACAACCCAGCCTCGGGAACGATCCCTGCGAATCGGACGGACAGTATGGACTGCCCCTTCACATCCTCCAGGTCGCCTGCATTAACCTATTGCAGCGCCCAGTGACACGTGTCTGGGGGCGGTTGGTAGTGGATGGAGATCAACCACTTGGAAGGTGATACCCCTTTCGCTTCGCCAGGGTGGGCCCGCCTTATCTCAGGGGCGAGAGGGCATTTGATATGGCTGATCCAAGGTTGTCAAAGCAAACGGTGGACAAACGGCAAACTGTCAGAGCCCAACCTGCGACCCCAAGGCCCCCTCGGCCTCCGAGGTAGAACCTCGGAGGTCCGAGGTGGACCTCAGCTTTCGAGGTCCTCATCGGAGGTCCGAGGTTCCCTTCGGCCTCAAGCTTCGGCCTTGACCTGGGCCTCGAGTTCCAGCCTCGAGCGTCAATCTCGAGCTTCGGCCCTGAGCATCCGCCTCGGCCTTCGAGGTCCTCATCGGAGGTCCGAGGTTCCCTTCGGCCTCAAGCTTCAGCCTTGACCTGGGCCTCGAGCGTCAGCCTCGGCCTTGGCCTCGAGCTTCAGCCCCGGCCTCAAGCGTCAGCCCCGGCCTTGGTCTCGAGCCTCCGTTTCGGTCTGGCCACCGAGGCTGGCAACCCGCTGCCTCAAACCACCTGACACATCCATGTGGCCCACCAACCGCCTGCAGCGGCCACGTGACCCACCACTCGCCTGCAATAGTGCGTGGCCATACTTCGTTACGGCGCACGCCAAATGCAATCATATCCGCCTGCCATCCACAGCGCCGCACTCTGCAGGTGGCAGGCGAGGAGGGACACCTCTGACAGGCGGTTGCGATCCGTTGCTGTCAGCCTTGCTTTTCGTTCATTAGTGGACAAAAGCACCTCGAAGTCAGCAACCTTCTAGAAGTGGAAAAAGAGAGATCATCGGACAGGTATAAAAGCCAACACATACAATATGGACGAAAAGCACCTCGAAGTCAGCAACTTTCTAGAAGCGAAAAAAGAGATATCATCGGACAGGTATAAAAGCTAACACATACAGTTCAGGTTTTTAGCTTTTTTTTGCTAGTTAATTCTTGTCTATTCCCGAGTGACTGACTTGAGCGTCGGAGGGTCCTCACCGGAGTATCCGATCTTCGAAAATTTTTTTTGCAGGAACCCAGCGAGGGAGATCTCCGTCTTTCCGGCGTTCAAGGAAGGTGACTTGGCGTCAACAAAAAACAAGGAAGGAAGGAGGAGTATTGAGTTCATATATGAATTGGAGTGGATTAATTCTCCAATGATAACCATCCTTGATTAATATAACAGTCATGATCAAAAAGACGACGAAGTTCATCGTCTCATAGATTAGATTGCATGAGATCTTTCCAATCATGATCGTCGTACCAAGCATGGACGGTCATGATTAGAAAATCTGTTACACATGAAACAAGAAGGATCCAACACATGAGAATTCACATCAATCTGCTTTATCACTGAATGTTTTTGTGCCAACACAAGCCTCATACAAGGAAATAAGACCCTCACAAAGATCAAATCTCCAATCACACGACACATTTGTATTCAAACTTCCATGAAACACACAATTGCTATTCAATGACAAATTGAAAAAGAAAACTACATACCCAGCTCTGGAAGAATAATTCGATATATGGTTGTTCTGGATCGTATTGTCCAACACAAAACATATCATATCGTATCAACAAAATACCAAGATCCTCGCCAGTACCAAATATTGAGTGATCAATGTGTTGTGTGCACGCACATATCAAGTCACAACATGAGAAATCAAGCATAAATATAAAGCCAAATATTTCAATTACAAGAAAAAAATTATGGTGTGCATTACACTAAGTGCGACGACATAACATTCCAGCTTATCTTCATGTGAGAAGGCATTGGTGCTACAAATCTGAGAAGATCTGGCTTATCAGAGGACCATGGATTGCCCTCATCATGCCATTCACCTGAGCTGCTAAGGAATTTTGCAATGTTAGGGATAACCATTTCTCTGCAGTGAAGATGTAGTAAAGGGACCTTGGATAGTACACTCCCCTTCTGAACCTCCAAGCCCTCAGGCCTCCGCAATTTGTATGGTGCTCCAGTCATTGGCTCATAGTCTACTCGAGGCATTTGCTTCCATCTCTGGTGCATGAACCAACCATACTTGTAATCCCCAACGATTGGTGTGCCTAGTGCCTCAGCACAATGCACTCGGAGCTGCAATGAAGTAAAAGACCAGCAATTCAAAAAATGAATTTGGTTCTTTCAAGCAACTTATCATTATCTGTTCCTCTTCCGCATATACTATTTCCTTTTACAAATCATTCTACTAAAGATTTAGAAACTCAGAAAACGGACTTTCTGGGCAAATATGCAGTTATTATGCACATAACACACATTTTGCCAGATTATATGAAGCAATGGGCATCAATAAATTCAGAAAACATTAACAAATGCAACACAGAGGCGCATATTTTTCCATGTATTTAGTGAGGATGAAATAAAAAGGCACCAAATGAAATCCAAAAGGTAGTGTCTGTCTTTCTGAATGGCAGGTTAAAATTGGACAGACTTGTGAGACTACCTTATGCATTAAAAGAGAAGTAAATTAAAAGTCAACAAATAATCTAATAGAGTTGCTAATGGACAATGAGTAATTTCATAAAGAAATCCAAATTAAAAAATATCTGGAAAGCTAGAACTGGAAATTCAAAAATAATTACTTCCCAATTTTAATGATATCTGCAACTTAAAAAGTGTCACATAATCATAAGATCAGATACGAAGTGATCAACGCATATCTTCATAAACATTTTGCAAAACTTTTAATTGTTTTAAGCATTCCTGTCATCAAGTTTGATTTGGGTGATTTTGCAAGTTAGGTATTGGTCAAATGCAACTAGACCAAGTTCTGGACAGTAGCGGACAAGAGAGACATACAGGAAAACAGAACCATAGATGAACTCTCCTGAGACTGGGAACAGTACCTGATGCTTCCTGCCAGTGAGTGGACGCAACTCAACCCACGAGCATCCATTAATGGTGGGTCCCATCACCCGGTATTCAGTCACAGCTTCTTGAGAACCATCTATACCTGAAGGATGAGCCAAAATGACTCTTTCGGTTTTCCCGTCATTGAGAAGCACCTAAGATCAAAAGACAAGAAGTTAATCATGTAAAATTTATCATTCAAGTCACATGGTGAAATTTACAATGCATATATTCTGGTTTAAGTCGAATGCTACTTTAAAATTTTAAAGAAATTTGTCCTTGACATTGTATTCTTGGAATTGAAGACTTTTTTCAGGGTCTCCATAACCAAAAAAATACAGAGCATTTGCTACAAGACTAGTAGCAACTAGTGAAATTAATTTGAAAGTGAATGCAATGAAGCTATAAAGAACACAAGGGAGGCCCTGGCTCCTGTCATTGTGAGGTCTAGGGAGATCAAACATAAGCAGCCTTACTTCCACAGTTAGAGAGACTATTCTCATTTTTCAATCCTATGAGGCCATGACCTCTAGGACACAATGGAGGAATTTTGCAATTGCACCAAGGCTCACACTCCAAAAACATAATATGCATATCGTGATCGATATTTTCTATAATTTCAATATCTGACTCCATTATTCATAAGCCTAATATTTATAACATATTCCAAGTGCAAATATGTCTGATTGCCAGTATGGTAAATATGATTGAATGCATGGACAACCAAACAGAAATAAAAAGAATGAAGAAAGACAGCTTTTCCACACACCAAAGATTGCAAAAGTATGCCTGTAACCACATCATGTATGGATAAAAATAGAAGAAAGACAAAGGTACCTTTGAAAGTGGAGCAGAAATAAGGCCCTCCCTTTCTTTTGGACATCCTATAACCAATGCCCAATACCTCTGCATTGTTGCTTCACAAGAATCATTCCAGGTCTGCATAATTTATCAGTACATGAATTATGATAAAAGCTTCAAAACACACAAACTGCATGATTACTTCATGGTGATAGTGGACAATAGACCAATCAACATCTAAATTTCAGATGAATCAACGAAGCATCTCACAGGAATGATATATTGTGTGCCATTTGGATGCAATAAAGAATGGCTTCACTCTATAACCATGTCAGTAAACTGACAATGACATGAAGATCTAATTCACACCAAAAAATATGAAAAAGAAGAAGAAAGAGAAAAAATAAGCATGAAGATTTAATTCCAAATCACGAGCATTTCTTTCTGTGCATAAAATTAATAGTTGTGTTTTTTTCTTCAGTGAAATCCTTAGATCAAGTAGTGATGGAGTGATTTCCTTTTGACTGGTAGCGTTTATTGACATCATAAAGTTTTCTAGCAAAGCCCACACATCTAGAGTTGCATATTTTATATGAGATTTTATCACTTTTGTAGTTGAAGAGCACATATTATTTTTCAAAGAAAAAATGTTTGTTAGCATAAAAAACACTTTTCATATTAGTGACTAGTTAAGTATCATGACCTGGTTGTGAAAATCTTGAGTGGAATGGTTTCATAGGTTTCTGTAGGAAACTATCACTCATCTCAAAGTTTGGGCTGAGTAAAAGCCCAAAGCAGACTTTGCTAAACAAGTTATGATTGGCTCTTCATCAAAATTTCACTGATTTTCATGTTTTAAAATCTTAGTAAACTTGCCTGTTATCATGAAGGTGCTGTCAGAGTATACCTGAGAAGATGATTTTGCTAGATTTATGTTAGTAAAAAGCCAGTGAAGTCTAACAAAGCTTTCCTTCGTTCTCCCCATCAATAGCAAACCACTACTCTCTCTGTCAAGTCTATGCACCTGAAATAAACAACACAGCAAAGATGTTAAGAAAGTTACCATCATCACATAAAATCATTACCATGTTAGAACATGTCAAAAGATTTTTGGGACAAATTGACAATGTTGAAAAGGATGGTGCACGAAGCCAGAAAGGTGCAATCAATAGGGATGGCAACGGCCCGGGGCGGCCTCTACCGGTCCCCATCACCGTTAGAAAAAACATCCCCGTTCCCCATCCCGTTAAGCCATTATAGTCAACGGGATGGGGACAGGGATACCCGGCCGAGTAAACAGGTACCCACTGGATACCCATTTGGCTGTTTACATAAAAAAATAAAATTATTTTATTAAATTTATAATTTATTGAAAGCTTAAAAAAATACTAATAAAAAGCTCTGGCTTTGATGTTCAGTGCAGTTGCATGAAAGAAGAGAACAGACAGAGAGATTCAAACGTGTTTTAGTATATATATTTTATTTATTTTAAATTTTTAATATTTTAATATATATATATATATATATATATAATTTAAATATATTATATTAAAACTAACGGAAATGGGGACGAATAAATGGGGATGGGGCGAAGGATACCGTCCCCGGCCGTTTACCCGTTGAGCCATTAACAGTCATTTACCCATTTACCCGTTAAGCCGTTTATACCGGTGAATCTCGGACCCATTAAAAATGGTACCGACCGAATAAACGGCCAAACAGAAAAAATTGCCATCCTTGGTAATCAACTGTCTTCTACATCTCAGGAAATAATTTCAATGATTTGAAAATATACATTATTGAAAATTTTGTTAGCTTACCAGCTTGGGACCCTGTTCATTGCCATAGGATAATGCTGCTGCTGCCAGCACATCCATGCTGTTATGAACTGGTAAGTTTCCCTGCAAAGCATTAAGATATCCAAAAAGATCAGTATTGCAAAACCAACAAGAATCCATTTAACTTCTTCAGGAATTTGTCAAAACTAACCTTCACAGGTACTTTAGGGGGTTTATTTAGCACAATAATAGCAGAGTCCTGACATTTCACAAATCAAAATAATTATATAAACAATCAGAAAGCATCAAAATAAGAAATAAAAATGTGATTGAAATGAAAATGTTAAGATGGATGTATGATAATACAAAAAAAGATAGAATATGAAATGAAATCATTTATAAGAAGATGGAGGCAGCACTAATCAAGGATAAATTAATGGAAGGACAACTCAAATGGTTTAAATATATGCAACATAGACTTAAAGATGCATCTGTGTAAAGAACTGATTTAATACATATAGAAGGAAAAACATATAGAGGTAGACTAAAAATTATATGGGTGAAAGTGATAAAAAAAGATTTTAAATTTTTTGTATCTTACAAAAAAAATATGACTCAAAATCAAACTAAATAAAAAAAAAGAATTCATGTAGTCGACCCCTAATAATTTAGGATTAAGACTTTACTGCTGTTGTTGTAATTAGAAGACAATAGAATATTATCAAACTTGGTATTGGTAGATACTATTCATATTCGAGCACAGGATTGAGCTCTCATCAACCAAAGGCATCATGCAATGGCAACACAAGAACTAACAAACCCATAGAGACATTAATTAGAGGAAAAGAAACACAGAGAACCTTGTAGATGACAAGCCTTCTCATGTATTCGATCTCATCAGCATTGGGATGCAGGGTTGCAGTTGGTATCGTATCATATCTTTTGGTTATCTTGGTCTCTGCAACTGAAACAGGAATTTGAATCCTCATGCCAACTTCCATAACATCATTATGCTTAACCTGCATGTAGGCTGCAAAGATAGTTATGTTATGTCTGTGATTGAGGAATTAACAAAGACATCCAGACATACATTAAGCACTATTAAAGAAGCTTAATGTCATACCCTTTTCAACTGGTGCATCTGGTTATGCCTTTTATCAGGTGGAACATCATGACTTGAGCTTTCAACATGGACCTGATTAGAATCAAAAAAAAAAAAAAAAAGAGGAAATGTCTAAGCACAAATGATTCTCAAATTCTGGCCTTAGTAAACACACCTAATGGTTATTGATGGTTTTTACATCATTATGTACATAAAAAACAGAAGTGCCATCGAAGGGCATGATGCACATGAGTTTTAGTTCACTTCATGAAAAAGTACATATTCATTGGGCTTCAGGCGATAAATAAACCCTGCACAGTAATAGAACAACTTGACATAAAAACTAAACATGGAAGATGTGCTCTCCATCACAAAGTATTTTCTTAATAGATGCTTGGTTGATCAGCTTATCTGACGATAAAAATCTGTACCCTAACGGCATCAAAAGAAGCCATGGATACAACTTCATTTAATCAACCATTAAAATCAAATTGCAAGGGTCATCCCAGCCTGACCTTACGAGCAGGACCATGGGTATTAAGCTTCCTTCCCAAACTGCATTTGCTATCCCCTATATGACTGAACTCTCATCAACATTAACTTTCTTTTGCAATAAAATCTTGTAAGCAAACAAATTTTGAATTTTTAGAGCTTCTAAAGGCATCAAACATTGAATCATTTTCTCGCAAACCACAATTAGGCATAAACCAATACACTTTCTAACATAAGAATTTTAAAATCAAAAGAGGAAACAGAAGAGAATTGTGCAGCGAAAAAAAAAAATGCCATCTGGATAACCAGTTAAGTGTTAAAAATTTGAACTTCCCCCAATCTTATTCATACAATGCAAGAGTTTAAACTTCTACAAAACAACGGACACAAAGAAACATCAAAGATCGAATTAAATAAAGGGAGGGGGAACGAAAAGAAAATTCCAATCTTTTTGAAATTAAAACCCTAGCAAGCGTTAGGCGTTGCTCACCAGGCCCTTCCTAAAATGGCTCTGGATGACTTCTGGCGGGATGTCGGAGAAGTAGTGTTTGACCCAGGTGATGGCGGTGACGCGGCGGGGCTTGGTGGGATCGGCGGCGGGATCCTTCTTCCTGCCTGGAAGGGGGGTCGTATGAGAGGAGGGGAAAGGGGGGAGCGAGAGTAGCTGCCGCGGCTTGGGGCCCTCCTTGGGCTCGCCGAGGCGGGCCACGTTGTTGGAGACACGGATGACCGGCTCTGCCGTCGCAGGCGGCGGCGGTGCAAGCCTCGAGAGGTGCCTCACCGCCCACAGGAGGACCGGCGGCCGGGGGCAGCAGCGCCGCCGGAGCATGAAAAGAAGGAGGCAGCGCCGGCAGTGCTCCAGACCGGACTGGACCCGGTCCAATCGCGAACCAGTAAGGCAGAAGGGAGGAGGGAGCGGAGCGCTGGAAAAGGCTGACGGGAGCACGGGATTGAAGGTAGCCGGGGAAAACATGGTTGCACCGCGGTGTAGCGAGCGCGCACCTGGCCACGCTAATGCTGCCGCACGTGCCGAAGCCCAATAAGCCTCGTCGCATACCTCACGTATAATGGTTGTCAATTTACGCATTTAATGCAAGCTTACCGTACCACACGGTAAATCTTTTTCGAATAGCAGAAGAAAGGCTAAAAGTCTATGGATCTTTGATTGCATTCCTACGATTTTACATGGCAATAATTTTAAAATTGATGTGGCTGATCATTTTTCTGAACGATAGCATAATGCTCTGCGTAATTTTTAAAGCCAGATGATAATTTAATGGCTCAATTTCAGTATCGACCTTTGTTGGCTTTGGCCTCGGCCTTGGCCCTCAGTCTCAGCCTCAGCCTCACCTCGGACCTCAGCTTCGATTTCGACCTCGGTCCTCGGCCTCAACCTAGCCTCAACCCCCCGCTTCGGCTTCGGCCTCGGTCCTTGGCCTCGGGCCCCAGCCTCGGTCTCAGCCTCACCTCGACCACCGGCTTCGGCCTTGGTACCTTGTATTGCATGTTCTCAACCTAGTGTCGCGGAGCCAACTTCAGATACCGGACTCAGTGATTTGAAACACTAACCGCCGCATAGCTTGCTCATCTCGCCTCGGCCACCGGCTTCGGCCTTGGTACCTTGTATTGCATGTTCTCAACCTAGTGTCGCGGAGCCAACTTCAGATACTAGACTCAGTGATTTGAAACACTAACTGCCGCATAGCTTGCTCATCTCGCCTCGGCCACCGGCTTCGGCCTCGGTACCTTGTATTGCATGTTCTCAACCTAGTGTCGCGGAGCCAACTTCAGATACCGGACTCAGTGATTTGAAACACTAACTGCCGCATAGCTTGCTTATCTGTTTTACCAAAATCATGGGCGGTTACCAACATATTATGCAGTTGCCGATATTTATGGCGCATGCTTAGCAACTGTGCACCCACCGGCCGCTTACGGAGCCGATCCTAACGGAAGATGGGATTCGATAGTTAATATACAAAGGGGTAAGAGGGACTCCGGAACAGGCATAAAAGGACCCCGACCCCCAAGGAGGGAGAGGACTCCATCTCTGCTCTTTTCATCTAACATCCATGTTCTTCAAATCACTGACTTGAATGTCGAAGGGTCCCCGCCGGAACCACCGGTCCGGAACTTTTCTTGTAGGTTTTCGGCTAAAGGAGGCGGTCCCGTCATTCCTTTGAAGCTCTAGGAAGCTTGTTTCTCACCCGACGTATTCCAGGAGTGATTTGGCAGCAACAGATTGACACGTCAGGAAGGGAGATACGGCAGATAGACATTTACCCTCACACATCTGCGACCCCACAACCTATGCAAGGAAGAAGATGGCGGTTATGCGAGCACAGAAAGCTCCACTAGCCAGGCCGCATGATGCCTCCCGTGGGCTGAGCAGTCGGAGGCCGACCTCCCTATTCCGCCTCCCACGCAATCGCAGGCTAGCCTGGCCGATCGGTTCGATGCCCTGACTCATCAGGAGCAAGATCTGATGGCAGTGGTGCAGGGACTGCAGGAGCAAGGCTCCGCCACCACGCCTGTGCCACCTCAACTCCCTTCGCCTCATATGGAGGGCCATGGAGCCAGTCAGCCTCATCGGGGTAGGACCCCTCCTGAGGCCTCTCACCACTCGCCCCCGAAGCCTCGCCGCCGGGAGACCTCTAAGCGGCGACGGTCTCCTTCCACCATTCCGATCACTCTTACAGGCGGCATGGTGAGAAGGAACCAAGGCACGTGCACCCCTTGCGCCGGCAGCCTTCCCGATCTTCATCTTCTGAATCCTCAAAAGAAGATGCTAACAGGAAGACCGCTCGCCGGGCCGAACAACGGCTGGACGAATACCATCAACGGTTGGAAGTGCTTAGCCGCAGGATCACCAACCCAAACGGGACAAACTACGACCACCGCCCCCCGCTCTCTCGCCGCATAATGGAGGAGCTGGTCCCACTTTGGTTTTGTCTTCCCTAGCTGGATCCCTATGATGGCACTACAGACCCCCTGGACCACTTGAAAAGCTACAAGGTCCTCATGCAAGTCCAAGGGGCGACAGACTCTCTTCTCTGTGTTGCGTTCCCGGCTACGCTTCGGAAGCAGCACGCACATGGTATTCCCGTTTACCACCACGCAGTATCAACTCTCTCAAGCAACTCGAGCGATCTTTCTTGGCCCACTTTGATGCATGCCGAAAGATCCCCTGGGTGGTTGATAGTCTGTTTGTCATCCATCAGAGGAGCGGTGAAACCCTGAAGGACTTTGTGACTCGGTTCAAGGAAGCTGCATTGGAGGTATACAACCTTGAAGACTCTGTGGCCACTCTGGCTCTGAAGAGGGGACTCCGTCCCTCCAGGTTTGCTTATTCCTTAGACAAAAAGCCTCCTCACTCCTATGCCAAACTGCTGAGCCGAGCATAGAAGTACATTCGTGCAGATGAAGCAGACTCCTCCAGGATGGAGGCTGATAAAGGATCTGGCAAGAAGCTGGCATTTTCGGAACCCACTGGGACGTGGTCCAGAAAGCCAGAGCCACCCCATCGATCAGATAACCGGCCTCATACGTTGATCCCCAAAGAGCATTTTACTCCGTTGCTTACCCCTATATCCCACATTCTGTTGGAGATTGAGGACGAGCCCTACCTCCGGCGTCCCCCTTCCATGAGGCCTGGGGTCCCTCGCAGCAAGGAACTCTACTACCGATATCACAGAGACTACGACCATAACACTGAAGACTGTCGCATGCTGAAGAAGGCTATCAAAGAACTCGTCCAGCAAGGCCACCTAAGCAAGTTTGTCCGGAGAGGGAACCCTGCTGCTCAGGGCCCGTCGGCACCTCCCGTGCCTTAGATTGGCGTGGACAACGCTCCAACAGAGAAGATGGTAGCCATGATATCCTGGGGGGCAAGCAGCAGTCCTAAAAGACAGCGAGAGGAGGAAGAAGACTCTGTAATTCCCTTCTCAAAAAGGGATCTAGAAGGGGTAGTCAATAAACATGATGATAGCATCGTTGTATCTATGACGATCGCGAAGCACCCTGTAAAACAAATTTTGGTTGACAGTGGAAGTTCAGTATATGTTTTGAGTTATGACGCTTTTGTTAAAATGGATTTGCTTAAAAGTTCTCTTCGACCCATCACCATTCCCTTGATTGGTTTCACTGGAGACTCCATCAGGGTTGAGGGGGAAGTCACCGTCCCTGTTACCGCCGGGACTCTACCGCGTCAGAGCATGGTTCTCATGAACTTCCTGGTAGTTCGGGTCCCACTGGCTTATAATGCTATTTTGGGGAGACCTGATTTGAACCTGCTGGATGCTGTTATCTCCACCAAAAGATTACTTATAAAATTCCCCACCAACGAAGGAGTTGGGGAGATGAGGGGAGAACAGAACCCATTACCACTCTACTGCCACTTAGCCCCCAGTCCACAAGGGATGGTGTCGGCAACAACGCCCGAACCGTCCAACCCCCGAGACTTGGAGAGGAGGGGGGAGCCAGTCGAGCACCTGTTGACCTACCCCTTGGGGGAGGACCCGATGAGAACCATCCAGGTCGGACCACTACTTCTGGAGGAGGCGCGCGATCAGCTTCTTGTTTTTCTGCGTGCCAACTCCGACATCTTTGCATGGTCATCATCTGATATGCCAGGCATCCCTGAGGAGATAATCACTCACCGGCTCAACATCAAGCCGGAATGCCGGCCTGTCCGACAGAAGAAGAGAAGCTTCGCCTCAAATAGGCAAAAGGCCATTGACGAAGAGATCCGCAAGCTGAAGGCTGCAGGTCACATTCGGAAAGTTCACTACCCCGATTGGTTAACTAACATCGTGATGGTCCGCAAGGCCAACGGGAGCTGGAGGATGTGCATAGATTTCACTGACCTCAATAAAGCATGCCCCAAGGACAGCTTCTCCTTGCCTCGGATTGACCAGCTGGTGGATGCTACATTTGGTCACGAGACCCTTAGCTTCATGGATGCCTTCTCTGGGTATAACCAGATCAAGATGAACCCCGCGGACAAGGAAGCTACCTCGTTCATAACCGAGAAGGGGATATACTACTACAAAGTGATGCCATTCGGACTGAAGAATGCGGGGGCCACTTACCAAAGGCTAATAAATAAAGTCTTCGAGAATCAGATCGGATGCAACATGGAGGTATACGTGGACGACATGTTGACCAAAAGTGCTCATGCCACCGACCACATTACCGACCTGACAGAGACCTTCGGCAACCTCCGCCAGTACCAGATGAGGCTGAACCCTCGCAAGTGCGCCTTTGGGGTGATAGCTGACAAATTCTTGGGTTTTATGGTGACACAATGAGGAATCGAGGCAAACCCCGATAAGGTCTGAGCCATCTTGGACATGAGACCTTCCGCCAACAAGAAGGAAGTGCAGCGCTTGACTGAAAGGGTAGCGGCCCTGAGCCGCTTCCTATCCAAGTCCGCAGAGAGATGTCTGCCTTTCTTCAAGGCTCTGCGTAAAGTCAACGGCTTCGAATGGACGAGAGAGTACAAGGAGGCCTTCGATGGGTTAAAAGAGTTCTTGTTCACCCCACCACTGTTGTCTAAACCAAGGGTGAGGAGAAACTCCTTCTGTACCTCGCGGCCTCTCCTGAAGCTGTCAGCTCCGTGCTTGTTCGCATGGACACCGACGGAACACAAAAGCCAGTGTATTACACCAGCAAGGTGCTCTATAACGCTGAGACTAGATATTCAAGAGTCAAGAAGATTATTTTCACATTGATCGTCTCTGCCCAATGCCTCAGGCCCTATTTTCAAGCTCACCCGATCGTGGTGGTCATAGACCAACCGCTCAAGGCGATCCTTTCTCGTCCTGATACCTCTGGCCGGCTGGCAAAGTGGGCGCTCAAGCTAGGAGAGTTCGACCTGTCGTTCTGACCCAGGTCAGCTATGAAGTCTCAAGTCTTAGCGGACTTCTTGGTCGAGTGCACTTGGGCAGAAGAGCAACCGGAAGAATCCCATGCAAACCCCTTGGACGCCAAAGCTGAGGAGAGAGGGAATGACTAGCTCCTTCACATAGACGGAGCGTCAAACTCTCAAGGAAGTGGAGCATGCCTCATTCTGGCTAGCCCAGATGGAGTGGTGACCGAGTATGCCCTCCGTTTCCTTTTCCCAGCTACCAACAACCAAGCCGAGTATGAAGCCCTACTGTTAGGAATAAGACTAGCTCGCGAGCTCGGGGTAAAACGCCTTAGAGTTTTTACTGACTCCCAGCTAGTCTCCGGCCAGATTAAGGGGAAATACGAGGCACGGGATCCCACTATATCCCGTTACCTAAGTATGGTGCAATCACAAGTCTCTCCCTTGTCTCACTTCAGCGTCAGCTACATTCCCCGGGGAGAGAATGCCAGAGCTGATGCTTTGTCCTGACTAGCCACCTCGGCAAATGGGACTTTGGGAAGAACCTACGTAGAGCACCAGGAAGCCCCAAGCATCGATGCAGTTGAAGAATCCATGCCAGTTCGACAAGAGCCCTCCTGGATGGACGTCTACATCCAATACTTCACCGCTAGCACCCTCTCAGCCAACCCCGCCGTAGCCAAGCTATTCAAGTGGCGAGTACACAAGTTCCTGATATTCGACGGACAACTGTATCGAAGATCTTTCTCTCATCCCCTCCTCAGATGTGTTGGTCCCATATACGTTGACTACGTCCTTCAAGAGATCCATGAAGGTATTTTCATAAACCACTTGGGGGGCAGAGCGCTGTCACACAAGGCCTTGCCCCAAGGCTATTACTGGCCCACCATGCGGGAAGACGCAGCTGAGCTGGTTCGGAAGTGCGATAGCTGTCAGCGGCATGCTAATATCCAGCGGCTGCCCCCTGTCAGCTCCATGGCTGTTCGTCCAATGGGGAATGGATATTCTAGGGCCATTCCCTCCAGCTTCTGGCCAGTGGAAGTTTTTGCTCATCGCCATCGACCACTTCACCAAGTGGGTGGAGGCCGAAGCAATGGCCAAGATTACCGAAGTCAAGGTAAGGAACTTCTTCTGAAAGTCTGTTATTTGTCGGTTCAGACTACCCCACACACTTATTACTGACAACGAGCGCCAGTTCGACAATGCTCCTTTCAAAGAGTTCTGCGCCGAACTGGGAATATGTCAAAGGTTCACCTCTGTCGGTCATCCCCAAACAAATGGAGCGGCAGAAGTGACAAATCGGACAATCCTTCAAGGACTTAGGACACGTCTGGATGACTTCAAAGGAAGCTAGGTAGAGGAACTCCCGAACATGCTGTGGGCATACCACATGATGTCCCGAACCCCCACTGAAGAAACTCCTTTCAGTCTCGTGTTCGGATCGGAAGCATGAGGAGAACAACCCTAGTCGGTTGAGAGCCAACCTCGACCTTGTTGATGAACTCCGTGATCAAGCGCGACTCAGGATAGCCTCCTATCGACAGAGAGTCTCAAAATATTACAATGCTCGAGTTCGTCCCAGAACGTTCCTCCCTGGCGACCTAGTCCTCAGACGAGCCGAAGTCTCCAAACCTACAAAGGGGGAAAACTATCTCCCAACTGGGAAGGGCCCTACCGAGTCACCGATCTACTTCATCATGAGCATATCGGATCGAAGGGCTAGACGGAAAGCCTCTCCCTCGCACTTGAAATGCAGACAACCTATGTCGGTACTATCAATAGTTTGCTAATGTCGTTATTTTGAGCATGTCTGCTAGAATGTTATTCATTTTCTTACTAACGGAAATATCTGAACAATTCCGCGTCGGCACCTGAAGCCCGACTCCGCATCGGCACCTGAAGCCCAGCTCCGCATCGGCGCCTGGAGCCCGGCTCCATGTCGGCGCCTGGAGCTCAGCTCCGCATCGGCACCTGGAGCCCGACTCCGCATTGGTGGGCTCTGCGTCGGCACCTGAAGCCCGGCTCCACGTCGGCACCTGGAGCCCAGCTCCGCATCGGCATCTGGAGCCCGACTCCGCATCGGCATTTGCAGCCCAACTCCACGTCGGTACGGTCTGATTCCGTGTCAGCACATTGGCTCGACCCCGCATCCGCGCTTCACTTGGTTTTGTTTCGGCATTCTTATCGGACTCTGTACCGGTTCTCAAGCTAAGCTGTGGGTACTCTATAACAGTGCCTTCCCTAAACCAACTTCACGTCGATGCGTTACTCCCTTGCACTCCCAGCCTTTATATCGGCCTAGGGAAGGCCAGGTCCTCTACTCTAGTTGCTTCAACGGTCATCCAAAACCTAACTACACTTGCTTATGGCCTCGGCCTCAACTATTCTCTAGAATGGACTCGCACCGGCCTATTCGTGTTATCCTATCCACTAGAAAACTTGCTGGCTACGGTGCAAATTAAATGATAGCTTGGATCAAAAGAGTTTTTTTCATTAATAAGCAAGAGTTTACAAAATGGCCGATCCAAGTCGGACCTTGTACAATAAAACAGTAAAAAGTATTGATTGTTCAAGGTTCGACTGATGGGCTACAGACGGGGGAATGGTCTTCTGACGATGTGCCCTCCGTATCCTCATTCGTGTCCAGGTTGTCCAAATCTTCGAGGCTACAGACCTTTTTCACTTTGTCCTTGCAGTCCTGGAAACCCGCATTATAAGCAAAAGCAGTGGCCCTAGCTAGCTCCTCTCTGTAGCCGGCTGATTGGCGAAAGTCTTCAATTGCCTCGGCAGCT
This sequence comes from Calamus simplicifolius, assembly GCA_900491605.1. NCBI lineage: Eukaryota > Viridiplantae > Streptophyta > Magnoliopsida > Arecales > Arecaceae > Calamus > Calamus simplicifolius. Next base: position 333,558 of record UESW01003928.1, read on the forward strand.
TTAGCCTCCGCCGCTGCCATTGTTGCCTTCATCTCGATGACTTTAGCCTCCACCACTGCCATCGCTGCCTTCATCTTGGTAACTTCAGCCTCGGCTGCTGCCACTGCTGCCTTCATCTCAACAACTTGCATATCAGAGCTTCGGGCTATTTCTTCAGCATTCTCCGCCCGCTCATCGGCCGTGCTCCTTAATGTGTTGGCGGTCTCTAGGCTGCTTTGGCATATGAGCAGCTGTGTCTCCGCATACCTACGACCCTCTTCGGCCACCTGTGCTGTTTCTAAAGCCTTCTCGACCCTCTCGGCTTGGGCTCGGCCCTCGGTTATTGCCGCTCCAAGAGCCTCATCGGCCTTTTTCACTCGGACCTCTTCTTCAACCCTCTCGGAGAGGATGGCTTCTAGAGCCTTCTTTGCTTCCTCCGCTCTGGCGTTGGATTGTTGGGTCTCCCTCTGTGATTGGCCAAGTGCATCCTTGGCCTGAGAGAGGGCACTTTTCAAGGTGGCCAGAGAATTCACCGCCTACGTGCGAAAGGTACAGTTAGAAACCTTACTGTGTTTAAGCTAAATTAAAAGGATTCGGATACTTACTCAGAGATGGGCCACAAAGGCCTCTCGAAAGAAAGATGAAGTCCTCTGCTCCTGGAGGACACCTTGGAGCTCGGGCAGGCATACTGGTGCCATTGTCCGCTCCGCCCAGCGCCCCTCGCGCTCGAGGAGGGCCTTGAAGGATAGGACAGCTTCGTCCTCAGTGGCAGGCTCCAAAGCCGGTGGTATGTCAGGGATTGATGAGGTCCCCGCCTCTTCTGCGGCCCTAGGGGGCTCTTCATCCGTCGCCTCTGTTTGAAGGGGTTCTGCTACCGCTTCTGCTTCGGCAGCCTCAGGAATGGGGTTGGGGGTTGGCTCCATGACCCCCGCATCTAGCAGGATTGCTGGTGATGGCGGCATGTCCGCCCTTGGTTCCTCCGGTGGTGTATCAGCCGTAAGATCGACATCTGCTTCCTTCTTCGCCCGGGGTCGACGGAAAAGTGGTATCAGAGAACGAGATCGCGCAGGCGATGGTAATCGAGGCCTTTTCCTTTGCTCATCGGCCCCTGCAATTTTCTCTTTGGCCTTTTCAACCCTGGTCTTTTTCCTGGCTGCTTTGGCTACAGCCTTCTTCTCAGGAGGGGCCCTATTCACCCCAGCTCTCCTTGCTTCGGCTGCTGCCTTCCTCACCTCCTCAAGCGAAGGCAACATACCTACACAGCAACTAAACATTAAAAAAAAAAAAGAGAAGGAAAGATGAAAAGGTAAAAGGATGAGGTGAGTGAATTAGCTACTCATCACTATATGGAATAAGGCCGGCAAGTTGAAGGTTCTCTTCGGCTAAAAGCTGGTTGCATCGAGGAATGTCGGCAATCAGAAGTTGTCCAAATGCCATTTGATCCCTCGAGAGTATGGAAGAATCCCTATTTGCATCAGTATTGGGTGTTCTCCAGATTCCACTCACCCCCTCGATGTCGGCAAAAAAGAACCTATCTTTCCACCCCTTAATGGATGTAGAAAGGTATAGTTTAAGGGCCTTAGTGGGTCTAGGGGCGAAGGACCACCACCCCGCTTGTTTGCGGAGAGTGTAGAAGCTACGAAACAAGGAGATCCTAGCCTCTATTCCCTGAAAATGACAAAGTACTAGAAAGCCGACGATGGTCCGAATGGAATTTGGGACTAACTGCGCGGGCGCCAAGGAGTACCTGTTCAAGAGGTTGAGGATGAAGGGATGAAGGGGTAGCCGAAGCCCCACCTTAAAGAAAGCTCTGTACAAGGCAACCCTCCCGGGACGGGAAGAAGTCACCCTGTCATCAGGGGCGGGACGAGACAGACTCATGTCGGTGGGAAAACTATACTTGGCCCTAAGGTTTACAATGTCTTGGGCCGTCATGGGGGAGACAGTCCATTCGGGGAATTCCTTAGCGACTGAGGATAGGCCAGCGACGGCCGGACGACACCGGATTGGGGCCCGTCCGGCGGCCGAACGAATCCCAGCCGTGGATCGTCCGACTACTCGCCGCTGTTCCGAAGGAACATGATCGGAGGATGAAGAAGACCAGCTAGGCGTTGGGGAAGATGAAGGTTGTGAAGGGACGGGGGTATGACCCTCGAAATCGGAGAGAGAGCAAAAAGGTAAAGAAGCCATGAGGAGTAACCTGAAGAACCTGAACCGAGATTGAAGAGGAGAGAGCTCGGGAGGAAAAAATGGAGATGGGAGATGAACAGGTGCTTGCAGAATCAAGGTGAGGGAGTAGAACGCAGAAAAGGTAAAAAACAGAGGACATGGATGATTTCCCCCTTTATACCAAATCATCCAGCCTGTCTCTGATTTAGCCGCGTGTCCACTCACCATTGGAAATCGCTTCGGCAACCGCCCGACGCATGAAACATGAAAAACACGGCCAATGAGGGAACAACGGTGACCTCACCGCAATGATAGCGCCTACCTTTCCGCAACTCATCACCCTAGGAAAATCCTGCCCAATCCTAACGGCCCGAACGGGCGAGATGATGGCACAGAGATCAGCCACTCAGTGGATACTGATACTCCTTTCGCTGGCAACTATATGCCCACCCATCTCAGGGGTGGGGGGGCATCTGATGTGGCTGATCACTTCCATGGGCGGTAGCATAACACCCTGCATAATTCTCAAAGCCAGATGATAATTTGACAGCTCGGTTCCAGCGTCGGCCTTTGTTGGCTTCGGCCTCGGCCTCAGCCTCGGCTCAGCCTCGGCCCCCAGCTTCGTCCTCGGCCTCGGTCCTTGGCCTCGGCCCCCAGCCTCGGCCTCGCCTCGACCACCGGCTTTGGCCTCGGTACCTTGTATTGCATGTTCTCAACCTAGTGTCACGGAGCCAACTTCGGATATCGGACTCGGTGATTTGAAACACTAACTGCCGCATAGCTTGCTCATCTATTTTACTAAAATCATGGGCGGTTACCAATGTATTACGCAGTTGCCGATATTTACGGTGCATGCTTAGCAACTGTGCACCCATCGGCCGCTTACGGAGCCGATCCTAACGAAAGATGGGATTCGACAGTTAATATACAAAGGGTAAGAGGGACTCCGGAACAGCTATAAAAGGACCTTGACCCCCAAGGAGGGGGGACTCCATCTCTGCTCTTTTCATCTAACATTCCTGTTCTTCAAATCACTGACTTGAACGTCAGAGGGTCCCCGTCGAAGCCATCGGTCCGGGACTTTTCTTGTAGGTTTCCGGTTGAAGGAGGCGGTCCTGTCATTCCTCTGAAGCTCCAGGAAGCTTATTTCTCACCCGACGCATTCCAGGAGTGATTTGGCAGCAACAAAAATCATTTGTACTTTTAAAATCACTATCTAATTCAATGATCTTAAACTTGATCTCGAGAATAGATACCTAAATTCAACCTTAGATGATGATATTCAAAAGAATTAAAGGCTAAAATTCTCCTCATTTGTATAAAAACGGATGCCTAATAAAAAAATAACCTTCATCATATATTATATTATAGTAAATAATATTATAGTAATATTATGATATAATACCACAATATTCATAAATAATCAACTCATGTTTTAGCGAATATTCACAAATAATATAATCATATAATAATGAATGGTATTATAATATTATTGATTATAGTAAAAAATATTAAAATGCATCTCATCATGTATTATACTGCAATATCAATATAATATAATATAATAATGTTATTTTCATATTTTTGTGATATAATGTAAATTATTGTTCATCTATATTTCATAAATTATAATCAATAATATTATGATTTAATTAGAGCATTATAATAAATAATATAATTGTCAAGATTACTATAAAGTATATTAGAAATAATTTTGATATTATGTAGGCCTAGATATAACACAACATGGCACAAGAATAATTCGACAATCCTTTTTTTTTTGGGGGTACAAATGGGTGATCACACCAATCTAGGTTGAGTCAACCATAATTTATCAGAATACAAAATTTGAGTAAGCACAGGCGGGCACGGATCACCCGATATCCAGCACCATGGCCCTGAATGATGGGCAACTCGGGCAGCAATCCAGTCAGCCGCTGAATTTGCTTCCCGATAAATGTACCAAATCTGAACAGCATCAGCCTGGTGAAGCATAGACCGAATGTCACATAACATCGGGTTGGATAGAATAGGAACGCTCAGATCCTGGCGGAGCCAACGCATCACAGTGATAAAATCACCCTCAATAATAAGCCTGCGAATACCTAGACTGCGTATGGCATAGGAAATACCAGCCCACGCCGCATGCAGTTCAGCAACCGGCATAGAGAGGTCGAGGATGCCAAAACCGCTAGCCGCAACCAAAGCACCATCAGGCCCATGGATAAGAAAAGCCGAACCCGCCAGACGACCACGAACACTGCCATCAAAATTGACTTTGACAAACCCTAGTGAAGGGGGTTCTCAAGAGATGAAGATCGTATGCCGGTGCACTGCAGGGGCAGCAGGGAAACCCCAGATGCTAGATCTGTCAGAGTCAAAGGCAGACTGATGGAAAATATACTCATCTGAGAGAGATTGAGCAGTCCTGACAATCCGGTGAGGAGGATCAGAAACATCAGAGAAAATTTGACGATTCCGGGATAACCAAAGCTGATAAGCAATATAGGCAGCCAAGGAGCTGAAACGACCAAAGTTCCGTTTGGTGTCCCGACGAATCATCATAAGGAAGGAGGTGCAGCACTGAACACTACTCTCACCCCACATGCTATAACCCGCAATCTACCATACCAATCTCACTCTAGCACAGGAAAATATAGCATGGTCAGCAGTCTCGACCCCAGAACCGCATAGCGGGTAGGTAGGAGAGATCGCCATGCCCCTCCCAGAAAGCAGGGAATACGTAGGAAGACAATCCCAAGCCATCTTTCAGATAAATAGACGAACTCTTGGGTGGATGGGAAGCCTCCAAATCCAGGACCCATCCATCGCATACCCCGACTGAGATCTGTAATCCTGCATGAAGTCCCGGATGGGCGCACGGGTCAAGCAGGACCTCCTTTATAATCTAATATCCGCAGTGTGATCATGGAAAAGAGGGATAGAGAGAATGTGCTGGGAAAGTTCCGCACCAAATAAAGAGTCAATAAGGGGGCCATTCTAGGCGTTGTGATCCTGAATGATAAGGTCAGAGACTCTCATTCCAGTAGGGATGTTAGAACTGACAAAGGTGGGCCATCGAATCAACGGGAAATCAGCCAACCATGTATCCCTAAGGGTATCCACAGAGGTGCCATCACCAATCATCCATGACGTACGTCTAAGAACAGTCGGAGCATGATGATAGACCTCTTTCCAGAAGAAAGAGCCGGTACGAATAGACTGAGGCTGACTCTGGGAGGACCAATCACCGTATTTGGCATGCATGAACGAACTCCATAAGCATCCAGGATCTAGCAAGAATCTTGATGCGTACCTAGCAATCAGTGCCTCTTTTCTGACAATAAGGGAATGAATCCCAAGCCCGCCCTCCGATAAGGGCCTGCAAACAGAATCCCAAGCTCGCAAGTGAATCCCATGGCCTTCCTGCATAGAGCCCCATGGAAAATCTCTAAACCATCTCTCCATCCTTCTTAAGCCGGACAACGGAATAGCTGCATTAGAAAGGATATAGAGAGGAAGAGCAGTGAGAACAGATCGGATGAGGGTAAGCCTAGCCATCATGGATAACCCAGAGACTTGCCAACCATCCAGACGATCACGAACACGACGCTCCAGATCGGTGAAATCCGAGCAGCGTGGCCGCCTTCCCGTAATAGGGACCCCCAGATAAGAAAGGTGATCAGCCTGAGCGAAAATACCAAAAATTTGCATAATGGACTCCCGAATAGAATATTTAGTCTTCGGACTGAAAGATATCATGGATTTAGCATTATTAACTTTCTGACCAGAAGCCCTACAGTAAGACTGGATCACTGAAGCAAAAGCAAAAGCATTGCTGGTAGTAGCCCTCCCCATCAATATGCAATCATCAGCAAACAACAAATGAGATAACGATGGCCCTTGGGTCCCAGCACTGTAAGGATCTAGGAGAGAAGCTTGCTGGGCCTAGTGAAAAGCTCTAGATAAGGCATCTGCAGACAGAATAAATAAGAATGGGGACAGGGGACATCCCTACCTAAGACCCACCGCAGAGTGGAAGTAGTCCGTCTGACCACCATTAATAATAATAGAGAAGGACGGCCGATGAACACAAGCCATGATCCAAGCAATAAAAATCTCATCAAACCCAAACTCATGAAGAGAGTGAAAAAGAAAATCCCAACGCACTCTATCATAAGCTCTCTCCATGTCCAGTTTGACAGCCATCAGACACTGGCGACTAGGGGCTCTATGAAGATCATGCATCACCTCTTGAGTTAACAGGACGTTATCAAAAATACACCGATCGGCCAGGAAAGCGCCCTGCTCAAGAGAGATCAGATGAGGAATCACTATCCTGAGCCGAGAGACCAGAAGCCGAGCACACACCTTATATAAGGTCGTACACAGGCTGATAGGCCGAAAGTGGTGCGGCATAGAAGTATCGTGGCATTTCAGCACTAAAGTAACAAGAGTCCTATTCCACTCCAAAGGAATCGACCTGGTCATAAAAACAAGCTGAATAGCCTGCTCAACATCCTGATGCACTATAGTCCAATAATGCCGAAAGAAGAGAGGAGGAAACCCATCCGGACCAGGGGCCTTATCAGGGCCAAGGTTCCAAAGGGCCAGCCGAATCTCCTCTGAAGTAATCGGACTGGTAAGGGCCGCATTCTCAGCCGCCAAGACCTTAAAGGGGGATGCCACTGGACACACAGAGGAGCCGTCCCCAGAGAGCTCAGTCCACCGAGAACGAAAAAACTGGAAAAGCTGGTCCGAAATGCCCAAAGTGGATTCCTGAACATTCCCCGAATCATCAATAAGCCGCCGAATCCGATTAGCCGCTCGGCGCTTTAAGGTGATCTGATAGAAGAATCTAGTGTTCTGATCACCCTCCTTGATCCACTGAATCCGAGATCGTTGCCTCCAATAGGTCTCTTGCTGACAAAGAAGGGAATGGTGGAGGCCAAGACTGGAACGAAGAGTAGCCAGATCAGAGTCCTGAAGATAGCCAAGATGGTCTTCCTTATCCTGAAGAGAAGCAATAACATACTCCACCTCCTCAACTCGTCTAAAGATGTCACCAACCTCCTCCCGATTCCATCTGGACAGTCTACGCCTGGCAAGTTCCAACCAGCGAGACAGGTGATAAGTGGCATTACCTCTGACAGGAATATGCCAAACTTGAGAAATAAGGGACCAAGCAGCAGGATAAGAAGTCCAGAATTTCTCAAATTTAAACTGAGCTCAGCGCTGATCATCCACATTAGTAGATATAAGAACAGGGAAGTGATCAGAGGCAATCCTGGTCAGATGAGAGATAGTGGTTGAGGGAAAAAGCTGAAGCCATTTAGCAATGGCCAAAGCCCTATCCAATCTTTCCCATACTCTAGCAGACCCATGACGATTGTTGCACCAAGTGAATTGAGCCCCCTGATATCCCAAGTCCAAAAGATTTGCAGATGCAATGAAAGAACGGAACTCAGAAATGCCCGAAGACTCCACAAACTGCCTACCACCTCTTTTTTCATTGGCTCCCGTAATACAGTTGAAATCCCCAGCAATCAAGGAAGGAACACCCTGAGTAAGCACTGACAAGAGCTCGTCCCAGAGAACACGACGGACTCTGAAGTCAGTACTCACATAGATACCAGAAAGAAGCCAGGGGGCCGACGATCCCTCCGAGATAACCAAAGCCACCTGCTGCCCGCATTGGTGAAAACCCTCAACTCTAATGTCAGCAGCACGCCATAAGGCCAAGATGCCACCAGATAAAACATCAGACTCTATAGCATAGGAAGACCACGATCTAGATATCTGTCTCCTGACACGGGCCAAACTCTGCCCTGACAGCCGAGTCTCCAGCAAAACACATATATCACATTTATTAAGCTGCATGAGCCTCCCAAAAGAGGAGCGAAACGATGGTTTCAAAGCTCTTCTAACATTCCATATAATAATCTTCATTTAGATCGGGGAGAGCCCACCCGATCCCCAATCATCTCAGTATCAGGAGGACTACTATCAATAGGACCTCCTGCCTGAGTCACTTGGACTTGACTGTCCATATTAACACCGTCCACCTCAACCTGCATGGCCTTCTTGAGTAGACAGACAACATCGTCATGAGAACGATGCTCCGGGGGAAGCAACTGTGAAACCTCAGCACAAGCACCTGGGGGCTGAACATTCGAAGCTTGGGTCACTAGGGACCCTTGAGCAGCCAGAGCCCCGACCTCCTTCGGCACCTTCAGCGATGCAGAAAAAGTGAAAGTTGGATCCAACCCTTGTTTATCAGCATCATTGATTTTCCCTTTACCTTTAGAGGTTAAAGGACCAATCCTCGGATCTGGTGATTCCATCGGACGGGCCCTCTTCAATGGCCCCGGATTAGCTTCCCTCCAGGATTTCGGCCTCCCAGCCCATTTATCAGATCCCAAGAGGGCAAAGGGATTAGCAGAAGTAATGGATGGCTTAATCTTCAGAGAATTGTCAGGCATCCCATAGCTCTCGGCCAGGACCGGCACAGTGAACAGCAATTGGCATGCACCCTTCACAGCCTGCAACCCCTCCTCCACAGCTTGATTGCCCGAGCCTCCTGCAGGGGGCCCATGAGTGGAACCCTCCATGTCCACACCCAAACCACCCTGCTGCTCCCTGGAGCTAGCCACAGACCCCTTCGCACCAGAGGTTTGAAACTTCCTGCGAGCCATCTTCTTTGGGAATTGCCAGCCATCAACAACGTTGGGAGACGACGATGCAGCAGCCTTCTGGAACTTCAAACCCGAGTACACAACTGCCAGTTGGGGAGTTCTCCGATGCCAGATCGCAGACATCCAGGGTCCATAGAGTGGAGAAGAAGAATCAGGGGTCTTCACTGAATCAGGGGTCTTCACTGAATCAGAGGGACAACCCTCAGCCGGATGCAGAGCACCGCACAAGGTGCAGAATCCTTCAAGATGTTCGAACACAAACGGCTGCCAAAAGGGAAGTCCTGTACCGCGCACCCTCATCCCCGGCCGCAGCGGCTTCCTCAGGTCTACCTGGACGCAGGCACGAGCGTAACCACCACGCTTCTTCTCCTTGGTTGCCGAATCAAGGAAGACAAACCTCCCTGCAACAGCAAGGATGGAGCTCAATATGGTCTCAGTCCAGAATTCCATAGGGAGAGATGGCAGCCGTATCCACAGAAGAGCAGAGGACAACGACGATTCCGATGAAATGAATTCAGGCTTCCAGTCCTCAATTGCTATGACCTGCCCATTTACAACCCAGGGATTTCCGAGCACCATCAATTTCGCTGCTGGATCAAAGAACCTGAGCAGAACATGACGGTGGGTCAAGCTGATCGGTTCTATCAAACCGGCAACTCCAGCGCGTCGAAGCTCCCGCACGATGGCTTCAGGCGGAATCCATCACGATAAGCTCCGAGCGATTACGGCCTTGGATCCCCACTCAGAGATTTCCTCCTCCAATGCTTGGATAGGGGCCTGGACAACATCCGGAAAAAGACAAACAAGCTCGGAAACAGTCGCCGAAGAAGGAGACGAAGACACCCACTCAAACCGACTGCCTAGCGTGCGATTCCCTATCTTTCCTCTCTCCTTTCTTCCATCCGAGCTCACCGGAATGGCATTCGACGGCGGCACCATCGTCAGACAAGAAGCCAAGACCAGCCGGAGAAGATCGCCGGAGATCGGACACAGCCGTGCCGCAGGCACTAATCTTAAAGCAAACCCAGAGACAGTCTTCAGGGAACTGGAACGCACGAACCTTAAAGCAAACCAACCTCCAGCTTTCATTCAACAAATATTAATTCGGCAATCCTTTGACTGGATCGGTTGTGTGTGTGTGTATATATATTAAAAAAAAAAAAATCCAAGCCTTTAAATCATATCCTTGAGTTCTGATCCTATGCTCTGGCTACTGCAAGCCTTCTTCGAAGGACCCATGCAAACTGCTCCACCCTCCACAAGCAATGGCCAAAATCTTTCCCCCTTCGTCAACGGAATCAATAGTCTTTGAGCTCTTGGGAGGAGCTTGAGGCCACTCCCAGCGTTGATGCCTAATGACACAACGGCCACGGCAGCAGCCAAACGCTGCAAGCTTTTCGCATTCAACATCTACGTATATAGATTTTTCATGGCAGGCTGATTGACATTTATTTCGACATAATACGTTGATGAAGACCCAAAGATATTCGAGTGGTAGCTTCATACATCTTTGTTGGAAGAAGGAAATATTGAATAGTTTTTCTATTGCATTGTAAACGGAAGGATTACATAATATTTATAGACCCTCAGAATAATTAAAGCAAATATGGAAACCAGCAACAATAAGTAAACATAATTCCCTAGATAACAATTTCCAAAAACTCCAAGTTCTAGATGAGCTTGGGATACGAAGAGTCTCTTCAATTTCCAATAGCTTGTGATACGAAGAGTCTTTTCAATTTCCAACAGCCTCCCTTAGACCGAGGTCATCTTGACCATGCCGATCAGTCTCTTGAGTTTGAGGAAGGAATCTGACTTCAACGGCTTAGTGAACATATCAGCCACTTGGTCTTCCGTCTTGCAATACTGCAGCACAATCTCCTCAGATTTCACCAGATCTCGAATGAAGTGGTACTTTATATCAATGTGCTTGCTTCTTCCATGGAAGACTGGATTCTTTGCAAGGGCAATTGCTGACTTGTTATCACAATAAATCATCGTCGAATGCTTCTGCTTATGCTGTAACTCAGCAAGCATCTAACGCAACCAAACTGCTTGAGTAGCACAATAAGCCGCTGCTATATATTCCGCTTCAGCGCTGGACAAAGCAACCACCTGCTGCTTCTTTGAAAACCAGGAAAAAATTCCATTTCCTAAAGAAAAAACATACCCGGAAGTACTCTTTCTTTCTCCAATATCACCTCCCCAATCACTGTCTGTGTATCCTACAAGCTGAAAAACATTAGAAGCAGTATAGAATACACCATCATTTATAGTACCTTTAATGTATCGTAGAATTCTTTTTGCCGCCTGCAAATGTGATTGTCTAGGAATCTCCATAAATCTGCTTATCATTCCAACACTAAAAACAAGATCTGGCCTGGTAGAAGTCAAATATCTCAGACTCCCGACTAGCCTCTTGAAATAAGTAGGATCGACTTCGGAACCACTTCCGTCTTTTGTCAACTTCAATATGTCCTCCATGGGAGTGCTAATTGGTTTACAAGTAGCCATCTTAAAACGCTCAAGAATATCCTTGGCATACTTTTGTTGACAAATAAAAATACCATCCTCCGATTGTGTAACTTCTAGGCCGAGAAAATAATACATCAGACCCATGTCTGCCATCTCGAACTCATGAGTCATAGCCTCCCTGAAGTCACAAATCATCTCTTGACAATCTCCAGTAAATATGAGATCATCGACATATAAGCAAACAATGAGCATCTCACCATTCAAGCCAATTTTTACATATAAAGTATGCTCATAAGGACACCTAGTAAAACCGTGATTCAGAAAATAAGAATCAATTCTGGTATACCATGCTCATGGGGCTTGCTTAAGGCCGTAAAGAGCTTTCTTCAATTTGTAGACAAAGCCCTCTTGTCCTTTCTTGACATAACCCTCAGGTTGATCCACATACACCTCCTCCTCAAGTACGCCATTGAGAAATGCGGACTTGACATCCATTTAATGTATTTTCCAGCATCTTTGAGCAGCTAAAGCAAAAATCATACGAATAGTATCCATCCTCACAACCGGAGCAAATACCTCAAAATAGTCAATCCCGGGTTTTTGTTTGTAACCCTTGACTACAAGCCGAGCCTTCAACCGATCAACATCACCATTAGGCTTGTACTTGATCTTATAGACCCACTTTACGCCGATGGACTTCTTGCCTTCTGGAAGAGAAGTGAGCTCCCATGTATCATTTTTCTCGATTGCATGGATCTCATCATCCATCGCACGAACCCAATCATCATCTTGGGAAGCCTCCTGAAACTTTGTGGGATGACAATCTGCAAAAAGAGCAAAATTGATAATTTCTTCATCAGAGGGATCATCATCTTTTGACAAAATGCAATCCCTTAAACGAGTTGGCAAACTCGTTCTCACCGTGGACGTGAGGAACTTTCAGTAAGATGTTCGACAGGATTTGATGAAGTAACTGCTGTTGTAGTCCCTGCTATCGAACCTGGTTCCATCGAAGCTGCTACTGGTTCAGATTGACTATCTGAATCGGGCTGAACCGTCTCCTCCTCATCTAGGATGAAGCGAAACTGCTTCTTTTCTTCTGAGCTCCAAGTCCACTCTCCTTCCTCGTCGAAGGTAACATCTCGACTGATAATGACCTTTTTTGTTACTGGATTATACAATCGATAACCTTTTGTCTCATTGCTGTAACCGAAGAAGATGCACTTCTTGCTCTTCTCATCAAGCTTCTTACGTAGCTCATTTGGCACATGGGCATAAGCAATACACCCAAACACACGAAGATGCAGAACTGAAGGGATTCAACCACTCCATACCTCCGTCGGTGTCTTGAACTCAAGACCTTTAGTGGGACATCTGTTCAACAAATAAATAGCACAAGCAACAGCCTCCACCCAGAAATGCTTTGGCAAATGTTTAGAATGAAGCATAGTACGTACCATATCGACAATAGTGCGGTTTTTCCTTTCTGCTACTCCGTTCTGTTGAGGAGTATACCGTGCTGTCAATTGATGCTTGATGCCGCATTGCTTGAAGAAACCATCACCAATCAAATATTCTGTGCCACGATCAGTTCGGAGAATCCGAATTTTGTGCCCACTTTGGTTTTCAACATAGGCTTTAAACACTTTGAAAGCATCGATGGCATCGGACTTCTGCTTCAAGAAATAAACCCATGTTTTTCTGCTAAAGTCATCGATGAAGGTTACAAAATACCTGTACCCTCGATTCGATGATTCACCGAGCGGTCCGCAGAGATCAGAGTGAACTAACTCCAATGACTTCATCGCTCTCCATGATTGTCCTGAAGGGAAGCTTTCTCTAGATTTCTTCCCAATGACGCATGGTTCGCAGATCTCCTTTGGAGAAGAAATTTCGGACATACCTCGCACCATCTTCTTTCGACACAATAGCTTCAAGCTATCGAAATTCACATGTCCGAACCGCTTGTGCCAAATCCATGAAGAATCTTGCACCGAGGCACTAAAACACGATGTAGCATAATTAATATACAAAGGAAAAAGGCGATTTTGAGCCATTTTTATCTTCGCAATCAATCCTCCTTTGCCATCATGAATCATGCAAACCTCATCCTTGATGATGATGCGATAGCCTCGCTCGGACAACTGTCCTATGCTCAGGAGATTCTCTCGAAGGCCAGGAACATAATGGACGTTGGAAATGGTTGAAACCGATCCATCTTTTATCTTGATTTTAATGCTTCCCTTTCCCATGATAGGAAATTTTGTATCATTCCCGAACCTCACCTCCGAACGAAAGGTGTCATCGAAATGTGAAAATAACTTCTTTTCACCACACATATGATTACTGCATCCAGTGTCTAAGTACCAAACATTCTTATGGTTCTCCACCGAAGCATCACACGTGAATAAAAGAGCATTATCATGCTCATCATCAAATCTGTCGACAGAACTTGCTACTTTAGCATGAAACTTTTGACCACTAGATCTTTTGCTTCGACACTCAGATTTGTAATGCCCATACTTTTTACAATTAAAACATTGAATATGGGACTTATCTTTTTGTTGTCGAGGTTGCTTCTCCTGCCGCCTTTTATCTTTCATTTGAGTAGAAAGATTCTTCTTGTCATCAGGCAACACCAACTGGCTTTGAAGAGCCTCCTCCACCGTCTTGGCCTCCACCGTCTTGGACTTCTCCTTGAGTCGTTGCTCATGCATTTGTAGAGAGCCAACCAACTCATCCACGGTCAAAACAGAGAGGTCACGTGACTCTTCAATGGAAGTTACAATATATTCAAACTGTAACGTTAGCGTCCGAAGGATCTTCTCGATAATAAGTTGATCACCAATAGTCTCACCATTGGCCTTCATTTGATTGACAAGAGTCAAGACCCGTGAGAAATAGTCGGAAATGGACTCCGACTTTTCCATCTAAAGGAGCTCATATTGTCGATGAAGAGTCTGAAGCCGAACCTTCTGGACCTTCTCAACACCTTTGTAAATTTTGATGAGAGTATCCCATGCTTCCTTTGCCGTCTTCGAATTCGCCACTTTTTCAAATATTGACGAATCTATCGCTTGAAAGATATAAAAGAGAGTCTTACGATCTTTCTTACGATTTTCTTTTGTTGTCTTCTGCTCCTCCATTGTCGAATCTACCGTTGCTCCTGGCTCAATGAATCCTTCTTAAATAATCTCGGTCAGCTCCTGAAAACCGAACAGCACCTCCATCTGGATCTTCCAATGCTCAAAATTCTTCCCATCAAATCTTGGGAGTTGAGGTTGGACATTCCCGGCACTACTCACAGAAGCCATCCTATCCGAGAACAACTTAGCCAACTGGAAATATTGAATAGTTTTTCTATTGCATTGTAAACGAAAGGATTACATAATATTTATAGACCCTTAAAGAAACAGAATAATTAAAGCAAATATGGAAACCAGCAACAATAAGTAAACATAATTCCCTAGATAACAATTTCCAAAAACTCCAAGTTCTAGATGAGCTTGGGATACGAAGAGTCTCTTCAATTTCCAATAGCTTGGGATACGAAGAGTCTTTTCAATTTCCAACAATCTTTAATCACTACGCAGTGATAAGAGTCATTGAACATTTATTCGCTTTTAGACGGATCATTGGGACTTGGTTCCTCCGTCATTGGGGAATTCTTTGTGGCAAAATTTGTCACGAAAGATGCTCCTCTCATCTCATTCACTCAAGGTGAAAATAAAAAAAGGACATATTTCATTATTAATAATATTAAAAATAATATTATATATATATATAAGATCAACAAACTAAGACATAATTCTAAAATAACATAAATAAAATAATGTAAGAAATATGGGAAAAGGTATATACGGAAGGAAATATTAATGGATATGTAGAAAAACAGAGGGATAGATATTAAACGGTACATGAAGGATATCGATTTGGAGATAGGAATGAAGCAGGTGTGAGCATATTAGATTTTGCAATGGTGTATAATCTAACAATAGCAAATACTTATTTCAAAAAGCAAGATGAACATTTAATAACATTTAAAAGTGGATCTAATAAAAGTCAAATAGACTTTTTCTTAACAAAAAAGGTAGATAAAATAATATACAAAAACTGTAAATTTATTTCAAAAAAAAGTTTAACTTCAGAACATACGATAATGGTAGTAGATATATGAATAAAAATAAAATTTAGAGTAAAACATAAAATTATTAATCCAAAAATTAAATGATAAAATTTGAAAGGAGAAAAAATAGAATTATTTAAAGAAAAGTTAGTAAGAGTAATGACTATAAATATAAATAGTGATCTTAACTTAATGTAAAAAAAATAACTAAATGCATAAAAAACATAACAAAAGAAGTTTTAGGAGAATCGAAAGGAGTAGGACAAGTAGAAAAGAAAACTTGATGGTGGAACGAGGAAGTTTAAGCTGCCATCAAAATTAAAAGGATATACTACAAAATTTGACAAGAGGCTAGGGATGAAAAAAGTCTTAAAAAGTATAGGAATGCAAAGAAAGAAGTTTAAAAAATTATAAGTAATGCCAAACTTAAAGCCTATGGTGATTATATAATACACTAGATTGAAAAATATGAAAAACTATATATAAACTAGCAAAACTAAGAAAAAATAAAAAAAAGATCTGGACTATATTAAATATATTAAGGATGAAGATGAAAGAGTTTTAGTAAAAAAAGAAGAGATAAAATAATGATAAAAAAATTATTTTAAAAAATTATTAAATAAAAATAATTTAGTAAATTTAAGGACAGAAGAATGTGATAATTTAGGAGTATCAAATGAATATAAATTTTTTTATAGATTTAACATACATGAGGTTATAAAGGCTTTGAGAAAAATAAAAATGCAAAGGCATTAGGGTCAGATGTGATCCCTATTAATATTTGAAAAGGCTTAGGAGAAATTGAAGTTATACGATTAACCAATTTATTTAACAGGATTATAGCAACTAAAAGAATATCGGATAATTAAAGAAAAAGCATATTAATACCTATATATAAAAATAAAAGAGATATTCGAAACTGTACAAATTATAGAGAAATTAAGCTGATGAGTCATATAATAAAATTATGGGAGAGAGTAATTGAAAATCGAATAAGAGTTAAAACTTTGGTGTCAAATAATCAACTTGGATTTATGCTTAGAAGATCGATCATGGAAGCTATTTATTATTAAGAAGATCGATGGAGAGGTATAGGGAAAAGAAAAATGACCTTCATATGATCTTTATTAATTTAGAGAAAGCATATGAAAGAATACGTAGAGAAAAAATATGGTGGGTTTTAGAAAAAAAGTCACCAAAAGATATATAGAATTAATAAAAGATATGTATGATAGAGTAATAATTATTATTAAAATAATAATAGAAGAAACTAGTAAGTTTTTAAAACTATAGGTTTACATCAAAGATCTGCCTCTGTATCTTTTTGTATTAATTATGAATGAATTAACTAAACATATTCAAAATGATATTCCATGATGTATGTTATTTGCAGATGATATAGTATTTATTGATGAAACTAAATTTGAAGTAAATGTTAAGCTAAAGATTTGAAGAGAGATTTTAGAATCTAAAGGTTTTATGATCAGTAAAATTAAAACTGAATACATGAAATATAATTTTAGTGGGAATAGAAATACAAATAAAGAAACGGTAATGATTGCAAGCCAATGGATACCAAGAAGTAAAAAATTTAGGTATTTAAGATCAATTATCCAGCAAAAAGGTAAATTAGGTAAAAAAATATAAATCATAGAGTTAAAGCGGGATGTATTAAATGGAAGAGTGCTTCGAAAGTATTGTATAATCGGCGTATCCAATTAAAATTGAAAGAAAAATTCTATAAAACCATCATTAGGTCAGCTATACTATATGGAACAGAGTATTGGGTAATACTAAAAATAATATGTGAATAAATTAAGTGTATAGAAATGCGTATGTTAAGATGGATATGTGATAAAACTTTAAAAGATAGAGTTAGAAATAAACATATAAGAGAAATAATAGGAGTAGTCCCAATTGAAGATAAAATGAGAGAAAATAGATTACAATGATTTGGACATATACAATGAAGACCTTTAGATGCTCTAATTAGAAAGAGTGATCTTTTAATAATCATAAATATAGACTTAGTCCTGAATAGAGCAGAATGGAGAAAGCATATTCATATAGCTGACCCCATATAGTTGGGAAAAGGCTTAGATGAGTTGAGTTGAGTTGAGTTGAGTATTTCATGATTAATAAATTGACATGGCTTGGGATGGACTGAGGAATGAGAGTCTATATAGGCTTTTAAATAGTCATTGCACCTAAGTAATGATCATGTCTTTGATATGTTTATTCCACATATGTGTCTCGAAGGAAAAATATTTAACTTTTATGAGGCATCTTTTGGGTGCAATGTGAATTTTTTCACATGGCATTTTAATTTCTAGATAGAGCAAATATAACTCATACATTTTTTTTTCTATTTTTTATTATGTTTGCCTTAAATAAATATAAATATGACACTTTATCTATTAATATAATGAAAATGATTAAATTATACGAGGTTATAGTAGCAAAGTACTAAATAAGCTTAAATAAATGTCACTCAAATTTGCTAGGGCTTCTGAAATTGAGAAGAGTATGGTATGGATTTGAATGGCAAAGAACTTATTTTGTTTTCTTGTTTAAAAAGATAGTTGCTAATCATATAAAAGATGTAAAATGAGAGAAAGATGCATAAAAATTCTATTTGATATAAATAATTTTAAAATAGTAAACACGTTTTGGCCTGGGATAGTATGATCAATTATTAGTTAAATAGTTAGCATTGCTATATTACTATATATTGACTCAAACTGGGTAATATTATCATAAAAATAAAAGAACTAAGTTACTATTTTTCAATTACGAAAGGTGTGCTTATTTAGCTATGACTACATATAAAATATGAATTTTATACAAAGCTGATTCTAAACTCAGATAAAAGAAAAGATAGTAGTAGGTTGATGGCTAGCACAAAATTATAGTCATGAACGTGAATCTGAAAGAGAAAGATGTAGTTGCTTGGGATTCCTATTTTTCTCTTTAAGTTTTCAAACTCTTTCTTTACTCAATGAGCTATTAAATAGTGTCTTTCTTACTATTGAGGTCTTTAATTACTTCGGGTTCCTATTTTCCAATCAAGATTCTCTAGCTCCTCTATAAGAGGTTGTCTTAAGATTAACAAGCTCAATAAAAATATGTTTTCTAATACACATAGAATAGGAACTTCAGTCTATGTAAAATATTGTAAATTCCTTTTTTATAAAAGCATATGTAATTTTTGTTTCAAGGTGAGTTTAAAGAGTTCATGCATGACCTTCAGAGATCCTTTGGTCGTCAGGGTTTTATGGCCGTTAAGCTGGATATGGAGAGAGAGCCTATGATAGATTGAGCTGGGACTTCTTGAAATGTTCTTTTCATAAGTTTGGGTTTAAGGAGCTATTTATTGATTGGATCATGGCTCACCGACCATCTTTTCTCTCCTCATTAATGGTGTTCAGACTTCTTTCTTCCATTCTGAGGTTGGGTTGAGGCAGGGATGTCCTCTTCCCCTTTTCTATTTATACTCTCGGCTGATGCATTATCTCGGGCTCTTCATCATGCGAGTTCTTATTTAGTCCTCTACAGTGTTGGCCCCTAGAGGCCCTCGATTTTTTACCTACTATTTGCTGATGACTGCATATTACTGGGTAGGGCTACTATTCACATTGCTTCCACCTTTGCCTCTATTCTTCAGTCTTATTGTCGGGCCTCTGGACAGAAAGTTAATCAGAGAAATCCTTGATTTGTTTTAGCCCGAGGTTGTCTCACACTTTAAGAGGATCTATTATGCAAATCATGGGCATCTTTGTGCAGGCTGATTGGCTATCCTATCTGGGTATACCTATAACTAGAAGATGACCAAGGATCTCTGACTTTAGTGACCTCAAGAGACATGTTCGTGATTGACTGGATGGATGGTAGGTTACTGGGCTATTTATGATGGCGATGATCACTCTGTTATGCATGGCGCTCTCTTCTCTTCCTTTCTATCTTTTATCTAATGCTGCTGTCCCGCTGACTTGTCTGAGGAAGATTGAGAGATGTTTCAGGAACTTCTTCTAGGCCTCTACGCAGGATGAACATGGTGTCCACCTTTTAGCCTGGGATAGTATTTGCTTGTCGATCACTGAGGGTGGCCTTGGGATTCAGTCCCTCACTGCTAGGAGGGAAGCCTTGATTGCAAGGCATGCCACTCGTTTCTTGCTTGATCCACACTTTATATGGAGCTCTTTCATGCATGCCAAGTACGGAGACTGGACTGCTTCCACTGATCCTCAGCCAACTCGGGGGCAATCTTTCTTTTGAAAAGAGGTTTGTCGGCATACCCCGGCTATCCTAGACAACATTTCGTAGATGATTGCTGATGGGGCCTCAATGGACATTGTTTGGGATACGTGGATTATTGATCTCTCCCTATCTCGATGGCCTACTTTTGTCAGCACTACCATTCCTAGTGGGATGAGAGTCTTTGATCTTATTGCTCAAGATCAGTCTACTTGGGTTATCCCTCTGCTATCCTAATTTTTTGGGGATAAACTTTATCGTTGCATTCTTTCTATTCCTTTCATCCCGGATCACACCCCCGATATCAGGGTTTGGAGGAGATCCTACTTGGCTCATGCTCCTATCAGGGACCTTCTTAGGATTTACACACCATGGCCCCAGCAGTTGTTCGATGTGGCTTGGATCTGGCATCTTCCCATCCATCCTAAGGTCCTGCTATTTATTTGGAAGCTTGCCCGAAACTGCCTTCATACTTGCTATGTGCTCTCTGGTTGTGGATTGGGTATCCAACCTATGTGTCCACTTTATGGTATTGAGGAGGAGACGATGGATCATGCTATCTTCACCTGATACAGAGCTAGATATATCTGGCAGATTTTTGGCGATCGGCCTTGGGACGAAGGTGCTAATTCTCATTGCATTTTCTTTCTGGGTTTAATCAGGCAGGATTTGGGACAAGGTATGCTTCAGAGGGGTACGATAAGGGCTTACATAGCTTATCAAGTATGGTTATCCCGGAACCGGCTTGTGTTTACTGATGAGTATGCTCCTCCACATAGGATTGTCAAGACTTTCTTCTTCTTATCAGCGGAATACACTTTACATCGAACAGTTCATGATTCTAATAGCCCTTACCCCTGGGGTTCCCATGCTGCCTTGGCAGCGCACCGGCAGATGATCTTTATATCCTAGAGCCTCCACCTCTAGGGTCTGTCAAAATCAACTTTGATGGAAGTGTTCATGGTAGATCAGTTGGATCGACTTTTCGAATGGTGCGATGGTGGCAGCTGGTGGATTCGGCCTTCTTAACTCCTCGATGCCTTTAGCTGAGTTGTATACCGCTTGAACTGGCATTTTCTGTGCCATTCATAGTCTAGGCGCCAGTAGTCTTATCATTGAGAGAGATTCTATTACTGTGATTTGTTGGCTCTGAATGGACCACTGCGATCATCTGCCTACCAATCCCTTGATTTATGATATTTGATCTCTCCTACAGGGAGCTCACTGCGTTCAGATTCAGCATATCAATAGGGAAGCTAACTCAGCGGCAGATTAGATAGCTGTCAGGATGGCCAATCACTCTGATTTTTAGAGATGGAAGCTAGGAGACCCATGTCCTCTTGTTCTGACCCAAATTTTATACTCTGATATATCGAGCTCGACTCATCTTAAATTGGTGTGATCATCCGACTGTACTAAAAATGGATAATTCCAAAGAGGTATTCTAATTGGATGGACGTGAGTCTAAGGTTTTATAAAAGAGAACGTAAAATAGGAGACAATCCTTATTATCTTTTTTTCTTTATAATAGAATTTCTATCATCTTTAACATGGATGTAGGTCAACACATTGAACCACATTAAATTTTTGTGCAATGTATTTTTTCTCCTTTGTTTTTTTTTCTTCCATCATGTAACAAATAAAATTAGAGCTTCCCCTGCATAATAAGTGATATTAGAGCTAGTTCTCGAATAGAAGAGTTGCCTGATAGGCAGTAACGATCATTACATCAAGATCCTTAGTGCGAATATTAAAGCAATATCCATGCAAAAAAATCATGGCCAAGTTGCAGTGGGTCGTTGAACCAACCTAGGACTTGCAATTGAAACAAAAGATCAATCCTTTATTTTCTTTGGTTTGGTGTCAGGTCGCCATTGCAGAGGCTCGATGTTTGTAGCTTCTTTCCCTCTTGCAATCGGGGAACTAGATTGCTTCAAAGAGCAAATCCGAGGTTTCACCATTGAAGAACTCCATCAAACAGTGATGGAGTTGATGGTCAAAGGATAGAGAAGTGGCGAAATAGGGCATGCTTGTCCTCTTGTCACACTCGATTAAGGCTAGGATCAGTTTTACATCACCTCTTATGGGCTAAACAAAAGGATAGGCACTGTCAAAGATGGAGAGGAGCAAGCACCTCTCACTGCAGTAATGGACATGGTGGAGCTCGTGGTTGAGAGAAAACTATTGGGGCTAAGGAGAAGGCAATGCTAAGGACATCCATGGTTGATGTAATGAAGATCCAAGCCATCGCCATTGAGAATGTCGATAGAAAGATCGATTGATCCCTCACTCTTGTAGCCAATCCCATCAATTGGAGTGATGAGAAGAAAGTTCAAGATGAATTCAACCACTTGAACATTGCTTGGGATGACGTATGCAACCAGATTCAGCACTCCACCATGTTGGAAGGGGTGATAAGAAGAGAAGGTAGAGGCATCAAAGATCCATTAGTCTCGAACTACTGTTGCTACCAAGCAAAGGGTGCTGATTATTTGGGGCACTATTTAGATGAGGGGAGGACTCTAGGCTATCTACTAGATGAGGCCGTTAGAGGTTGCAAATGAGGGGTGGTCTTGCGATCCCCTATTTCCTCTATAGCTGGGTGTGATGGCAACTGGGGGATCTATTGAGGAAGTTGGAGGATTTTGGCCTTGATTAGAAGAAGATAACAGCTATCGGATATAAGGAAAAGAAGAAGAAGAAATCCCATCTGGTTGCCATGTGATTTAGGGTTTAGATCCTTGAAATGAAGCTCGAAATAAAGTTGGAATTAAGATGGAATAAGTGGAATAACTATCCTAGGTGGATTATTCTAGTGTGGTAGTGACGGTAGAGAGTTGCTCTATGGATCTTATCTTGATAATTCAATCCAAGTTATTATAGCAAGGAAGAAAAGGTAGAGTGTTGCTCCTAATGAAGATCAGATGATTCCTTTGTTTGTTTAACATCTTTTTGAAACATTATTGTTGGCCTAGATGGCAACCTAAGAGGGAAGGGTGAATTGAGTTCTTAAAAAAATTGGCGCTTAAAAACAATTTTACAAAGTGATAGTGCACAAGGATAAATGCAATGAGTGTGGTGCTAAGAATGTAAAGCAGAATATAAAGATAGAGTAGAGAGAAAAAGAGACAAGCACGACAAACACAAAGATTTATAGTGGTTCAGTGTTAGCTACACCTACATCCACTCCCAAGGAACTCTTTGGCCCACACTATAATCTTCCTGATTACAGCCGAATTATTTTACAAGCTCACAACTCAAACTTGTTATTTTACAATGGGATCACAACGAATCCAACCGGTTTTTACAGGATCACCAGCACAAAATCTACCACAAGCTACCTAGCTTGCACGAGACCAAACTGCCTCACCTAATTCAATCTTCTGATTGAATCAGTAAACAAATGTGATAAGAGTAAGGTTACAACATATATTCAGCTCCTCAAATGAGCAAATAAGCAATGCAAACAAGATAGAAATAGAAAAGCCTAATTTAGAAGATTTTTGAAGTTGGACTTTTCTTCTTTTTTACTTCTCCTCTTGGATGATCTTCCTTAGTATAGGATTGAAGCTTTGGAAGAATCATTGATGTAGAGGATGTTTGAAGAACTAGGGCTCTTTACTTCTTTTGATTTTGTAGAAATCCTTCAAAGTAGGCTTTTGAATGCTTTGAATTTCTCTAAACTCTTTTTCGAACACTTGGAATTTTAAATCTAAATTTTTCCTTTTGATTTGTCTCTTCCTTCTTCTTTTTTTCAAATGGTCGGATAGCTTCCCTTTTATAATTTTCTTTTAATCCATCTTTAGATAAAAACTAGCCGTTGAATATTCTTGTGGATGTGTTTAGCACAAAAGAGAAAGGAACTGTTGAGGTTTGTTGGAGAAAAGATAAGCTCTGGAGTCATCTCTGACACATATGAAATCTGCCTATAATAGGTTAGAGTCGGCTCTAAGTCAAGATACTCGAAACGGTAACATTTGCTCATCGTGGGGTCAACATCTTTTTGTACTAGAGTCAGCTCTAATTTTGCTCCAAAAAATTAGTCTCTATTTTATAATTAGAGTTGACTCTAATTTCCTGCAGGAGTCGGCTCTAATTTGATGCAGAAATGAGGTTCTCTATTTTTTGATTAGAGTCGACTCTATTCTCTACAGGAGTCAGCTCTAATCTGTGCTGAAAGTGCCAATCTGTTCTGATACAATCTGGAGTCAGCTCTAATCCTTCTAGAGTTGGTTCTAATGTTTGAAATTTGACACTTGATACTAGACATAGATTCAAACTCAATTTTTCTTGAATTTTGATTAATTAAACTTTTTAAATTTCTGAAACACTTAATCAAAATCATTAGTAACATAAAAGATATACTCATATGGTTTTTGTTATTCATCAAAATTAATAATTAGGTCAACAATTGTTATTCTATTCTTAAAGAATTTTTTTTTGTTCTCGGTATCTTCTACGAAGCATTGCTCCACTATTATTAGAGGATTTTTGTTGTTTTGAGAGGACTTGAGTCTATCCTATGTTGAGTTAATCATGCATCTCAATGGAACAAGGTAGCTAGCGCAAACTGCTACGGTATAAGATAAGGCTTGAATCCTTAGTAAACTCATAATTGTGCAATTGCTTTTGATCTAAATTGCAAATGTATTTTGAGAAGAGATTCACGATGCCAATTATGAAGTTTGAAATTGATAAGTTAAATGGAACTAATGATTTTGGTGTTTGATAGATCAAAATGAAAGACCTTTTTAGTGCAACAAGAGCTATGAAAGGTGAGAGAAAGAAAGGAAATACTGTTCCAACTATAGTATATTTGATGGAGAAAAGAATGAATTGCTAGCAAAAGTATATAGTACCATTGTATTAATTTGACTAATGGGGTTTTCAGAGAAGTCATTAAGGAGAAGATAATGACTAAACTATGGTTGAAGTTAAAGAGTATATACATGATGAAATTTCTTACAAACTAGCTATAGCTGAAGCGTAGACTTTATCACTTATGGATAAAACAAGATATATCAATAAAAGAACAAAGAAAGGTGTATTAGTAAAAGACCATATAGATGAGTTTAATACATCTATTTTTAATTTGAGAAATATCAGAATCAAACTAGAAGATGAAGATCAAGCCTTTATTCTTTTATTACCATCGTCACATGAATAATTTTATTAGAAAAAGTATCATAGTTAGGTGTAAGTGGGTCTATAATTTTGTTAAAGAGAGCTTGTGATAGGAGACTATTTTGTAATATCTCATTTTCTTTCTAATGAAATTTTTATCATGTTTGCTAGTGTGGATGTAGGTCAATAGATTGAACCATAGCAAATATCTATATATATTATTTTTTTCTTTGTATTTTCTCTTCTTTTTTATGTTAATCTCTTCTATCTTGCAAGTAACAAGTGGTGTTAGAGCTTCGCATAATATCCTATTTTGAGCCTTAATTTTATTATTTCAAATTTTAATTTTTTATAATTTAGATATCCAAATCTTCGCATTGAATCCCACACTTAATTACCTTGAAAAGCTTATTATATTTTGAAGAAAGCAATCTTCATACGATGAATGAAGAGGCCAACATAAGCTAAACATTTTTTAATTATATATATAATTTATATAATAAAATAAATCAACTTAATCTTTAATAAATCTTCTAGTTGACGATGTTGAAATAACAATGAGGGGTCATTTGGGTCTCCCTCTGCAATGTCTTTGCAATGCACTTGAACTCAAACATAACCCTACCTTCTATTACATTGCGATGTTAAAATTATATCAAAAAATCTAACAGTGCAACATAAGACCCAAATATATTATTTTCTTTCTATGTAATTTAAGAATGCCCTCAAAACTTTTTTATGTTTCCTGATTTTTTAAGCGAATATTCAACAACATCCTTAAGATATATGTTATTCTTAAAGTTATCCTATTACAATCTTTTAACTGAAACAAATTCCCTTGGAATGGAACCGGACTCTTGTTACGTTGGTTCCCAAGCAGTCTGACGCCTCTCTTCCGCAGCACTTCAGACCTATTAGCCTTTGCACTACTCTGTATAAAGTTTGTGCTCGCCTCTTGATTGGCCGTCTTTGGCTTGTGATCCCCCGTCTTATTTCTTTAGAGCAGGGGGCTTTTATTAAAGGGGTTCCATATCGGACAACGTCCTCATTGCTCAGGAGTTCATGCATGATCTTCAAAGAGCCCCTGTGAGAAGAAGTCTCATGGCGGTGAAGCTGGATATGGAGAGAGCTTATGACAGAATGAGCTGGGCCTTCCTGAAGCGCACCCTCCATGAGTTCGGTTTTGATGATCTTTTTATTGAATGGATTATGGCATGTATTCTGAGGCCTTCCTTTTCTTTGCTCATCAATGGGAGCCCTACTGAATTTTTTCACTCTTCCGTGGGTTTGAGACAGGGATGTCCTTTATCCCCCTTGTTATTTATTCTTGCCGCAGACGATCTTTCTCGTGCCTTTCATCTTGCTCAGCAGGAGAACCAGATTGTTCCATTCATGGCCGGGAGAGAGGGCCCTCTGATTTCTCATCTTCTTTTTGCTGATGACTGTATTCTTCTAGGGCAGGCTTCTATTGATAATGCTGCTTCTTTTCATTCTATTCTGCAGCGTTACTGTCAGGCGTCGAGCCAGAGGGTAAATTTTCTTAAGTCTTCTATCTGCTTCAGCCCCAAGACCCCTAGATCTACTAGGGAGGCCATTATGGAGTTATCAGGTATCACTACTCGGTCGGATCACTTCAAGTATTTGGGGATCCCCATTACTGGTAGACGGGCTCGCTGTTCTGACTTTGCAGAAATCGAGCGACGGGTCCGCCAGCGTATTGAGGGGTGGCAGATGACTAGTCTGTCTATGATGGCAAGGATCACTATCATTCGTTCTGTCCTCTCTTCTCTTCCTGTGTATCTCCTTTCGAATGCCGTTCTGCCGATCACTTGTCTGAGGAGGATTGAGAGATGCTTCAGAGATTTTCTTTGGGCTTCTACGCAGGAGGGACATGGTATTCATCTAGTTGCTTGGGACAGGATCTGCATGCCTATTAATGACGGTGGATTGGGGATTCAGTCCTTGATTGTTAGAAGAGAAGCTTTTCTTGCCAAACATGCCTCGCGTTTCCTTTTGGAGCCTCATAGTTTATGGAGTTCTGTGATGCATGCGAGATACGGTGACTGGGTTTCTGGTTCGATTATTATACCGCCCCGTGGTTCCTCTTCCTATTGGAAGGAGATGTGTAGACATAGTCAGCTCATTATGCACAATATCTCTTGGATGATTGGTGATGGCTGGTCTATTGATGCTGTCAATGATACCTGAATTTCTGAGCTCCCCCTTATGCGGTGGCCCTCCTTTATCAACATGGATATTCCCCCTAATCTTAGGGTTAAGGATCTTATCTCCTTAAACCCCCGCTCATGGCACATACCCTCGGTGACCCGATTTTTTGGGGAGGAGCTTTCTCGTCGGATTCTCTCGATGCCTCTTTTAC
Organism: Calamus simplicifolius; assembly: GCA_900491605.1. NCBI lineage: Eukaryota > Viridiplantae > Streptophyta > Magnoliopsida > Arecales > Arecaceae > Calamus > Calamus simplicifolius. Next base: position 360,760 of record UESW01003928.1, read on the forward strand.
GTGATTCCTCTGTTGACTCCAGGATTTGGCAGCGATCTTGTCTTCCCAAGGCTCCCATTAGGGATCTTATGGACATATACAGGCCGCAGGCTCAGCACACGGAGGATGCAGCTTGGATTTGGAAGCTTCCTGTTCTTCCCAGGGTTCAGTTATTCATCTGGAAGATTCTTTGGGACTGTCTTCCTACTTGCCTCCTTCTTTCTCGGAGGGGTCTGCCTATTCAGCCGATCTGTCCTCTGTGTAGGCAGGTGGATGAATCTGTGGACCATGCTATATTTTGTTGCTCCAGAGCGAGAAGGATCTGGACTCTTATGGGCTATCCTAGGGATATGGAGGTAATGGCTTTCTCGCGTTCATTTTTCCTTCAGGACATCCGGAGCGGTCCTATGAGCAAGCGTGGTCTTTGGTCTATTACTGCTTATTATATATGGATGTCGAGGAATCAGATCATATTCTCCGACGACAGGTTTTCCTTTCACATGATTGTGAGGCAGATTAGATTATTGACTTCGAAATGTGCCCGTACCTTTCATGGTGTTAATTTTGACTCCTCTGGCCTCTGGGGCTCCCCTGCTATTCCGAAAGCGAACCATCGTACGGTTTTCGTCTCTTGGGAGCCCCCCTTCCAGGGTATGTCAAAATTAACTTTGATGGGATTGTCCGGGACAGAGCTGCTGGATCTGCTTTCATCATTCGGGGTCCGATGGGTGATCTATTGGCAGCGAGAGGCTTTGGATCCCTGGACTCAACTGTTCCTCTGTCGGAGCTCGTTGCTGCTTGGGCAGGGCTCTCGTTTGCTGTTAGGATCCTCCATGCTCCCAAGATCATGATTGAGGGGGATTCTATGACTGTCATTTCTTGGTTATTAGAGGAGAGCTATATAGATGGTTCCTCAAATTCGATTCTGAGGGACTGTTGGTCTATGTTGCGGGAGCTTGATTCTGCCCAGATCCACCACACTTATCGTGAGGCCAACTCGGCGGCGGACTGGGTGGCGATCTTTGCTGCTCAACATGCGGATCCATGGAATTGGAAGCCAGGCGACCCATGTCCTATTCTTCTACAGCAGATCTTAACTTCTGATGTATCTGGATTGACTCATTCTAGAATTATATGATCGCCCGTTTGTAACCAAAAAAAAAATAATAATTTTTTAAAACTATCTTCTTCTCCTCCTATTTTAAATACATGGACTGCTACGTCAAAGAAAGAACATGGCCAATTCTCATATGCTTTTTTTTAAAAAAAAATTATTTCATCAAATATTTTTTATGATAAAATTGATGCAAATGATTCACTAAGGTCTTTCCAGCAATGAACAATTCAAGACAAGATTGGTTGAACCAGGAATCATTATAAGGGTAGCGAGATGGTCCACCTTGAACAAAGATGAGTCCTTTTTAAAACTGATGTCAAATGACAATGGTTTTACAACATTAGGATTTTAGAGAAAAATTTTACAAAAAAAAAAGGTTAAATGTTTTTTACGGTCATCATGGCAGTTAAAAATGCCGCTAGAAATGACATTTTCTATTAAAAAATATAACTTAAAACGATACTTTTATAAGGTCTTTTTTTCGTTTTAGCTTCATTTACGGGAGGGGATTCTTTTTTTGTAATCCGATGACTTCAAAAGGAAGGCTGCAATTTTGTTTCTGTAATTTGCTGCTCCATGATTTTGATCTATCTTCCATAATATTTATAGTGTTCAAATTTGGTATATCTATTGCGAAATTAATTCTGTTGCTGATTGGATGAGGTTCATATTGAGTTTTAGTTATGAAATCAGAAAAATTTATCCTTTTATTTTTAAATAAATTTTATATTCTAATATATTTAAATTGATTCGTTGTATGATTGCTTGTCTATAAAAAAAAAAAAAAAAGCTTCATTCCAAATCATAATTTTTAAATATTTAATTTCAACGCTAAACCGGTAAAAATCTCGGACGAAGATTGACCTAAATTTCACGCCAATGGCGTCCTGTCCCATCCTCCCGCACAAGTTGGCAGCGATACTTCACTTTAAACCCAACGAAATCCAAAGCAAAAGTGCGAAGAGGTCCACAAAACCGTCATTCAAATAGTGGCCGTCTCGATGGGTTTCGTTGACGCGCGAGCTACGTCCTGCGACAAGGGATGCCCAAATTGCACGCCAGTAACGCGCGATCCCATCCGCTCGTTTTCCTTACGACAATTAACCACCCAATCCGTTACGTTTTCCAACGAGGCCAAATCTTCCGAGTAATTTTTTAAACCGATATCTAAAGACATCGATTTTAAAGCAAAGGAATGAGATTCAAATTTTTCATAGAAATAATGTTAAAAAAGAAAATATTATTTTAAATGGTATTTTCTTAAAGCCACTTCATTCTTTTGGATCAGCTTCGTCAACTGAAATGCTGAGGGATTTAACAGAAATAGCCACATGATATAGCGATTTCATGACTTCATGAAATCATCACTTTATGTGGCGATTTCATTTCGAATAAAATCGCTACTTGATGTAGCGATTTCTAGATAGAAATCACCACATCAACTGGCGGTTTCATTAAAAACTGAGTTTATCTTATTTTAAATTTTATAATTTAAAATTTAAAATTTAATTCTAAATTTTAAATTTAATAATATGAAATTAAATAATATATTTTTATTTATTTTATTATTATTTTGAATTAAATAATATCTATACCGTTTCAAATCAAGAAGGAGAGAAACAGTACGATTCACGAAGTGTTTTGGAAACTTAGAACGTGATTCGTTGATGGCATAAGTAGAGCCAGATCAATTAATTAAAGATGATAAAAGAGTAATTTAAAATTCAAAGATTTGAAACTATATAGATATTATTTAATTTAAAATAACAATACATATTATTTCAATTTTTAAAATTTAATAACATATTTTTATTTATCTTATTGTTATTTATAAGATAAATTTAAATTTAAATTTAAATTATAAAATTTAAAATTTTTGCTCGATTCCTATCAGCATTCCAGTTGACGAGCCGAGCGCATAGTATGAAGTGGCTTTAAAAAAATACCATTTAAAATAGTATTTTCTTCTTTAACATCATTTTTTTTTAAAAAAAAATTTAGATTCCACTTCTTTGCTTTAAAATCGGTGCCAAAAGGCACCGATTTAAAAAACTACTCCAAACCTTCCAACCATCATCGTTACCATTGGCCGTTTATACTGTTCCGTCCTCCCTAAAAAAATCAAATCCATAAGAAGCACACGACCAATGAATGTTTGGTATAATTTTATCATCAAATCTAAAATTTATTTAAATATAAAAAATCTCAATAATATATAAATACTTTTGCAAATAATTTTATATTAAATAAAAAAATTAAGTTAAGAAAATTTGATCAAAGTTCATCTACCATCATTTAATTTGAATTAGCTCGCCAATATATTGATTTTAAAGCATTATAAATGATACCAAAAATAATATAAATATTTAAAAATTGATAAATAAAAAATATTAAAAAAAATTATTAAAAAAAATTAAATAATATAATAATTAATTTAAATGTGCAAAATTAAGTAACTTTATTCGAAGTTTCATTAGTTTGTAACATGCAACTAGAGCTTTTATAAATAATTAAAAAAATAAATTAAATAATTTTATATTTAATAAAAAAATATAAATTTAAAAAATTATAATATAAATTTATTTATCATCAATTAATTTAAGATCATGTGAACCTGCTTGAGTAGATCAATGAGCATGAGTTTTTTTTTTTTTTTCAGGTTTTGTTTGACGATAATACCGGCCCTAATTCGACCGTTTGGAGAGAACCCAGTCGCTCTGAATGGGACCCAACTGGCTCTTTATATCTGTTATGGTCTTGGAAAAGTTGCCCGCGCCCCGTGAAAAGGAGAGATTCTCCGAGCTAGGGTTCACCGCCCCCAGCCCCTAGAAAAGTTCGGGGCAAGAAGCAATAGCGGGAAAAAGGAATTTTTTTTCAGGGGAATCGGAGGGGAAAGGGAATTTTTTTTTCTTTTTTTCCTCCAAATGAATCAGTGATCAAGGAAGCCGAAGGAAGGGAAAAAAAAAAAAGGGAAAAAAAAATCTATCGAAAAATTTTCTCTCGCTTTCTGGCTAACTTTTCCGGTTGAAATCTGGCTCACCCTCTCTCCCTCTCTCTCCATCTCTCCTCTTGATTTCTCTCGCTTTCGACTGCCGTCCAAAAGTACCTTGGCTCCTGGAAATAAATTTGCGGTGCGGTGCGATGGATTTAGAATGGGAGCCGCAAAGAGGAGCAGGAAGATGAAGAAGCGGGAGGGAATGCCGGGAGACGCTCACGCCGTGGAGATGGCGGTGCCCAACGAGCTCGGCTTCGACAAGAGCTCCTCTGCCGTCGAGCTTCGTCTCCGGATCCCCGATGTCGGCGAAGCCATCAAGGTGCGTTTTTCTTCCCCAGTCCTCTTGTTATCTCCCCTTTGATCTGTGTCCTTTTTCTAAAAAAAAATCCTATTTTCTTCGTCGTACCAATGGTCGCACTGTTTTTTTGGATGAAAGCTCCGTTTCCCTCTATTGGAATCAGATGGGAGTTTCTCGATCCGAAAAGGATGGATTCTTTATTGTTCTCATGTGAAAGTTCGCGTCTTTTTGGTTTTTAAGTTCGGTTATTTGATTCAGAATCAGCCTTCCGTTTTCTGGCCATGATATGCACACCTCGATCACGAAGTTCCCACCTTTTTAATTTTTAGCTCGATCACTTTTTTTTTGGGAGTCGGAAGGGTTTTCAAGTGCCTGGTTTACGAGTTGAGGTTTTCTTATGTGGCCATGGCTTGTTTTTAGAACCTCTTTCTGATCCGTTCCGCTAAGAGTTTCCCACAAAAGTTTAATTTGTGATCATTGCAATTGCTTGGATCATGTGAACTTGTTTGTTTGTTTTTTTGGTCTATGTCCATGTGATTGCAAGGTGTTTGGGATCAATATGGGGTTGAAACATTCAATACTTTGTCTCGTCATAAGTTGATCTTAATCAGGCATTGGTTCTGGCATCAAACAACACCGTCTGAATATAAATCTGAGTCTGGCAGCTGTTGCATCCATTAGGAGTGGTTGAGTAACAACATCTATGAAGTTTGTGTTCCCGTTAAGCTTTGTTTATTATTAAAAGGCTGTTCTCAGATGGGATATTTTTATGTACCCAAATCTGAATGGTCTTAGTGCATGGGTTTTTCGAAACTACCTTGTGAACTCTGAATGAATGATGACAACAAGTTTTCGAGCCTGGTTGTCCACAAACCATTTATGTTTTCTTGCCATGTTGCAGAAATTCTTTAGGAGTAGAGTAGTTGGAGAGTTTGTCAGTGGGGCGTTAGCTGGTGCCATGACCAAAGCTCTTCTTGCTCCTCTAGAGACTATACGGTGGGTTTCTTTTTCCTTACAGGCTTTTCATTATATTTTCTTGAATTCATTAACTGGGCTTAAAATTTCCATATACGTATATACTTTTTTAGCTTGCAAAGGATGCACCAGCTGTTTAAAATCATCTTTCTTTTTTTATATTACTATAAATATTTGTTTAGCTTTTGTTTAAGTTCATGAGCTAAAATGCACACTGGGAGTTACCTAGGATTTTTCATATTTGCTTCAACTGAACCGTGGCCAAGGAGCTGGGGTTGCCAAAATGAACCACATGAGCTGATGAACATTGAAAACAAACTCTTCTACTTAACCCCAACTTGGAATTCTTGAACATGGCACTGAGTCCATACAAGTTGGTTCATCTACAAAATCCACAACAATGAGGCAAATGTTATTTGATTCCAGAGTTCAAACCCATTCATGAAATCAACTCATGGCATCCAACTTAGGATTTACTTGAATATAAATGCCAATTACATACATATAATGCATATTTCAGTAAACTTTTTTCTTTACATGTTGCTTGATATGTTCTCTTGCATTCATATATGTGAAGATTGTTGCTTTTCTAATGCAAACCTGAATCTTCTGATGATTAGAGATCTTTTCGTTGTCACAATTTTGTGATTGCTATATACTGTTGGGAATTCCATAGTTGTATTTTGATCAGTTTACTAACTTATGTTAATTCAATCTTATTAATATAAATTTCTGTTCATCAAGTTATCCATTGCAATTTATACTTGTATAGCTTAACTACACAGATTTTAAGTTACATTCATGTGTTGTACTAAAATAGTTCGTAGTCGGCAATTCTGCAAACTGCATTAAAAAAATTAATTAATTGCATTAGTCATCACTAGCTGCTTTGCAATTTTTTTTTTTGGTTAAAAAAATGTGCTTCCTACTTCCTTGAAACCATTGCTGTTAAAATATTATGACCCATGATCCATATCTTGCAATTTGGAATCAACATAACCATAAACAATCCTTGGATCAGGATCGGTTAGAACCATAGGATCTAGATCCATATTGTGGATCATACAATTTCTTAGGTCATGGGATCTAACTTGATCATATTATTTACATATTAAATCAGTTTTGAAGTTTGTCTTCTATAATTTTTTTATCTATGTGGTTCTTAGAATCACTTATTTACTAATCATAAGCCTTGAATGCATGAATCTAGCATGCATTTTTGGTCTTTTTTAACCTCTAAGAAGTAAAGAGAGAAATTCTGAATCCATGGACTTTAAGAGAAAAGACGTATCTTTGCCACTTGCAAGCTAGAGTTGCCAAACTCCTCATTTGACATCTTTGTTCTTAGATCATTGATATTATTCTTTTCAGTATGATACAATCAGGATTCAGGAAAACATCTTATGGCATTGGCAACTTCTTTGCAGAACTAGAATGGTGGTTGGAGTTGGATCCAAGCATATTGCTGGCAGTTTCATAGAGATCATTGAAGAGAATGGCTTCCAAGGACTTTGGGCTGGAAACACCATCAATATGCTTCGCATAATTCCCACCCAAGCAATTGAGATTGCCACATTTGAGTGTGTCAAAAGGACCGTAACATCAGCACAAGAGAAGTGGAAAGAAAATGGATTCCCAAAGGTGCAGATTGGTCAGATCAATCTAGTCCTTTCTTTTCCATGGATTTCTCCAGTTGCTGTTGGTGGTGCAGCTGCTGGCATCATAAGCACGCTCGCGTGTCATCCTCTCGAAGTTATTAAGGTAAAAAGATAGGTTGAAATGGTATTTAATTATATCAGAATATGGAAAAAAAAGAAGAAGATTTTGATATTGATTTAGTAACTTACTACTCCATATTACTCTGTGACATGAAAGTAAATTTTCAAATAGGAAACACTCCTGCCTCGTTGTTACTTTTTTTAATTGCAGTCTGTGATTTTCTAGATTCTATTTTATTATTTTGGTCACAAAATTTCACAATGTTGGAAAGCATTTATTGAATCATATTAGATTTTCTTGTAGCATTTTTTCGACACATCTTAAGAATGATATTCCAATTATGTAAAAAAAATCCTTTTCATAAACAGGCAATTCTAGATTCTAGGTTCCACTCTTCATAGTCAAATTCAGTGGTAAGAGCCACATACAAGTGACTGGTCGGCGTATGATTTATGGACTTAGTTTACAGTGAGTGACACAAACACTTGAAGAGAATTCCTACTGTTTGAGAAATTATTTGAGGCAAATAAGTTAAAAAAGGCCTTTCTTTAATATTGTCCTTGTAGGAGTTTGCATATGGGAGGACCTGTCATATATCTTGTTCTCTTTGTATGTTGCAGTCGATAGAATTCCATTAAGTTACTGATTATAGGATACAATCAATTTCCTGAGTGATAATTTTCCAAAAGACTTAGCTGATGATTCCTTGAGCTAAATAGTTTTAGAGACTTTGAATCTTACCCACAGATTTTCTGGTTAGTAAAATATGTGCAGGAATGTTTTCTCTAGTTTTGCAATAAAATTACCAAGTCTCATACTTATTTGGATCAGTTCCACCACTGTTGCAAAGATCTAATGCCTTTTTTGCTTCATGATATCCTCTTCATGTAAATTCCACTTTCTTAATTCTGCTACAAACCTAAGTCCCTGTTACTATTTCCAATTTAAGACTGCGAACATATGTCTGTTGTCTTTGGCTTCAACGTCAGACTCCGGTGGTCCCTTAAATCTGCCCTATATATTGGTTGCAGTATCTAACTGCAAACTTATGTCTGTTGTCTTTGGCTTCAACACCGGACTTCAGTGGCCCCTTAAATCTATAGTATATATTGGATGCAGTATCTACTTTTATCATACTGCTCCACTTGACAACTCTGTATTGAGGGGAGAAGAGTCCAGTAAGATGAAGGTGGTTGGTTGTTCATCGGAAGATGTACTAGCTATTGAGTGCATATGCTCTCTAACATGAGCAGGCTGGACCTCACATGCCTATGGTCATTGACTAGTGCTGTATGGTCAAATAACCTTCTGCTGACCATCTTTGACTGTGGGTGTGGTAAAGGTTTTGATTAAAGGACAGCTTAAGTTTTGGATCAGAAATTTATAAGTCAGCAGATTTTCTTAAAAAAATGGAAGTATGTTGCGACCTTCATAGAACCCTGTCATTCTCAATATTTTTGATGGTCTGACAAATTTGCAGCATGAGATTCACTTAGGATTTCTTTGGTGGGGCAGATGTTTTGTTATTTGATCTGAATTTACTCTCAGAGATGAATAATTTTTTCCTTCCAATTCTTGACTCATGTTAAAATGAACTAACATGTACATATTTATGATCCAATAATGGTTAGGCATTTGTATCTTCTACTGTTGATGCTGCGAGGGAATTTATATTTTATCAACACTTAATACAAGAGCTACTTGGTGTCTTAAAATGATGCCAATGCCATTCGCATAACGTTCCTTGCTTGCAAACATGTCAGACTCTAAGAAAGGGAAAAAAAGGTCTTGCGTATTGATCTGCCACATGCAACTTAAATTCAAATTTTGTGAGACTATTGAAGGAGCGTAGAGTGGTTTCTCTGAAGAGCACCAAGAGTCGATTCATCTTTTAATTTCCCTATGACACTGTAGACTGCATGTCAGAAAGGCTCAGTGTGATGCTTATTAAGATGTCCTAATTTTATAATGCTGTACTGCATACAGGATCGTTTGACTGTGAAACGAGAGGTCTACCCCAGCATTAGCCTTGCTTTCAGCAAGACTTACAAGGATGATGGGATTGGAGGTTTCTATGCTGGCATTTGGCCAACGCTAATTGGCATGCTTCCCTACAGTACATGCTACTATTTCATGTATGAGACAATAAAGAAATCCTACTGCCAGGCAAAGAAGAAGAATTCTTTGAACCGTGCAGAGCTGCTGATTATAGGGGCTTTCTCAGGTGAGCGTTTGGCTTAGCCATTTCCCTAGTCGTTTTTTCCCCTCTTCTGAATTGCATCCTTTGTGATTAAAGAAATGGAACCGGTTTTCTCATTCATCAAAGACAAGGGCAATATATTTCTCTTTTGTTCCCTTATATTATTGCACAAGGTGAAAACAAATGTTTCTTCCTCATCAATTGGAGATTCAAAATAAAAAAAAAAAAAAAAAAAACTACAACCTATTAACTGGAGCTGGTTTTGGTTCTTTGGATCTCAACAGGTTTTACTGCAAGCACTATAAGTTTCCCACTAGAAGTGGCAAGGAAGCGGCTGATGGTTGGAGCCCTGCAAGGGAGATGCCCGGCACACATGGCAGCAGCCCTCTCAGAGGTTGTTCGTGAGGAGGGTCTGTTGGGCCTCTACAGAGGGTGGGGTGCTAGCTGTCTTAAGGTCATGCCGTCTTCAGGCATCACTTGGATGTTCTATGAAGCATGGAAGGATATTCTGCTGGCGGACAGACCTCGGCTGTAAACTTATGAGAAATCATCACCATTGTTTTTCCTATTACTCAATTCCGTCGACATGACATCGTGATGGGGGATGCTTATTTTTTTTTCTAATTCCAGCCATACTCAGATTTTTATTGGAGAGGGAGGCTGACCTTCATGGTGTGGTGGAGAAAATGTTTGTGATTGAAAGGATACGCTGATGAGAATTTTGTATCTCATCTGATTATTTAAATTATGCAATAAAGAATTGAGATTAGTGAAAGGTGGTGGAAAATTGATGGTCATCAAATTTATTGAAGTTAATGATATAAAGCTCTCTTTCTGGCAGAAGATTACACTGCTCAGCGAAATCATATTTGTGGCCTAAAAATATTTCCAGTGCTTGATATGATAGCGAGCAATGCAGCTAATTCCCAAAAACCTTTGCCTATCTTTCTCGGATGGAAGATCCAGATGGTTTCAAGGAAAATGACAGTAATATAACTTTGTTTGGCATCGTGCATTGAATATTTTTCTCATGCAAAAGAATAATTGCACAGCTCATGCAGAGCCTTCTTATTGCTACCTTAGGGCCATGTTTAACTGGTTCTGTAAATGAACCATTTCAAGCAAATGATATGGTTCAGCCTAATACCAAAAGATGAAGAGAGTGAAACAATCGAATTCCCCCCATAAATTTGGCATTGAGCATGAAAGTTTTATGAGGCAGTGCTAGCAAAAGCCTAATACAGACATCTGATGCAAAGTAAGGAAAAGTCTTGTTGCACCGCATGATGCGCGGCGTATGCACGCACGTGCCAAAAAATAAAAAAAATATTTTTATTCTTGATATACATGCATAATTTTTCATGCAAAGTAATTACACGGCTTATACAGGGCTTCCTTATTGCTCCTTTAGGATTACAATTAATTAGTTTGCTCAATCATAATTATAAGAATAGGAGAGAAGAATTCATATAGTTAGCTTTAATTAATTTAAAATTAAAGCTTTGTTGTTGTTATGGTGACCTCAAATATGTAAATTATTTTGTAGATTAAAATAGAACTTAATATTAGTTTTAAAAATCAACAAAAAAAAAAGCTTCTTACCCTACCTTAGGTAAGATGCCCTACCTGATTGAGAGCGTTGAAATCAAAATTATGAATCATAATCCTATCCAAATAAATAAGGAGCCCAATGACACTCGTTTGAATGAGCGCAATGACAGCTGCTGAGAGAGAAAGGAAAAGTCTTTGTACACCGCCTTCGGTGCAGCAAGTCCTATGTGGGCTGCACTGCCTCTCCTGATTGGTCCACGTGAATCCTACGTGGCTGACGATGCCAGACGATATGGCTCTGCTATGATGTTACGTTCTGATCGTGACGGCCATGAAAAGTGCTTTGCCTTTTTTTTAAAATTAGTATGCAGACAAAAATGCCCTTTCCCTCCAGCCTATTTCTATCGCTATTTTTTCTTGGATTTCATCTGTGCAAGAAAAACTCTTTCTTCCCCCTCGCTCTGGCTTTCGGATGCTAAGGAATCAGTCTAAGGTTTGAGCAAGATCCTGAGCCCTCGCTCTGAGGAGTCCGGTCGAAAGAAAATATTTCAGCTTTGAGGCTGGAATACATGGCTACTAAAGTCTTTGTACAAAAACTTCTGGAGGAAATGCCGTCCGCAGCATGAAGTAAAAAGTCCTTGTTCCCACTTATTTGTAAAGCTCCTTTATTACACCAACTATTTTTTCTTGTTAGAGGTAGTTAATGTGTGACCAAACCGTTTAATGCGCGGGTAACTTCCTTAGAACAAAATAGTTATGACATTCTGGGAGTCATAACTGTTTAGAGCTTAGTATTTTGTAGCACGAATGTCATACTCTTTTAACTAGGATGTTATACCTTATGAACTGGGGTGTCGTCAGAGTGTTTCGGCCTATATTCTCCGTTATTTTCTGTCCATATAGCTCTAGTGTTGTCATTTGATAACTCGGATGTACTACGATTGGGGCATGGCATGGCTTAACGGTTGCATCCGGGGTGTCGTTATATAAGAACTGGAGTGTCGAAGGTTTGTAACTGCACTGTCGTAATGTTTTCCTTGGTTGTCGTAAGGTTGGGGTGTCATGCTATCCTTGGGGTGTCGTAACAGTCTTTCCTGGGTGTCGTAAGATGTTTTCTCGGGTATCGTAGGTTGTTTTCTCGGGTATTGTAGGTTGTTTTAATCAGGAGTGTCCGTTTGTTGCTATCTGGGGGTGTCGTAGCATTTCATTCGTCATAAAAGCTACGACACCCCATATTTACTGTTAAGACACCGTAGTTACAAGCCTACGACACCCGTACTCCAAACAAATGCTGGAGAAAAGCCTCGCGACATCGTAGAAGAAAATCGGGAGTATTGTGACACCCAAGTTAAAGAAATAAGACACCTCTGTTAAACAAATATGACACCCCTGTTATGCTCGGCCAAAAATCCTTCACGAGACCGCAGTTCAAACATCACGATACCCTAGCGACAACGCTACGATACCCATGCTTATAACCTTACGACACCCAAGGAGGAATTTGGCCAAAAATCATTCATGACACCACAGTTGAAACGTTACGACACCCTAGCGGCAACGCTACAACACCTATGCTTATAACCTTCACGATCTTCATATGTTGCTTTCCGGGGTGTCGTAGCTTGTTCTATGGAATGTCTTTAACTGCTAAAGGGTGTGTCGTGCTTATAACTGATGCTGGAGAGAAGGCCAGCGACACCCCAATTGGAATTCACCCGAAATTCTTCGCGACACCAAAGTTGAAACGTTACGACACCCTAAAGACAATGCTATGACACCCGTGATTATAACTTTCGCGATCTTCGTTTGTTGCTTTCCGGGGTGTCGTAGGTTGTTCTCTGGGGTGTCTTTAACTGCTAAAGGGTGTGTCGTGCTTATAACTGATGCTGGAGAGAAGGCCCGCGACACCCCAACTGAAATTCGCCCGAAAAACTTTACGACACCGTAGTTGAAACGTTACGACACCCTAGCGACAACGCTACGATACCCGTGATTATAACTTTCGCGATCTTTGTTTGTTGCTTTTCGAGGTGTCGTAGGTTGTTCTCTGAGGTGTCTTTAACTGCTAAAGGGTGTGTCGTGCTTATAACTGGCGCTGGAGAGAAGGCCCGCGACACCCCAAGTGGAATTCGCCCAAAAATCTTTGCGACACCAAAGTTGAAACGTTACAACACCCTAGAGACAATGCTACGACACCCATGATTATAACTTTCGCGATCTTCGTTTGTTGCTTTCCGGGGTGTCGTAGGTTGTTCTCTGGGGTATCTTTAACTGCTAAAGGGGGTGTCATATTTTTTATATGGGGTGTCGTAAGTTGTTTCACGGGCTGTCGTTAGTTCCTAGTTTCAGCTACGGTGTTGTAATATGTGAACCTTGGTGTCATTAGGCCCTGCCTCAATGTCTTATTAATGGGTGTCGTCATTTCTTCAATTGAGGTGTGGTATTTTTTTAACCTTGGTATCCTAATGCTTTGCTATGACTGTGTGCCTATATTTCCATAGACGATGCTGAAATTATAGATCAGAAAGAAATCGAGCACACTCCCGGTCGTGCACCTTCACCCATTGCTCCAAATGCAGGGGATGATACCGTAGTTCCTCAAACTGGAATGGAATTCAATTCAGCAGATGATGTATATACTTTTACAATGGATATGCAAAAAGAGTTGGTTTTGGAATCACAACAGTGTGTAGCAGGGCCAATAACAACAAACAACTTTGCTTCAAGCACCTGGCGTGTTGGAGGCAAGGAAAATCTAAAAAAACAGAGAAGAGTATGAATCATAGGGATACTGGTAAAGTTGATTGTATGGCATCCATAAAAGCAAGATTGAATGCTACAAGTGGTAAGTGGATATTGGTTGAGGTTTCTCTAGAACATAACCATGGGATGTCCATAACATCAACTGGTTATCTACTGTCGCATAGAAGGATCAGCACACCAGAGAAGGCAGAGATCCATAATTTACATGCCGTGAATGTTTCGACAACTCAGATATACTCTGCCATAGCAAGGAGAAAAGGGGGCAGAAGACAATTGAATTTCACCGAGAAGGATGCTCGTAATTTTATTTGTCGCGAACGTTAGTCTAAGCTGAAAGAAGGAGATGCTCAGTCAATGGTAATCCATTTCACCGAAATGCAACTCAGAAATTTCAATTTATTCTATACCTTAGACCTCAATGATAATGGTCATCTCAGGTCTGTCTTCTGGATTCATCCAAGGTCAAGATTGGCATGCACATACTTCGGTGATGTTCTAAGCTTTGACTCAACCTACTTGACAAACAGATATCAAATGCCTTTTTGTCCATTCGTCAGGGTCAACCATCATGGACAGTCCATCTTGCTTGGTTGCACATTGTTATCTGATGAGAGTACTGAGACATATAAATGGGTTTTTCAGTCATGACTGGATGCAAATGGTGGTTAAGCACCTATTGTCATAATAACTGACCAAGATAAGGCAATCGAGGCTACTGTTAAAGAAGTTTTTCCTAACACACGATATCGATTTTATCTTTGGCATATATTGAAGAAGATACCTGAAAAGATTGGCCACATTTGTACAGCAAATCTCAAATTTATGATTGATTTCGATGAGGCGATATATGATTCATTGACCATACAGTCATTCGAGGAAAGGTGGGCACATGTTATGGAGAAATATAAAGAATGCAAGGCTATAGATTGGTTCAATGTCCTTTACGAATGTCGAGATAAATGGGTTTCAGTTTACCTAAAGGATACATTCTTCGCAGGTATGTATGTCATATCTTTAGTTCATGTTCGCGTTTAATGCTTTTTTTTTTGACAAAATTATGAACAGGGATGTCATCTTCACAAAGGAGCGAGAGCATAAATCACTTCTTCGATGGGTTTATAAATTCGAAGACTACACTAACGGAGTTCATAGGTAGTACGAAGATGCCTTAGAGAAAAGATACGAGGCCGAAAATGAGGAAGATAATAGGACATTGCAAACGATTGCTTTTCTAAAGACATCATCACCTTTTGAGAGACAAGCTGCAGGAAGGTATACAAGGCGTATTTTCAAAAAATTTCAGAATGAGATCCTTGAAATGGCTGCATCAAAACTAAATTGATCAAGGAAGCTGGTAACTATTGTGTATATTCTGTAAAGTCGTATGAAAGGATTGAAGTCGATGGAATCGACAAGGAGATGATCAAAGATTATATCGTGTCATACGATAGAAATATTGAGGATGTCCAATGCTAGTGTCGATCCTTTCAGTTGAAGGGTTACCTGTGTAGGCATGCCTTGTTGGTTCTTCATTAAAGTGACGTATTTCGTTTACCAGATAAATACTTCTTGAAGAGAAGGTGCAAGGACATGAAATACCAATTCGACGATTTCGACTACAATAATGAAGGTTGTGATAAAAGCACACGAAGATCATGGTATACAGTGATAATTTTTTATTTGAAATGTCTTAATATATGTTTTCGATAACATTATGTTATTGATTGTAGATATAGTTTGCTGAGTCATCGGATGATGAAGCTCGCAGAGATAGCCTCCATGTCTGAAGATGCATTTAATTTAGTGATGGATGGTCTAGCACCTATATTCAAAATTGTCATGGATGCCAACTGCGCAGCTAAGCCAAGTACAAAGCTTGTAATTCAAGATCCTGAACAAATTAGGACGAAATGTCGCCCAAGAGAGAAAATATTAAAGAGTGGAGTCGAGAAGAAGTCAAAAAGATCAAGGAAAAATCTGGTCAAGGCAACCGTTGACGCTCCACCAATGTAAAATGAAATAAGAGCTGCTTCAAGCAACATGCAGACTTGTATGCAGTCAATTAACACCGGGGAGGACATGGAAAGAATTGTACGACCTTTCGAAACTTTGATGGACAAGTTTGATGCTTATGTATTGAGTCAACTTACACAGGAACATATGTAAAACACGGGTGTCATAACGTTGTAACTATGGTGTCCTGATCGCAAATGAAGTGCTTTGTAATTAGGGTATCTTTTTCAGGTAAATGAAGTGCTCATCTCGTCTGCCAAGAAGATTTAATATTTGTGAATACGCTTATACTGTTACGATACCCCAGCTCTAGGCTAACGATACCCTAGCTTTAGCCCAACGACACCCGAAAGGCAAAATCCTACGATATCCCATTACTCACGAAAGGACATCAGAGCTTTTAGCGTGATGACACTCCAGCTCTGGGCTAACGATACCCTAGCTTTAGCATGACGATACCCGAAAGGTAAAATCCGACAAGACATCCCATTACTCACGAAAGGACACCAGAGCTTTTAGCGGACGACACCTCATCTATGGGCTAACGACATCCTAGCTTTAGCACGATGACTCCCGAAAGGCAAAATCCGATGACATCCCATTACTCACGAAAGGATACAGAGCTTTTAGCGCGATGACATCCCAACTCTGGGCTATCGATACCCTAGCTTTAGCTCGACGACACCCGGAAGGCAAAATCCGACAACATCCCATTACCCACGAAAGGATACCAGAGATTTTAGCGCGATGACACTCCAGCTCTAGGCTAACAACACCCTAGCTTTAGCGCGACGACACCTGGAAGGCAAAATCCGACGAGACATCCCATTACTCATGAAAGGACACCAAAGCTTTTAGCGCGACGATACCCCACCTTTGGGCTAACGACACCGTAGCTTTAGCGCGACGACATCTAAAAGGCAAAATCCGATGAGACATCCCATTACTTACGAAAGGATACCAGAGCTTTTAGCACAGCGACACCCCAGCTCTGGACTAACGACACCCTAGCTTTAACGCGACGATACCCCATCTCTGGGCTAACGATACCCTAGTTTTAGCACGACGATACTCGGAAGGCAAAATTAGATGACATCCCTGTTCTCAATTTACGATATTCTAGTTTTCAATTTATGACATCATATATGAAAACTTAAGAAATTGCGAAATAGAAAAGGCATAAATATGAATAAATCGAGGACACCCTGTTCTCAATATAAAATTTTTGCATTTGCATTAAATCTGAAACAGTGTTAATATGAATAAATTACATTAAATTTTCAATCAAAGAAGAATGAAAAAATTAAGAACACTTTGTGACAAGGTCGTCAATCTTTTGGTTCATGCCCTCTCTCAATATCGTCGTAACTAATTATCGCCGGTAATCTCTTACTTCCTCCTACGTGAAATCCATCTTTATATCAGGATTATCCCTTCAAGTAAGACATTCCATGTATTTCAGATAGTATATACCGCAATCCAGTGATCCATCCGATTGGCTTGGGCAATCCAAAATCTCTTCCATCGGTCAAGTCATCACCTCCTCCTTATCGCAGTAGATATGGAATATGTGGCCAAGAATTATATGCCATTTCTTTGCATTGGCCTTGTACCTGGCATTGTGTTTTAATGAATTCAGGTGCATGAACACCTTTCTTTCCATGTCGACAGCAACCAAATGCCAGTGCGAGTTATCGGAGTTTATTATGGTGAATAGAAACTGGAATTGGGCCTTATATTCATCGGATACATTGTCAAATATCAAAGCCCCTGATGTTGCAGCGAGTTCATGATCAGTTAATCGAAAAGTCAGACACAGAGTGGCTACAAAAACTGATGCAAAGATGCACTTATGGTATCGGTCCGGATGCTCTGTCCAGTTGTGCATCAAAAACTCCTGGCCGGCATCAATTATCTGCCAATGCAATATAAACCGATTAATATAATTTAAAATCAACAACTAGAAAAGGTTTCTTGAGATACTTACATCATCTATTATCATATCATTGTTAATGAGATCTTGAAGACTTTTCCTTGTTACAACGCCACATAACTTATTGGTGTACATGATCTCGTCTGTTAGTCGTTCGCTCAAAAAATATGTATAATAATTTGGTCATCTTCGACCATTGTGTTGGGCTTTGACGTGCCCACTGTCTTTGCCGTCTTTCTAGGATGGGTTGTCTCATAAGAATCTCCGATGACCTTGGATGCCTTACGCTTCCTCGGCTCTTTTTTAACCCTCTTAACAAGCGAAGGCATTCCAACAATTTCTATGTCCACATCATCGCCCTTTGGCGCAGGGGTGCCAAGTTTATTATTGGATTTGGACTCCTCTTGACCCTCCGTAGAATGCCCATCCTTCCTCTTCTCCTCCTCTTTATTTTCATTCTCATGCTCTATTTTATCATCCAATGAATCCCTCTCCAATCTCTTATTTTCTGCTTTTGCATTCCCCATCTTAGTTGGACACTCTCTAAAATGGTCCTCCTCCATCTTCTTCTCCTCAGTATTTTCATTCCCAGGCTCGCGGAGGATCAACTCCAGAGAATGACCCTCCTCTGTCTTCCCGTCTCCCTTGTCCTCCTCATTTCTTGCATTGCTTTCCTTTCTGAGCAGTGAACTGAGGAGGCTCTCAGCAATGGATAACCTATGCTTGACATCGTCTAGTTGATCCTTAATGCACTCCAATTCATTCCTCAACTCGGCACATCTTGCGTAGCTATCTGTTGGTTGAGGGGATGCTACTGTCTATTGAGTGAGAAACCAGCGCTCTTGTGACAGTGGTATAGTAGCTCCCTCCATCTTGCTTTAATATTAAGTGAAAATATTGACACATTAAGTTAAAAAATATGGTTAGAGCAATGAAGCAATGTACTAGCTTACTAAGTCATGAGGCTGCATGTTGGCAACCCGAACCGACTGGATCTTCATTTGGTGGTCATACCACTTTAACAGCCGGGGCAGTTTATCGGGATATGCTGGTGCTCGTATTGATGTATGCTCGAGGAACCACGCCTGAACATGATATTTTTTGGATATTAAATAATGTAATATTAACAAAGAAATTATACTAAGAATACTATTTCTGCATCTCAATAATCCTTACCACCAGTGCTGCCGAGCATCCGAACAGGGTAGGCTACCTCCTAACCTTTTTTGCTCTCTTTGAGTGGATCGGCTCCTCAGAACGCAAGCAAGCAGCTACTTATGGGAGAGCCAGAACAATCAACTCCTTCAATGCCGAAGCCCAGTTGATTCTATCCAGTTGACTTAAGTCATCTAAGTGCTGGATGAGATACTGTAGACATCTTTGATTAGACTTTGGAGTCAAAAACATGGCCAACATGTAGGCGATCCAAAGTCGGACGGTGTCCTTGACATCCTCCTGTGCCTTAGATGATCAGAGTTGAAATATTAACTTCTCCAAACCTTCTTGACGAAGATCTAATTCGTGGCCAAAACGTCTGAACAACCTTCCATTGAACAATTGGCTGGACGTGTCGATCTTCTTCCCATGAGCTGGAAGACCCAGAATGAGTGCGACTTCGTCGGCACTGAATAAAACTGGCTTTTCGCAGAAAATGAACTCGTCGCCTTCATTGTGACATCTTATGATGTCTGCTAGCAGTCGTCCATCGACTGTGAACGTCTGCATGTTGACGAAGGCACCAAATGGGGTCATTCGAATAAGTTTTGTATGCTGTCTAGTGAACCCCATCCTCCAAACCTTCTGAACGTATACGGCTGGCCTGCAACTATTCTTAAACAGCTGGGAAGCCTTCACTGGGGGGACTGGAATAATTTTCATGTCAACTGAAACAGGGGGTAAGACATAAGACATACTTGTCAGCTAGGTGCCATTATGTATGTAACTAGGGTGTCATGAAATTTTAAGAGAGGATGTCATAATATTTTAACATAAGGATAAATATACCTGAAGGAGGCGCATCCTCATTCGAATGAAGAACGATATCTTTGCTTTGTTCCGTCATTTTCTCTTTATGGTTCTTCTTTGTTCGCGGTCTTTGTGCACAAACGAAAGCACTCATCTCCATGAATGAAGTAGATGGAAGAAAGAACTATGAAAAAAATTTAGGACACCAGTGGCTTCTCAAGCAACAAACGAAGGATGGCTTCTCGAGCAACAAACGAAGGACCTCTAGGGTTTAGAAAATTTTTTTATGCCGACCTCAGAGAAATACGAAAGAACACCAGGATCGCCACGATCATATCACCGATACACAAACCTGTAGGAACTGGCCATGTTTTGCAATTTTTCTCGAAAAGATGGTATAGCTGAGTTACTACAGTGTCATCGAATTACAACTAGGGTGACGTCAAAATTCCCGCCTTGTTCAAATATATCGTAGTGGTATCATAAGTTTATACCAAGGGTATCGTAAAGTTTCAACTGGGGTGTCGCGAATGACAACGCATGAAAAAACTTACGGCACCCCAGCTCTCATCTAATGACACCCTAGCTTTAAGGCGACGACACCCATGTGGGGACTGTTAAGGTAGGGACCGATGACATCTCCGACTCAGGCTATTACCGACACCTCAGTTCTCATCTGATGACACCCTAGCTTTAAGGCGATGACACCCGTGCGGTGACTGTTAAGGCGGGGTGTCGTCGCCTTAAAGCTATAAGCACAGGTGTCGTAGCATTGGTGCTAGGGTGTGTGAGGTTTCAACTGGGGTATCGCGAAGGATTTTCTGCTGAATTCCTCTTGGGGTATCGCGGGGATTCTCTTCATAGTCAGTTATAAGCACGAGTGTCATAGCATTGGTGCTAGGGTATCGTGAGATTTCAACTGGGGTGTTGCGAAGGATTTTCGGCTGAATTCCTCCTGGGGTGTCGCGGGGATTCTCTCCATGGTCAGTTATAAGCATGGGTGTCGTAGCATTGGTGCTAGGGTGTCGTAAGGTTTCAACTGGGGTGTCGCGAAGGATTTTCGGCTGAATTCCTCCTAGGGTATTGCGGGGATTCTCTTTGTGATCAGTTATAAGCACGGGTGTCGTAGCATTGGTGCTAGGGTGTCGTGAGGTTTCAACTGGGGTGTCGCGAAGGATTTTCGGCCGAATTCCTCTTGGGTGTCGCGGGGATTCTCTCCATGATCAGTTATAAGCACGGGTGTTGTAGCGTTGTTGCTAGGGTATTGTGAGGTTTCAACTGAGGTGTCGTGAAGGATTTTCGGCCGAATTCCTTCTTGGGTATCGCGGGGATTCTCTCCGTGGTCAGTTATAAGAACGGGTGTCGTAGCATTGGTGCTAGGGTGTCATGAGGTTTCAACTCGGGTGTCACGTAGGATTTTCAGCAAAATTCCTCCTGGGATGTCGCGGGGATTCTCTCCGTGGTCAGTTATAAGTATGTGTCGTAGCATTGGTGCTAGGGTGTCGTGAGGTTTCAACTGGGGTATCACGAAGGGTTTTCGGCCGAATTCTTCTTGGGTGTCGTGGGGATTCTCTCTGTGGTCAGTTATAAGCATGGGTATCGTAGCATTGTCGCTAGGGTGTCATAAGGTTTTAACTGGGGTGTCACGAAGGATTTTCGGCCGAATTCCTCCTGGGGTGTCGCGGGGATTCTCTCTGTGGTCAGTTATAAGCATGGGTGTTGTAGCGTTGTCGCTAAGGTGTCGTGAGGTTTCAACTGGGGTATCACGAAGGACTTTCGGCCAAATTTCTCCTAGGGTGTCACGGGGATTCTCTCTGTGGTTGGTTATAAGCACGGGTGTCATAACATTGGTGCTAGGGTGTCGTGAGGTTTCAACTGGAGTGTCGCGAAGGATTTTCGGCCGAATTTCTCCTGGGGTGTCGCAGGGATTCTCTCCATGGTCAGTTATAAGCATGGATGTCTTAGCATTGGTGCTAGGGTGTCGTGAGGTTTCAACTGCGGCGTCGTAGATCTTTTTTTGGGTGAACATAATTTGGGTGTCGTAATACTTCCGGCTGGTTTCCTCTTGGGACATCGTAAAGCTTATCCGTCCAGCGTGTATTTGGTTTTCCGACACTCTTTTCAGTAATGGTTTCTGTTCCCCATCCCCCACCTTAATGAGGGGGCGCAACCCTTTGTTTCCTGTGAGTGCCCACTGAGATAATGGCAGGTGGCGAGTTTCCACGATAGGGGCGCCGGAGCAGATAGCTCGGGCAATCGAAACACCCGCCAGGAGTAGCTTAAATATGGATGGGGGAATGCCATCGTTAATCACCTTTTTAGCTAATCTTCCAAAATTTTTGGATACTGAGATGGCTTCTGAAGGTGAGGTGCGATTGATTGAAGCGCCAAGCAGCGGCGTCAGTGGCCGTGGGGGGCCCCATGGGAGCCGCACTACGGTAACCGTTGATGGGGAGGTCTTGGCGTCGTCGCTCGCAAACCGCGAGCGACTCCACAGGGCGGCCAAGCAATACCTAGCTGTTTCAATAAGAGAGATCAAGCTCCTACATCGGGCCAACAACCGGCTGGAGGGGCAAGTAGCATCCCTCCAGCGGCAGATTACCGAGTTAGCCCCACAGCGTGGGGGGAGCTCGGCAGCGCTCAGAGAAGATGACAAGCCCCAGTGAGGGCTCCTGTACTTTTTTCTTTTATTTTCTTCTTGTCTTTCTTTGTGTGATGAATAAAAAGAAATGTTAGTAACTTTTGTGTTTGCTGCCATTTGCTCTTATCATGTGAGCCTTACCAAACAGACCATCCTTCCGGGGGGTCTTTGGTGATCTTGACGAGGCCAAAGTGTAGCGTCCCTGAGATAAGTGGAACTCATAAGTTCCAGCCGGAGTGCGGTATATTGCTCAGACTCGCCGAAGCATGAGGAGTGTCCCGTTAGCATCGGTTGAGACCGAAGGATAAGGGAGCTCGGCTTAGGACCGAGGTATAGGAATCGCTTGGCTTAGGACCGAGGTATAGGAATGCGATCCGAACCCGGGATGTCTTAGGTATAGGAATTTTCTCCTAAGATGCCGTAAAACTTTTCACCTAAGCATGAACGAATGTCTTAGGTTTATAACTAGGGTGTCGTACTATTTCAGCTTGGATGTCGTCACTGTTTTTCGACCAATTTTATCCTGGGATGTGGTAAAGTTTTCTCCTAAGCGTGAACGGGTGTCTTAGGTTTGTAACTTGAGTGTCGTAATAATTCAACTGGGATGTCCTCACTGTTTTTCGGCCGAATTCATCGTGGGGTGTCGTGGGCCTTCTCTCCGTGGTCAGTTATAAGCATGGGTGTCGTAGAATTGGTGCTAGGGTGTTGTAAGGTTTCAACTGGGGTGTCGTGAACGACGTCGCATGAAAAAACTTTTGATACCCCAGCTTTCATCTGACAACACCCTAGCTTTAAGGCGATGATACCTGTGCGGGGACTGTTAGGGGGGATCGATGACATCCCCGACTCAGGCTGTTAACGACACCCCAGTTCTTATTTGATGACACCCTAGCTTTAAGGCGACGATACCTATGCGGGGACTATTAGGGAGGGACCGACGATATCCCTGACTCAGGCTATTAACGATACCCCAGCTCGCATCTGACGACACCCTAGCTTTAAGGCAATGACACCCATGCGGGGACTGTTAAGGCGGGGACCGACGACATCCCCGACTCAGGCTGTTACCGATACCCAAGCTTGCATCTGACGACACTCTAGCTTTAAGATGACGACACCTATGAGGGGACTATTAAAGCGGGGTGTCGTCGCCTTAAAGCTATAAGCACAGGTGTCGTAGCGTTATCGCTAGGGTGTCGTAAGGTCTCAACTGGGTGTCGCGAAGGATTTTCGGCCGAATTGCTCCTGGGGTGTCGCAAGGATTCTCTCCATGGTCACTTCTGAGCACGGGGTGTTGTAGCGTTGACGCTTGGGTGTCTTAATGTTTCAGCTGCGGCGTCGTAGATCTTTTTTTAGGTGAACATAACTTGGGTGTCGCGGGCCTTCTCTCCAGAGTCAGTTATAAGCACGACACACCCTTTAGCAGTTAAAGACACCCCATAGAACAAGCTACGACACC
Organism: Calamus simplicifolius; assembly: GCA_900491605.1. Classification (NCBI taxonomy): domain Eukaryota; kingdom Viridiplantae; phylum Streptophyta; class Magnoliopsida; order Arecales; family Arecaceae; genus Calamus; species Calamus simplicifolius. The sequence continues at coordinate 384,368 of UESW01003928.1, forward strand.
CCGGAAAGCAACATATGAAGATCGCGAAGGTTATAAGCATGGGTGTCGTAGCGTTGCCGCTAGGGTGTCGTAACGTTTCAATTGCGGTGTCACGAATGATTTTTAGTCGAATTCCTCCTTGGGTGTCGTAAGGTTATAAGCATGGGTGTCGTAGCGTTGTCGCTAGGGTGTCGTGATGTTTGAACTGTGGTGTCGCGAAGGATTTTCGGCCGAGCATAACAGGGGTGTCGTATTTGTTTAACAGAGGTGTCTTATTTCTTTAACTTGGGTGTCGCAATACTCCCAATTTTCTCTTGCGATGTCGCGAGGCTTTTCTCCAGCATTCGTTTGGAGCACGGGTGTCGTAGGCTTGTAACTACGGTGTCTTAATAGTAAATCTGGGATGTCGTAGCTTTTATAACGAATGAAACGCTACGACACCCCAGATAGCAACAAACGGATACTCCTGATTAAAACAACCTACGATATCCGAGAAAACAACCTATGACACCCTAGAAAACATCTTACGACACCCAGGAAAGACTGTTACGACACCCTAGGGATAGCACGACACCCTAGCCTTACGACAACCAAGGATAACATTATGACAGTGCAGTTACAAACCTTCGACACTCCAGTTCTTATATAACAACACCCTGGATGTAACTGTTAAGCCACGCCACGCCCCAATCATAATACACTCGAGTTGTCAAATGATGACACTAGAGCTATATGGACAGGAAAAAACGGGGAATATAGGCCGAAACGCTCTGACGACACTCCAGTTCATAGGTATAACATCATAGTTAAAAGAGTATGACATTCGTGCTATAAAACACTAAACTCTAAACAGTTATGACTCCCAGAATGTCATAACTGTTTTGTTATAAGGAAGTTACCCGTGCATTAAACGGTTTGGTCACACATTAACTATCTCTAACAAGAAAAAACAGTTGGTGTAATAAAGGAGCTTTACAAAGAAGTGGGAACAAGGACTTTTTACTTCGTGTTGAGGATGACATTTCCTTCAGAAGTTTTTGTACAAATACTTCAGTAGCCAGGTATTCCAACCTCGAAGCTAAAATATTTTCTTTCGACCGGACTCCTCAGAGCGAGGGCTCAGGATCTTGCTCAAATCTTGGACTGATTCCTTAGCATCCGAAAGCCAGAGCGAGGGGAAGAAAGAGTTTTTCTTGCACAGATGAAATCCAAGAAAAAATGGTGGTAGAAGTAGGCTGGAGGGAAAGGGCATTTTTGTCTGCACACTAATTTAAAAAAAAAAGGCGAAGCGCTTTTCATGGCCGTCACGATCAGAACGTAACATCGTAGCAGAGCCATACCGTCCGGCATCGTCAGCCACGTAGGATCCACATGGACCAATCAGGAGAGGCGGTGCAGCCCACGTAGAACTTGCTACACCGGGAGTGGTGTACAAAAATTTTCCGAGAGAGAAATATTTGCTATTTGGAAAAGTTTCTGTTACTGTTAGGAAGGTGACTTTGGGCTTCCACATGGGCTCGGTCCCCTCTACACTTTGGCCCGGCCCGTTAGCAACCTTAGATAGCGAAATGGGCCGTGGGCATTTTCGTCTTAAAAGTGTCCCCCCGCCTCCAAATGGAGCGAGCGAGACGATTAGGGTTTCCCCTTCTTAATTCAGATATATATTGTTCAAGCGAAGGGTGGTGAGGGGGCTACGGTTCGGGCGAGGGTTTCCCGTCATCTCAGATCGAATGGGGGTGTTCACGTTCGTGTGCAGGAGCTCTGGCGAGGAGTGGAGCGCGAAGCAGCTCTCCGGCGACCTCGAGGCTTCGGCGCCCTCGACTTACGATCTTCAGCGGAAGCTGGTCCAGGCCGCGGTTACTGCTGACTCATCCGGCGCAGTCAACTCCTCCTTCTCTATGGTCTCACCCTCCTCCGCCGTATTCCAGGTGATGGATCTGGCCTTCATGTCGTCACCCGTTGTTGATTTCATATCTCTTGTGGATCATGTTGCATCCAGATCGTATGCGACATGATCCTGGATTAGGCTGGGGTTACGAGAAAAAAACTGCTTTTTTTTTAATGAAAAACATTTGGGTGCTGTGATGCGATTCGACTTGAAGTTTGGATTTTTTTTTTTTTTTGGAAGTGTTGTGTGTATGTAAACTGATTCATTGAATTTGGGATCGAATTACATAATATAGTATTCTTGGTCTTCTTGGTTGTTTCCTTTTTTTCATGATATGCGGGGTGGAAAGAAGGAACTTGCCGGGGCTTGAGTTTTGTGGCGGGGGATCAAGGAAGACAGAGGTTTAATAATGTTTACGGAGTTGACAGTAGGTAAACTATTTGCATAAAACCTTTATGCTTCAGGCGTGTTATAGATAAATAATCTAAGAGTTTAGAGTTAGAGAGGATACAAAGATGAAGACTTTCTGAGAGGAAATGGTTGAAAATATGATAGGGTGAATATATTTTTGATCAAAGATATGATACAAAGAGAAAGTCAAATATACAAAGATGAAGACTTTATGAGAGGAAATGTTGGTGATAGTTCCAAGGATTGGTTGAAAATATGATAGGGTGAATGTATTTTTGATCTGTTATACGAGTTCTTGTATGCCATGAAAACGTGGTTCTATATGGGGTGTAACGGAGGTATTGTAGGTATTTAGAAGCATGATGAGTCTCTAAGTTTTCAAGGTTGGTGAATTATCGATTTGTAGACTGTAGCAGCATGGTCCAGTAATCAATCGTTGCTGAAGCAGATAAAATATTGTGTACTTAGAAGCATTGTTACTGCACTATTTGGCAGGGGTGTGCAGCCTAGGGTTAGAGATCTTTGCACAGATGCTTTTATGTTTAATTGTAAATAGTGTTGGCTAGCATAATAGTTCTGGAGTACTTGATTAACGATTTGGATAGAAAAATAGAGAAAGCATCTTCATTTGAATTTGGATGTTTTCTTTGATGAAAATGGGAACTTCCTAATTAGCTGCTTGACATATTTTCAGTTGGGATTTAAAAATCTGGATTGTGATGCCTCTTGCACATATTGGTGTGTTCTTTGTGCTTGCTGACTAGATAGTGTGGTTGTGTAGGATATTATCCTTGCTATGGTTGTTTTCCTTTATTAAAATTTTTAACAACTTCCCGAGCATTGGAAGTTCTCTTTGATAATTTTCAGTCCCCCTCCCTTCCTCTTGCATTCTGCCCCTTTTTTTTGAAAAAAAATCCTCATGTAATTTCATGTGATAAATAAATGTCAACTACATGGATAACAGAAAAATTGTTCATGTCTTGTTATGCCAGGTTAATGTGCATTATTTATTATTTCTGGTGTCCTTAGCTGAGAACGAATGATGCTTGTTTATCAGTCATCTTGTCTGTTTTGTTGAGGTGGAGTGCTGTATGTTTGCCACATTAAAACAGTAGTATCCGACAGGCCAAAGCATGCTATTTGCTGTTTTGCCTTGAGGCGTATGATGAAAGCTTTGAATTGGTGGTTGTGTGATCATGTTAGAGAGTTGATTGCTTGACACTTACATATATTCATCACATTCTCATTTCTTCCTCCTCCTTTTTGATCTTCAAACCAGGTGGGAGGATAACTACATGTCACTCTTTGTTCATGAATAATCCTCTTGTTGCATTACCTTTTTTTTTTTTCTCCCTTTTTCCCCTTTTTCTTTTCTAAGGTCCATTATTTGCATGGTTGCTTAGCATCATCAGATATTTGAATGTTAATCCTTTGTGCTGCAGGTGATAATTGGTGGAGGCGGCGGTGGGGCCTTCATTGGTGGTGCAGCTGCAGGTGGTGCAGCAGCAGGTTCTGCTGCTGCTGGTGCTGCTCCTGAGGCACCTCCTGCTGAGGAGAAGAAGGAAGAGAAAGAAGAAAGTGATGATGATGGGATTCTCGCTCTTCGATTAGATTTCTATTTTTATCTTTCAAGAGAACAATGAGATTGCAGTTTTGGTTTTGCTTTAGACATTATGTTTGCAGAATACTCCTATGAAAAATTTAACAAACATGGAATGGTCAAGACCAGCATATTCTAGTTTTTATTGTGTTAGTTTGCCCTATGGTTTACAGCTTTACTTTGCTTTGATCAACTTTTGATGGTCCTGCGTTCTTTATCCTTCCGTCTATCAAGAATAGATGGAAGTTCATGGACTCTCCAGTTCAGTTATCTATTGGTGGATCACACCAGTTCTAACACGTACATTGGTAGAAATATAAATATATTAGGTTAAATTATAGTATTATTTTTTAAACTTAAAAGGTTATGTCATTTTAATTCTTAAACAAAAAAAAAGTTATAAAAGTGATTCTAATTTTATTTTATTTTATTTAATTTTTACCGTTAAACAGGAGTGATACCGTATATATTGCAAAATCAGGTTTAAAAACTTATGATCAATTTGTTAAATTAATATTTAATAAATTTTTTTAAAAAACAAACTTCCTTTCCTCCTCTCCTCGTCCCCCTCCCTCTGCGGCCTTTTTCTCTCCTCCATTTGTTATCCGGGGCCTCCTTCCTTCGACGGTTGTAAGTGGTAGTTACTTGATAGAGTTTTTTTTTTTTTTTGTTTGAGAGAAATGTGATAGGATTTTCGTATTCTTTAAATATTTCAACTTCATTTTGAATATGAATCTTGATTTAGTTGTAGCATGTCCATTGGGGGGGGGGGGGGGGGGGGGGGGAGGGGAGAGGAGAGGGGCGCAAAGGCTTCCGATGAGGGACGCAGGGGAGGGAGGGGAGAGGGAAAGAAAGTTTTTTTTTTAAATTATTGAATATTAGGTTAATTGATAATTATGGGTTTTAAATTTGATTTTATAATGTGCAGTTGCATTGAATAAAATCAAATGTATTATAACAGTCAAAGTGAAATAAAAAGGTTAAGATGAACTTTATAACTTTTTAAAGTTCAGTCAGAGAAAAAGTGATATAACCCTTTAAGTTCAAAGAATAATAATGTGGTTTAGACATAATATTATCTAGATAGCTCTTAAGGGCTTATTTATAGTTTTTTACTAATGAAGTTGAAATGCAAAGAACAAACAACTAGGATAGAGAGAGCATGAAGTGAATGAGTGATCTAATTTAAGCAGAGTTATTTTTTATGTAGCTGACATACAGTTAAAACCGATTAGAATAGAAAGAAAAGAATAACAATATATGGTTTATTATTATTAGGTTTCAAGAATATTGTTAGGATGGAGTGATGCATTAGTTCATATATGTTTTAATTTTGAATCAAGCCTTTGGTGGTACAAACGTGTTCAGAACTTTGGGCAAGTTTTATATTTTTCTTAAATAATGTTTTTATGATTTATAAAGTTGAATATATTTTAAAAAATTTGTGATTTATAAAGCAAAATATATTTTTCAAAAAATATGTGCTTACAATGCATTTGGCATATTGGACTTAAAAAAAATAAGGACTAGAATTTTTTAAGTTCTTTTGGTAATTTTTTTTAATATATAGTAATTCTACCCGATTTTTTTTTTTCATTAAATATAAGATAAAATAATCTTTGTTATGTTTTATTTTTTATTTTGATTTTTTTTTCCCATTCCATGCTAGGCTATTTTTGATTGGTAAGCTAGAATGTCAATGAGGAAAAAAAAAAAATCATGAAGATTATGCCTAATGAAAATCCTAAGGCTTCTAGTCTTGTAACTTGGTGTTATAAAATTTGATATCCACTTGCCAACCCACAGCCCAATCACACAAGACCAGAGCAATTCTGAAATATTCAAAACCCTGTTCTTGCTTTTGTCAGATTTAAATTTTTTCAAAAGGCGTGCTTCATTTCATACATTGAGTTACCAATTGAAATTTAAAATGTTTAATTCCATAAAAATAACAAAACAATTATGGCATTGCAATTCACATTTAATAAAATAAAATAAATATAAAGTCATAAAATAAATCATTACAAGATAAGATAAAGAATATGTTGAGTACATGATGAAATTCATGTAAAACGAAAAAAAAAATAGAAAAACAAAAGAAATATTAAATGGATATTGATCATATAAGGAAAATTAGAATAAAACAGCATAGAACTTGCAATTATATAATTATAACAAAACAATTAATTTGACAAAATAGAAATACAACAGCATTAATAAAGTAAATATATAAAAGGAATAAAATGGCATAAATTGGATTGACATGTAATAAAAATTATGTACAAAATATAAATTAATAAAATATCCAGAATACAGAACAGACAAATTAAATGCAAACATACAAAAATATAGAATAAATTAAAATAAAATAAAAAGACTAAATATATACAAACATACTAAAAAATATCAACAATTAAAGCAAAATATAAAAGGCAAAATTATGCGTGACTTGAAATATTCAAGTATAATGAAAAAAATGCAAATATTTGAAGATAAAAATAAAATATATCTAAGTTGTCCAAACATAATCACCACAGTTATTCATAAATTAAACAGAGATCAATCTTTTCTCAAACCATTGTATGAAAGAAGAATTTTCTAATGTACAAAATGGAAATAAGAGATATTAGGCATGAATTATATAATAATATATTGTGAAAGAATAGAGAAGGCTTCCCTCTCATGGGATCCCTCAAAGGCGAATTGCATCAGTGCTTGAACTTACCCAACTTTCTTTCTTCTTTTACCTTTTTTTTCGCAACCTTCTATTTTTTTCTAAAAAAGACTTCCTTTATCGCTTTTGGTGCTGCAAGCACGCATTAATCATACAAATTAACCGTTCACATATGCATATACAGTGTGCAATGAGACCCATTGGGTTACTGTACGCTCGTCGGCACATAGAATGATCAATCTGCATAATCAATACATGCTTGTTATACTAAAAGATGGTGCAGTAAAACTTTTTCCTATATTTTCATCTTCAAAAGATAAATAAGAACATCACTTGGCTTATATCTTATGCAATGGCGAGCAATGGCATTGGCATTAAAAAAATTGTTTTATACAATGCATGTTATATTGAACATAAATTCTTTGTAACACATATTTTGTGCCTTAAAGTATTGTGCATGTTTGAAAGATCATGGTATACTTAAATGATAATGATTAAATTTAAAAATAAATAAATATATATATTTTAAATATCTATACAAGTAGGATTTTCGATAACTTATAAAAGTTGTTCCAAGAATATATAATACTTTATAGTACAAAATTTATATCTTAATATTTTTTGTTTTCATTACATTTGTTAACCTCCCTTGCCAATGACTTAAGTCCTATAAGCCAAAGCCCGCCAATTAAATTAAATTATTTAATCTTATAAAATTTAGAAACTTAATTATACCTCTTAATTCCTCATCCATGCTCCTCTCTATCATCTTCAATAGGCTTTCTCTCTCCTTATTGACCTTGCGTTCTCTCCATCTACCTAGAGAGAGAGAGAGAGTATTCCGATTGAGGAAGGTAGGGTGGGGAGAGGAACAATGCCAGCATTGGGGTGGGAAGGCAGGAATGGTTTGATACCAGTTTGAGAAAGAGGCTCATGAGAAATTACGGTGTAAAAAGGGTTGAAGAGAGAATGATAGAGATTGATGAGAGATAAGATGCATACCTAAATAATATTAAAATTATTTATTTTTATATGAAAATAAATTTAAGATTTGTTGTCATCAAGTCACATTCCTTCAATGCGAAAAACGAAGATCCTTCTTCTCGAAGTGCTCCTGCAAGAAAGTTTTCAGAGACCAGCTGCACCGATGGGGACCCTCCGACGCTGAAGTAAGCGACTTGGAAACAATGAAGGAAAAGAGTTAATAGAAAATAGCTAAAGAGCTTGAGTTCATATTCCTTCCTCATTATGAGTGTGGGTTCTTATACATGTTCGAAGATCCCCTTTTCCGCTTAAGGTGGCTAATTCCGATGTGTTGTTGTTCGGTACCGAACAGGTGGCCAGGCTAACATGGACAGGTCGCAACCGACACTGGGCATGTCAGAGGTATCTTGCACGATGAATCACCTGTCAGGCATGGCATCAGAGGTGATAGGTGGGCCTAGTCATGTCAGGCGTGCGCCGTTATGGGCAGTGGCTGCGCACAGTTGCAGAGGGTTAGTGGGCCATGTGGCAAATGTGGACGGTTGGTGGACCACGTGGTGGTGTCAGGTGGCTCAAGGCAGAGAGGACCTGGGGTTCGAGGTCGAGGGACTTGAGGTCCGAGACCGAGGGGACCCGCAGCTGGAGGCCGAAGGGATGAAGTCGGAGGCCGAGGAGGACCTGAGGTCCAAGGGGACCTGCAGCTGAAGGCCGAAGGGATGAAGTCCGAGGCCGAGGGGGACCTGAGGTCCGAGGGGACTCCAGGTCTGAGGCTAAAGGGACATAAGGTCCAGGTCGAGGGGACCCGCAGTTGGAGGCTAAAGGAATGAAGTGCGAGGCCGAGGGGGACATGAGGTCCGAGGGGACTCCAGATCCGAAGCCGAAGGGACATAATGTCCGAGGCCGAGGGGACCTGCAGCTGGAGGTCGAAGGGACAAGTCCGAGGCGAGGGGGCTTGAGGTCTGAGGGGACACAAGGTCCGAGGCGAGAGGACCGCTAGAGGCCGAAGGGACGAAGTCTAAGGCTAAGGGGGGCCTGAGATCCAAGGGAACTCCAGGTCCGAGGCTGAGGGGACACAAGGTCCGAGGCCAAAGGGACCCGCAGCTGGAGACTGAAGTGACGAAGTCCAAGGCCGAAGGGGGCCTAAGGTCTGAGGGGACTTCGGAGGTCGGGGCCAAAGGGGCCTCGGAGGCCGAGGCGAGGGTTCCGTCAGTTACTTTCTTCGATAACTCTAACGCAGCTTGATTAGCCACCTCAAAATTTTATTTCTATTTTGTTCGAAAGTTTTTATATCCGAATAAAGGTCCAGTACAATCAGTTTAAATAAAATGTTATGTGTATATGTATATGTATATATATACATAATCACACACACACACATATACATATATATATATATATATATATATATATATATATATATGTATGTATGTATGTACACACACATACATACATATCTACACACATATATATATATATACACATACATACATATCTATATACATACATACATACATACATATATATATATATATATATATACACACATACATACATATCTATATACATACATACATACATATATATATATATATATATGTATGTATGTATGTATGTATTTGTATATCCATGTACATATGTACATATGTATATATATGTATATGTACATATGTATACATATACATATACATACATACATACATACATATATATATATATATATATATATATATATATATATATATATATACACAGAGAATCATTAAGTATGGACAACATATGGTTTTGAGATAAAGTTATACAAATTATGATGTCAACTTATCAATATATCAATATATATAATAATTTTGTGGACGTTGATGATCTGATCACATGAACAAATTTATAATATAGTTTAACTTTTGACTAGAATTTTATTTTTCTCTAATGGTTATTGTAATAGAAAATAAAATATGCATATAAACTTATTAACTAGGCATATGTTAAACCCAGAATCATAAGCTAACACGTTTTTTTTCAAAATATCAGAATATGGCTTTAAATCCATTCTTGCTCTTAAACCATCGGTGGAAATTAACCACAAGGCTAAAATTCTCATTGAAAGTCATGTTTAGCAAATTGATTTAAAATCTTTTGAAATTCTTGAAAAGCTAAAGACTGTAAAAACAATCGATATATGACTGGATCGAAGGCGTGCTGAGTACTTTTCAAAAAGAACTTTCAAAAAGTAAGAACAGTCCTTTTGTAGAAGAAAGAGGCGAGATGGATCCTTCAAAGATATGTTGGTTGGAATAGTCTAACCATGTGGGGAGGTATAGACCTCATGATGACTTATTCGATTAGTTGAATAATCTTATGAAAGTGATAGAAATCACATAACTAAGTAATAATTTTTTTTTTTATGAAATAACTCTTACAAAAACCTGAAATTAAACCAATCATACAGAATCATCTTTGATTTTGGAACAAAATGACCGTAAAAGAATTATAAAATTTAAATTTTACATCATTATAAATGGTGTCAAAATGGATCTAGTTTATGTCACATATATAATGCAATAGGTGCTTTTTTTTTAGCTAATCATGGATCATCCGTGATATTTATAATGAAGTTTGTTTTCCTAATGCAATCGGAATTGGCTTGGCTATACGCATGATCGACGAAATATCGTTGCGTCCGAAGTCATTGGCAGCTTCCAAGCAATTAGAGCTCCAAGAAGTAAGATCATTTGAAAATATAGTTGTTGAAAAGAAGCAATTTAATAGCTAATGATGGTCTCTCTCTCTCTCTCTCTCTCTCTCTCTCTCTCTCTATATATATATATATATATATATATATATATATATATATATATATATATATCATCGAGATCAGTGTTTTCTAAATATTTTATAGTAGTGCACTAGTTTATATATATTTTTTGGTTTTAAGCCGAGTAGTTGAAAGGTTGAAGAATGGCCATCCAATGGTCATTAGCAATCCCCTTTGAAAGGGTAATCAAACTGCCAACCATCTTGTTAGCTTTGCTGATTAACTTGACACATTCATGGTCTCTAGCTAGATAATTTTCCATCCAACTTAAGCTTCTAATGGAAGCTGATGCTCGGTCTACATTGAGAATCACGGGATACTGCCACCATGTATCACCGGGTACCAAGAAAGAAAATATGAACCGCCCGGCGACTTTGATTGTATATATAATAGTCATCAAAATCAACCATTGTCCAGAACTTATCCAGGGCCATTTATTTTGGATGGGTTCGATCGAACTGGTTGAAAGGTATAGAAAAACAATGGTCGTCTGGATTCCTTGAAGCAGGTAGGTTGACGGCCATCGTAATCTTTCATGCCACGATGTGAAGAAAGAGGACGAAAGGAAAAGTCCATTTGCCATGGCCATTGGTATCACTGTAATACAATCACTATCATGTAGCCTTCAAGCTTGAGAGATTATGATATAACTGCATGCCGTTACAACGACGTTTAAAGACATGCAGCATGCGTTTATCCTCGACATGCATATAATACAATCATGATATTAAAAGAATATATCTATCTCACATTCATAGAATAAAGAATAGTCTACACAGTGATGACATATATAATCTTCAATATATAAGTGTTGAGGGGCAAAATCGTCATTACATTAATATCCGTGCGAAGCGGTTAAGGCTAACCTCCTCTCTTCGTCTCCTCCGGGCTTCCGTGGCTCGGTCCCTCCGGGCTTCCATAGCTCGGCCCCTCCGGGCTCCCGTAGCTCGGCCCCTCCGGGCTCCCGTAGCTCGGCCCCTCCGGGCTTCCTTAGCTCGGCCCTTCCGGGCTTCCGTAGCTCGGCCCCCTCCGGGCTTCCGTATCTCGGCCCCTCCGGACTTCCGTAGCTCGGCCCCTCCGGGCTCCGTAGCTCGGCCCCCTCCGGACCTCCGTAGCTTGGCCCCTCCGGGCTTCCGTAGCTCGGCTTCTTCGAGCGATCCACAACCTAACATCTACCTCCGTGGAACCTGACGCGGGAGAGCCCGGGCCTACCATAACGGCATCCTAAAAAGAAATCATGTCGGGACGTGGCCTAAAGCCTATCATAACCGCCCCAGGCCTACTCAACCAGATCTCGAGACATCAAGGAGCTCTCCCAGCCGTCGATACCTGAACAAACGGGATATGGATTCTAACGGCCCAACAACGGCCTGATTCTCCATATCTTAACAACCTCCGAACCTTCCAGAAGACGCTCAAGACCCAGGTGACAGTCTATAAATACCATACTCGCAGATTCCTTCAGGTACGCACTCTCTCTCTCCTTGGGCACAGGCACGCGCCTCTTACACGCGCACCTCACTCCTCTCTCCAGCAGCTCGTCGGCGCTCCTGCCCTTTGGAGCTTCCGATTGGCCGCCCCCGGAGAGGTCTCCCGGAGAGATCCACCTCCCCACTGTCTGGTTGATCGCCGATTTCTTCTCCACTGACTTGAGCGTCGGAGGGTCTTCCGCGGAGGACCACCCCCAGCGTCCCTCCGCGTGTGGACTTCTTTTGCAGGTCCGCCCCCCTCTTCCTGGAGATCGACCGCGCCCGAGTCGGAGGACGGATTCAGCGGCAACAGATTGGCGCTAGAGGAAGGGTCTCAAGTCCCATTAAAACTTGAAGAAAGGAGACAAGGATCTAAATCCGGAGAAGAACCTCCCCAATGGCCAACCGGAGAAGAAGCCTCTGAAGCCCAAGATCAGGTCGCTTCTCAGAGGCCTGATCCGACTGGCGCTACAGCGCCGCAACCTCCACCGGTCGAAACCCCGTCGCCGCCTGCCATCCCGGTGACCCAAGACCAGTTCGCTACGCTGGTCCAACAGGTCCAGGCCCTTACCCACCTGGTACAAGAGCGCCTTGTAGCTCCTCCTGCTTCGCATCCTCAGAAGGAGGCGGCGATTTCTTCTTCGCCGGTGACCTCCTCCTCTGATCCGCATGGATCAGCGGATCCCCCACATCGCCCCAGGGGGGACAAACCAGTCCCGCGAGCCGGTTATGATAGAGATCCTCCCAGATCTCGGCGAGCCCGCTCCCTCTCCCCGGCGATCTCACCATGATTCCACGCCATCCTTGCGATTCTCACGCCCAGCTCCTCCTCTAACCGGTGAAGAGGAGATCCGCCGTCAGATCCAGGAGATGCGTCAGGAGCTGGACGCCGCCAAGCAGACCCATCTGCCCCAGCCCAAGGCGGAGCAGGGCATCCCTTTCTCTAAGGGAATCATGGAGGAAGTGATTCCCTCCCACGTCAAACTGCCAGCCGTCGAACCCTATCACGGCTCCACTGATCCGGACGACCATCTCAGTAGCTTCCGGTCAATAATGATGTTCCACGGAGCATCTGATGCGGTCCTCTGCCGAGCCTTCCCATCCACCCTCAGAGGATCCGCCCGAACCTGGTTCAACGCCTTGAAACCGGGTTCCATTGATTCATTCGACGAGCTGAGCCGCCTTTTTATTGGCCAGTTCGTCAGCAGCCGCCGCCATCGACGAAGATCCGACTCCCTCTCCGAAGTTAAGCAGAGAGAGGGGGAGTCCTTGAGGAATTACCTTGGCCGTTTCAACAAGGCCATGTTAGAGGTGGACCACCTTAATCATGAGGTGGCTATGTCCGCCCTGGCGGGGGGAGTTTCGAAGGAGAGCGACTTCTATCTGGCAATGGAGGTCAGCTACCCCCCATGTCTATCTGATATGATGGCCCTTGCGGACAAGTACGCTAGGGTCGAGGAGTCGCGGAGAGTGGCCCGCGCTGAGCAAGCAAAGAAGAAGCAAGAGCCCAAAGTCCCCGACAGACACCGTCCCGTCCGTCGACCAAGTCCGCCTCGCCGCCAAAGAGTCCCTCCGCTGCCGCCAAGGAATCGCTCCCGGAGTCCTCCCAGGCGATTCGATCGCTATACTCCGCTGACTGTGCCCCGGGCGCAGATCCTCATGGAGATAGAGCGCCAACTTCCCCGGCCGGTACCTCTCCGAGGGAACCCGACCCGAAGAGATCCCGCCAAGTACTGCCGCTACCATAGGGAGCACGGTCATGACACTGAAGAATGCTGGCAGCTGAAGAATGAAATAGAGAGGTTGATTCGGCGGGGACGACTAGATCAGTTCAGAAGGGCGCCCGAGCCACAACAACAAGGAGGTGACCGCCAGCCCGAGCTCCCACAACTTCCTCCTCCACCCAATCCGCCCGTGGTCGGTCGTATTAATATGATTGAAGAGGCCGGCGGATCGAGCCCCAGAGGCGGCAGAGATGGATCAGTGCCAAAGAAGGCACGGATGGGCGAACTCTCCTTCTCCGACGACGATCTCCTGGGAGTACAACTCCCCCACGATGACGCATTAGTTGTATCCCTTAATTTGAACAATTATGATGTAAGCCGAATCCTTGTTGATAGTGGAAGCTCGGTAAACGTTTTGTACCTCGGTGTGTTTACCAGGATGAAACTGCTCATGGAAAATCTTCGAGCCGTGGATTCCGCCTTGATGGGATTCACCGGCGACGTCATTGTCCCGGAAGGAATCGTCACCCTGACGGTCCGCGCGGGAACCTGGCCCCTTGTGGCCATTGTTCAGACCGATTTCCTAGTGACCGACCTCAGATCCCCATATAACGCCATATTCGGCAGGCCTGGTTTAATGTCTCTCAAGGCAGTGGTCTCCATCCCGCATCTGTCTATGAAGTTCCCTACCGAGCAAGGAGTTGGCGTGGTTCGGGGAAGTCAAGCCATGGCTCGGCAATGTTTCGTTACGAGCCTTCAGTCTAGGATGCCCGAAGTTGACGGGTTAGACGCTCGCGAAGACTTCGCCGAACAGCGGGGAGAACCGGTAGAGGAATTGGAGGAAGTACCATTGGACGAAGCTCAGCCCGACCGAACCACAAGGATCGGGTCGCTACTCAAAGGAGAGTCTCGGCACAGGTTGATCAGGTTCCTCCAAAGCAATGCCGACATCTTCGCCTGGACCGCCTCTGACATGCCGGGAATCAACCCGAGGTCCTCGTCCACCATCTCAATGTGGACGAGAGGCACAGGCCTGTTAAGCAGAAGAAAAGAAGCTTCGCCCCAGAGCGGCAAAAAGCCATTGAAGAAGAGGTCGACAAACTCATAAAGGCCAACTTCGTCCGAGAGGTGAATTACCCGAACTGGCTGTCAAATGTCGTCATGGTGAAAAAGTCGAACGGCAAATGGAGGATCTGCATCGACTTCACCGACCTCAACAAAGCCTGCCCAAAGGACAGCTTCCCCTCCCTCGGATCGATCAGCTCGTGGACGCCACCTCAGGCCACCAATGCTGTCATTCATGGACGCCTATTCCGGCTACAATCAGATCCGAATGGCCCCTGAAGATGAAGAAAAGACCGCCTTCATAACCGATCGAGGTACCTACTGTTACCGTGTTATGCCTTTTGGTCTTAAGAATGCAGGGGCGACCTACCAGCGGCTGGTCAACAAGGTGTTCAAGGAGCAAATCGGCCGGAACATGGAGGTGTATGTGGACGACATGCTGGTTAAAAGCAAGGAGGCGTCACAGCATGTCGAGGACCTCTCGGAGAGCTTTGCAACGTTGCGCAAATATGGGATGAAACTCAACCCGACCAAGTGCGCCTTCGGCGTCAACTCGGGGAAGTTCCTCGGCTTCATGGTCTCCCAGCGAGGTATCGAAGCTAACCCCCAGAAGATTCAAGCTCTCCAACAAATGGCGCCCCCAGCATCTGTTAAAGAGGTCCAGCGCCTAACCGGGAGGATAGCGGCCCTTAACCGCTTTGTGGCGCGGTCGGCCGAGAGATGCCTCCCCTTCTTCAAAACTCTCCGATCGGCCAAAAACTTCCAGTGGACTCCCGAGTGCCAGAAATCATTTCAAGATCTCAAGAAGTACCTCGGCTCGCCTCCGCTTCTCAGTAGTCCACCCCAGGAGAGACCCTATTCTTGTACCTGGCTGTTTCGGAGAGCGCGGTTTGTTCGGTGCTAGTCAAAGAAGAAGGCAAGATCCAGAAGCCGATCTACTATGTGAGCAGGCTGCTCCGCGATGCGGAGACGAGGTACAGCAGGATTGAAAAGATGGTGTTGGCCTTGATCACCTCGGTTCGAAAGCTGCGGCCGTACTTTCAAGCACATGCTGTAACGGTCCTGACTGACCAACCTATCAGGGCGGTGGTCCACCGTCCGGAAACATCGGGAGAATGACCAAATGGGCCGTCGAGCTAAGCGAGCATGACATACATTTTCAGCCTCGCCCAGCCATCAAAGCTCAAGTACTGGCCGACTTCCTCCTCGAGTGTACCATCCCGGAGGACGGTTCTACCCCAGACTCTCTTGAAGAGCCAAAGTCTGGAGCCCGGTGGCTCCTCCACGTCGACGGGTCGTCCAATGCCCATCACTCCGGCGCGGGTCTAGTTCTCACTAGTCCTGAGGGGATGACCTTCGAGTATGGCGTCCGATTCTCCTTCCCGGCTTCCAACAACGAAGCCGAGTACGAAGCTCTGTTAGCTGGTCTCCGGATCGCCCGCAATCTGAAGGTGGAAAAGCTCAACGCCTTCACCGACTCTCAGCTGGTAGCCGGCCATGTTCGGGGAGAGTTCGAAGCTCGGGAACCAAATATGATTCGATATCTCCAGGAGGTGCGTAACTTGCTTCCCCATTTTTTGAATTTGAAATTATTCAGATTCCCAGATCCGAGAACGCCCGTGCCGACCTACTCTCCCGACTGGCAACCACGGAGACAATGGATGCCGAGCAAAAATTCCACCTGGAGACTCTGGAAAAGCCGAGCATCGCGGAAGCCGACCGCGTGATGCAAGTTGAGGCCGAACCATCCTGGTTCGACCCTATCCTCAAATATCTCAAAGAAGGGTCGCTTCCGTCCGAAGAGAGGCTAGGAAGCTGAAGCTGCAGGCCATCCACTACGTGTTGATTGACAACCAACTGTATAAGCGGTCATTTTCCATGCCGCTGCTTAGGTGCCTTCGCCCATCAGAAGCGGACTACGCTCTGCGCGAGGTACATGAAGGGATTTGCGGCAACCATTTGGGAGCCGGTCCCTCTGCCATAAAGTGCTGCGACAAGGCTATTACTGGCCGACCATGCAGAAAGACGCGGACGATCTGGTCCGCGCCTGCGACCCCTGCCAAAGACATTCAAACATCCAAAGACTCCCTTCCGCCGAGCTAGTTTCTATATCCTCCGCTTGGCCCTTTGCCAAATGGGGGATGGACATCCTCGGCCCATTCCCGCTTGCAACAGGACAGCGGAAATTCTTGTTTGTCGCCATCGACTACTTCACCAAATGGGTCGAAGCGGAAGCGGTCGCACAAATTACCGAGGCACGGGCCCGAGACTTTGTGTGGAGGTCCATCATCTGCCGATTCGGCCTCCCCCATACTATAATCACCGATAACGGCAAGCAGTTCGATAACTCCAAATTTCGCCAGTTCTGCGAGGAGCACGGGATCCGTCATCACCTCACTTCGGTCGGGCACCCACAAGCCAACGGGGCGGCCGAGGTGACCAACAGAACCCTCCTCCAGGGAATTAAAGCTCGTCTCTCCAGAGCCCAAGGCAGGTGGGCGGATGAGCTGCACCATGTCTTATGGGCCTACCGCACAACCCCAAGAGCCCCAACAGGCGAGACCCCTTTCCGAATGGCTTTCGGTACAGAGGCCGTTATCCCTGTGGAGGTCGGTCTCCCATCATTGCGGGTGGAGAGCTACTCAGAGGAAACTAGCAACGAACAACTCCGCACCAACCTCGACCTGATAGAGGAAATCAGAGAGAAGGCCCGGATCAGAACGGCTGCCTATCAGCAAAGGGTGGCCCGCTATCACGCCTCCAGGGTCAAAGGAAAAGCTTTCCTGCCTGGCGACCTTGTCCTCCGAAAGGCTTCTGTTTCCAAACCGCTGGAGCAAGGAAAGCTGGCGCCAAACTGGGAGGGCCCGTACCAGGTAGCGGAGATTATTGGACCGGGAACCTACAAGCTGCAGGATCTGGATGGGAAGTCCATTCCCCGGACTTGGAACGCGGACAACCTTCGTAAATATTACCAATAGGGTATGTCCTCTCTGAATTCATCTTCGCATGCCTCACCACACATTCCTGCTTATCTGTTTCCTCAAAACCTGTAGCGTGAATCATTATGCACTATATTGCTATAAATCGCAAGAAGAAACAGATACTGCTTACCAATCCTCGGCACAACCGAGCTCTCTGTTTGAACAGGAATCTCCGAACCTTGGCAGGGCCAAGTAAAATATTCTCCGAACCTCGGCTGGGCCGAGCAACAAATTCTGAACCTTGGCAGGGCCAAGTAAAATATTCTCGAACCTCGGCTGGGCCGAGCAACAAATCTCCGAACCTTGGCAGGGCCAAGTAAAATATTCTCCGAACCTCGGCTGGGCCGAGCAACAAATCTCCGAACCTTGGCAGGGCCAAGTAAAATATTCTCCGAACCTCGGCTGGGCCGAGCAACAAATCTCCGAACCTTGGCAGGGCCAAGTAAAATATTCTCCGAACCTCGGCTGGGCCGAGCAACGAATCCCCCTGGCTATGACAAGACCAGGTAAGAGTCATTCGGGGTAAAACCCCAGCGAAAAAGCCAAATATACGGGCCCCGATTAAAGCCAGGCAAGTTTCAAATATTCCCCAAGGGACTTCGTCCGGTTTGAAAACGAGCGATAAACAAAAATCGTCGGCGCACGAGGGAAAGCCACCATTGGCAGAACCCCCTAAAGGGCCATTAAGCCCCGCACAATCGGCCAGAGGCCCCAAGCAGAACTTGGAGATCCCCCTCTGCTGCTGAAAACCTTTTTGGGTGACGCCCCTATAACCCGTCGTTCAAAGCGACTATGTCGACGTACAAAAACGATGGGGCCACGCCAACACCCTAATCATCACACAGGTCAAGGCCATAAACTCTTGAAGAAAAGGACTTCAAAAACAAGATCCATCTTTCATTTATAAAAAGGATTACAAAGAGGCAGTAAAAAACAGAAACAAGAAGAGAGGCCCTAAATCAAAATCCGGAGTCACTCCCGGAGGCTAGTAGCTCCTCCAGGCGCTCCGTCAAGTCAGCCACTTGCTGACGAAGGGACGCAATCTCCTCCCTCTGCCGGTCCATCAACCGGCGTGAGGCCCTGCCTCCCTGACCGACACGCCCAGGTGCTCTTCGGCGATCCTCGCGAGCTGCTGATTACTCGCAAAGGCCGACGCTAGGCCCTCTCCATCAACAGTAACGGAGGTACGCCTCCCCTCCGAACGCGGCAGGCTGTCAAGCGAGGAACGCGACCCGACTGATGATCCCCCTGGGGAGGCCATCTTTTCGAACTTGAACCAAGGGATGGCCGAAACCGATGCCCCCCGGTCGTATTTATACTCGTCAGGCAGGTATCTCTATCGGACGCGCCGTACCACCGACCTATGAGATCTTGCCATGCGTCGCCGTTTCAACGTTTGTGAAATCCGAAGTATCGCACCCCATCCCGAGCAAGATCGGTAAGAGCGAGCAGGTTGTTCGGGAGTTCCCAAGCAAACATTTTCCGATCTGTCGGCCCCCCATAATAAATGCATCCGGCGCTTCCCCGAGCCTCTTAATGCTGGCCTCTTTTTCGGGAAACGCAGAAGTCCGGCATTCGGCCAATAACCTGTCCCCTCGGGAAGAGTGGCGCCACCAATAAAAGCGTGAAATATACCGCCCGTTCCGCTCTGATGCCCCTTATCAAGCGCCACGCGGACCTAACGCCGTGGCCCACGATAGCAGGTGAGTCGTTCTCTTGAGCCTGAATCTCCAAACCTCGCGGGGCCGAGTGACTGAATCTCCGAACCTCGCGGGGCCGAGTGACTGAATCTCCGAACCTTGGCAAGGCCAAGTCAATTATCTCCGAACCTTGGCAGGGCCAAGTAAAATATTCTCCGAACCTCGGCAGGGCCGAGCAACGAATCTCCAAACCTTGGCAGGGTCAAGTCAATTATCTCCGAACCTTGGCAGGGCCAAGTAAAATTCTCCGAACCTCGGCAGCCGAGTGACTGAATCTCCGAACCTTGGCAGGGCCAAGTCAATTATCTCCGAACCTTGGCAGGGCCAAATCAAATATCTCCGAAACTCGGCTGGCCCGAGCGACAGGTTCCCTGAACCATGATGGAAAGGGGTACAAATTCCCTGAACTTCGGCCAAGGCCGACCCACGATAAATCGGGCTCCGGCAAAAGCGAGGCACAAAAATACCAGGCTTCTGACCAGAGCAAGGAGCATGCTTCGCCGAATGATCTCTGAACCACTACACACGAACCTCGGTTAGTTCGGACAGCGTGAGATCCTCGTCTAGGGACGAGCGGGACGCCTTTGTACCCCACAAACAACAATAACTACAAGTTCGGCACAGGAAAGATAGAGATCAAGAAACAGAACATAACTCTCTTTATTGCCGATCAAGATCAGTTACAAATGCCTCACAGGCGTTACAAGAGTATTGAAATGCATAAAATAAAGGCAAATACAAAACTCGGGCAACTGCTCCAATGCAGACCTGACCAATCTCTGATGTTTCGGCGTCCGGATCAACAAATCAGGCAAACCACGAAACGATCAGCCCGCCTAGACGGTCGATAAAGCTGACCCTCCACGGCTCCCGCTAAGTGAAGAGACTCGGAAGGCGGCATGGCCCGTGGATGCTGATTCTGAGGATTCGGGCAAACCAGCCCGCTCCCCTAGGAGGGGGTGCTGGATCGTAGGCCGTTGCCCGACCGAGAGGCTCAGGGACCATCAGACCCCGGTTGCTCCCATATTCTCCGACTCTGGTGAAATAAAAACTAAATCACCTGCAGGACAGCAGGCGTTGGCAGAACAGCAGAAAACGCGAAGGCCTCTTCTGCCTGTCGGCCCCAGCCGACCTACTTCGTTTGTCGGCCCCAGCCGACCTATTTTGCCCATCGGCCCTAGCCGACCTATTTCGTTTGTCGGCCCCAGCCGACCCACCTTGCCTGTCGGCCCCAGCCGACCTATTTTGCCCGTCGGCCCCAACCGACCTATTTTATCTGTCGGCACCAGCCGACCTACGTCTGTCGGCACCAGCCGACCTATTTTATCTGTCGGCACCAGCTGACCTACTTTGTCTGTCGGCACCAGCCGACCTACTTTGTCTGTCGGCACCAGCCGACCTATTTTATCTGTCGGCACTAGCCGATCTACTTTGTCTGTCGGCACCTGCCGACCTATTTTGCCCGTCGATCCAAGCCGACCTAGTTTGCCCACCGGCCTTAGCCGGTGCGTTTCCTTCAATCTCGAGATAAGGATGACCTAAGAGCCTCAGGAGCCATAGGTCGTTCACAATCGAGGCAGAAACGACAACAAGTCACGCAAGGAAAACACTTAAGTGGAAACGGGAACTTCATTTATTAAGAAACGTCAGACTGATGTCTAGAAGACGGAATACAAGAACGACTCCTAAGGACCGGGAGCCGCATCGGCTTTAGAAGGGCCCTCAGTTACATCTGCGAAAGTGTGACTAGACTCGCCCTTCTCCAATACTTTTGCCCCCTCAGCGGCAGCTTGCGACCGTCCCTCAGAAGCTGCAGCTTCGCTGGGACCAGGGGCGGCGCCAAGTTCGGCATCAGAAACATCAACATATTCATCTTCATCTTCTTCTTCAGACTCGCCATCGTCGGGATCTTCAGCACTCAGGAAAGAAAGGTCCCATTCCGGGTGCCCACTGAGTATCCTCTGTTTGCACTCCTCCATCCCATGATGGAACGCGTCTACACTGATAGCGTCTTGCCTCCCCTTAAGTATGGCGAGCTGCATGTTGGCCTCGGCGGCCTGTTTCTCAGCCTCTGCGACTTGGGCCCGCAGAATAATATTTTGCTCCTCGAACTCGCCGGCCCGCGTCTCGAATTCTGAGCTCTTGTTGCGGCTGGACACAAGCTCGCCTTGAAGAGCCCGAACCTCCAGCCCCAACTCCGCCATCTGAGAAAGCCGAAAGTAGGTCGGCGTCACAAGAAACCAGTAGAAAAAAGCTAAAAAGGGGGGGGGGGGGGAGAATGAGATCGTACCTCCTCCTCTCGTCTGGCCAACCTCTTGGCCAACTCCTCAGCCTCACTCCTGGCTCTTGTTCTGTCAGCCCCGACCAGCTCGACTCTCTCTTGCAGATTGTTGATCTTCGACTGCTTGGCTCCAATTACCTCCTGGGCTTGGGATAGCTCGTTGTTCACTCGAGCTATCACCCCTTGTTGCCATTTAGCGCCCTCCTTCAAATGAGCAATCTCGCTATCGCGGCGCTTCAGTCGCTCCTCCACCTCGCCAAGCATCCTAGCCAAACGCTTCCTCTCGTCGGCAGCTTCCTTCCCCAGCCGACCCATACTCTCGCTATGTTCCGCTGCATCGCCTTCACCTCCGCGGATGCTTCGACTCGATCTGGCCAGCTCCAAGCACGCATTGTCGTTCTTCGCCAGGAGTTCCTGCAACTCCTCCACCCTGCGCTTCTGCTTGGACACCTCGGCCAGAGCGACCTGGTGTGCCGCCCTTGCCCCTTCAGGCTCCTATCAGTCATATCCATAAGCTCCTCGAATTTTTCAGACACTTTTAGTCGTGATTGAGCTCGGCGTTATCATGCCTGGCCTGAATGCTGGCCCTGTCGCCAAACTCAAGCGCCAGCATATCGCCCGGGAAAGCAAAACGCTCTGCGAGACAAAAAATGAATAAAAACCCACAATGGGGTCAATCGGAAAACATCTATCGCACAAGAAAAGTAACTCACCCGCGAGGCATAGGCCCGAGTCATCCTCATCAGGGTTGTGTTGTCAATGTCGGGAAGGAGATGGATACTCTCGGCCACGCCTTGCTGCCCAAACGCAGCATCGACCAACCCCAAATCGGCAAATTTGTCCGCCGAAGGGATCCGCGCCCGGATACAGGGCCGACCTCATCATGGCGGAAAATGCCTCCTCAATATCAGCATCCGAGCTACTGGGTTGACCAACCCCGCCTGAGGGACCGGCCTGGGCGCCCCCGTCTGAGAGGCCTTCAACCTCCCAGCCTCCTCTACCAAGGCCCTGGCTTGGGTTTCTTCAGATAATTCGGCTAGCCCAAGCGCCAGCCTCCCCAAAACCTTTTTCGAAGAAGCTCCCAATGCGGAGCTCCCGCCTTGCCGCGTCTCCTCCTTCGACGCCCCTTCCTCGGTTACCACCATCTGTGTCTCCGCCACCGGACCCCCCGAGGTCTCGGCCTGTCTACCGCTTGCACCTCCCCTGCAGGCTCCCCCGAGGCCTCAGCCTGACCTGCCTCGCTGCTACGGACTCCCCTGCAGAGAGACCGAGGGAAGGCTCCCCCTGAACCTCCCGGCTGCGGCTGCCACCTCTTCCTCTCCTGCCGGAGCCGACGGCGATCCCGCGGGACAGTAGGCTCCTCGGCGATGACCGCCTCCGCCAAATCCGCCGCTGGTTCCTCTTTCAGGGGGGCGCGGTCGGACGAACCAACGGAGCCTCGTCCGAGCTGTCCGAGATCTCTAACACAAGAGGGTCGGAGGCCATAACCTCTCTCCCCGGGCCTCCTTCGCCCCCGCGCTTCTGCCGTGACTGCCCCGGCGTCCGGCGGGCTTCTTGCGGAAGTATGAGCCCTTTTTTCGGGCCGGCCACTATCCGCGCCGCTACCTTCCCCCGGGCGTTTCCTCTCTTCCTCTTGGAGAGGTTCGACAATGCCGACCTTGTGGCTGTTAGACCAGAACACACATGCTCAGGTCCAAGCACATTAATCGAGAAAAAACACTGCACGAAAGAGACTCACCTTGCGGGTCCAGGGGGCTGAGCCCGGCTGCGAAGAGGGCCCCCTCCGATAGCAAGTCATTAGCCGAAAACACTGTCCGTTACGAAGGACGTCCAAATCCCTCTCCTCCTGCGCTGACAAAGCCGGATGCGTCTCCGCATCCCTTGCAACATCCCCCATCTCCGAGGGAAGTCGGAGCCAACGTTCCCCTCCGCGATAACAAACCGACTCTTCCACCCCTTGATGGAGGAGGGCTTATCCGCAATGACGTTGAAGGATCTCCGGGGCCCGATGTAGGGCCACTCTGATTTCCTTCCGGGAATCAGGTGGTAGCAGGTGCGGAAAAGGGGGAGAGTGGCGACAATTTGAATCTGGTGGCACATGAGATGAATCCGACGATATTCCGCCAGCTGTTTGGAGCCACCATTGACGGGCAGATGTTATAGTGGGTCATGATTTCCTTCACCAAGGGGTGGAGAGGAAAACGAAGACCCGCCTTCAAACTATCTTCGTAGATGAAGACCCCGGACTCTAAATCCCGAGTAACCCTATCTTCGGTTCCGGCGCCCGTAGGATGACATCCAAGGGCAAGCCATACCGCTGATGAATCCTCCCCAAGTCTTCGGCAACGATTTCTGAGGCCACGTCGTCGGGGCTCATCGCCATTGAAAGAGGTATCAAACGAAAACGATAAGCGTCAAGAAGATGAAAGGCCAGAACTCTTCTGAAAGCAAAACGAGAAGACGCCGAGAGCATGCGCACATATATATATAGAGAGACAATGCGGCTGTCACTTCGCTTCTCCGCCAAGGAAGCCCCTGAGAAGGTGGGGCGTCTCATCCTAGGCGTCCCGAATCGCCTCGACAAACGCCCGATCGATCGGGTTTCGTAGCGTGGCGCAATCCCAACCGTCGCTCGTGAAGGAGCCTTAGCCCCGAAGGCGGGATGGCCCTGTCGCATTAATTAGGGCATCATTGCGCGAGCTGTCTAAACCAAGACGTCCCATCCAAGACGCGCCATTTGAACTTGTACTCCCTACGCCCGAACCTACGCTTCGAACTAGGGAGTGGAGGGCATGTGTTGAGGGGTAAAATCATCATTACATTAATATCCGTGCGAGGCGGTTAAGGCTAACCTCCCCCTTCGTCTCCTGGGCTTCCTTAGCTCGGCCCTTCCGGGCTTCCGTGGCTCGGCCCCTAGCTCGGCCCCTTCGGGCTTTCGTAGCTCGGCCCCTCCGGGCTTCCATAGCTCGGCCCCCTCTCCCGTAGCTCGGCCCTCCGGCTTCCTTAGCTCGGCCCTTCCGGGCTTCCGTAGCTCGGCCCCTCCGGGCTTCCGTAGCTCGGCCCCTCCGGGCTTCCGTAGCTCGGCCCCCTCCGGGCTTCCGTAGCTCGGCCCCCTCCGGGCCTCCGTAGCTCGGCCCCTCCGGGCCTCCGTAGCTCGGCCCTTCCGGGCTTCCGTAGCTCGGCCCCTCCGGGCTTCCGTAGCTCGGCCCCCTCCGGGCTTCCGTAGCTCGGCCCTTCGGGCCTCCGTAGCTCGGCCCTTCCGGGCTTCCGTAGCTCGGCCCCTCCGGGCTCCGTAGCTCGGCCCCCTCCGGGCTTCCGTAGCTCGGCCCTCCGGGCTTCCGTAGCTCGGCTTCTTCGAGCGATCCACAACCTAACATCTACCTCCGTGGGACCTGACGCGGGAGAGCCCGGGCCTACCATAACGGCATCCTAAAAAGAAATCATGTCGGGATGTGGCCTAAAGCCTATCAAACCGCCCCAGGCCTACTCAACCAGATCTCAAGACATCAAGGAGCTCTCCCAGCCGTCGATACCTGAACAAACGGGATATGGATTCTAACGGCCCCACAATGGCCTGATTCTCCATATCTTAACAACCTCCGAACCTTCCAGAAGACGCTCAAGACCCAGGTGACAGTCTATAAATACCATACTCGCAGATTCCTTCAGGTACGCACTCTCTCTCTCCTTGGGCACTTACACGCGCACCTCACTCCTCTCTCCAGCAGCTCGTCGGTGCTCCTGCCCTTTGGAGCTTCCGATTGGCCGCCCCCGAAGAGGTCTCCGGAGAGATCCACCTCCCCACTGTCTGGTTGATTGCCGATTTCTTCTCCACTGACTTGAGCGTCGGAGAGTCTTCCACGGAGGACCACCCCCAGCGTCCCTCCGCGTGTGGGCTTCTTTTGCAGGTCCGCCCCCCTCTTCCTGGAGATCGACCGCGCCCAAATCGGAGGACGGATTTCAGCGGCAACAATAAGTATCACAATTATCAATATACATCATTAGCATCAACAGCATGAGCAAGCTATATAAAGTTAAAGTGAGGTCAGACTATCTACTTTAAATCTCTCTCTCTCTCTCTCTCTCAGCTTTTAAATCTAGCTAAGTATCTCTTTCCATCAATCTTCAATCTAACTCTGTATTAAAATTTTAGTCTTTATGAAAACTATGCTAATATATTATAGTTAATAGATCAATAGAACTCCTTACATGTACATATTTAGATACACAAATTATATATATATATAACGATAATGTATCTAATAAGTTTCTCAGATCCATGTATTTATCCATATATATCTAGCTAAGTTTTATTATTACAAATTAATCTACATGTCCATCTAATGAACACCATCAGTGGAAAGTAGGAAGCTCAAATTTACCGGGACGAATCTTTTGAAGGGATATGGATCCAAACCTGTGAAGTGAGAAGATCTACAATGAAACAATTTTTTATGCAAGATGTATTTTCAATTGCAACTTTTATATTTTATTTATTGATTTGAATACCTAATTCTATTCTAGCCAACCAGCATTCAATCCTATTACCGTAGAAATCCATTCTCCGACTCGGGTGCAGCCCACCTCCGGAATC
The DNA here is from genome assembly GCA_900491605.1 of Calamus simplicifolius. Classification (NCBI taxonomy): domain Eukaryota; kingdom Viridiplantae; phylum Streptophyta; class Magnoliopsida; order Arecales; family Arecaceae; genus Calamus; species Calamus simplicifolius. Next base: position 410,527 of record UESW01003928.1, read on the forward strand.
GGATGCCTGTCCCTCGCTTCGGTGGACCTGCAAGATAGTCAAGAATGGCCCTCTGTGGAAGACTCCCTGTGGAAGACCCTCCAACGCCGAAGTTAGTGAAGATTTACAGCAAGCAAATATGAGGAGAAGGCTCTCACAGAAGAGTCCCTCAAGAATGGCCTCTCCAGGAGCAGAACGTTCTACTTGAGCTTCAATTGAGTTTTTTTTTAGTGAAAGAGTGAACGTACCTGGAAGACTTTCGGACAGGGTATATATAGGTTACTGATGTAATGACAGACCACTACCTGATTCCTTGGATGTGTCATAGGGAACCAAAAACCATCATGATTCGAATCTGATTCAAATCAAATTTGTTACGAGGTTGGTAGCTTTCGAATCCGGTTAGTTAGATAATCAACGGCTAGAGAAGCTAGCTGATGCTTTGAGATTCGGTGGCCTTATAGGCTTTAGGCCACATTTGACATTATTAGCTTTTTCCTCCACTTAAGGTGGTCAAAAACCCACGTGGTTGGAATCTTGCCAGAGAATATCATGAATTTAAATTTTCTCGCACTTGTTCTGCAGAGGTTCAAGGGTACCTAGGCCTGGCCAAGGTATGAGGATACCTCAATTTCACCGAGGTATGGGAATAGCTCGGTTTGGCCGAGAGGCAGCTCGGTCTCGCCGAGATATGGGAATGGCTCGGTCTGGCCAAGATATGAAGGTGGCTCGGTCTGATCGAGGTATGAAAATAGCTTGGTTTGGCCAAGGTATGAAGGTGGCTGGGTCTGACCAAGGTATGGAAATAGCTCGGTCTGGCCAAGATATGGAAATAGCTCGGTCTGGCCGAGGTATAAAGATGGCTCGATCTGGCCGAGGTATGAGAATAGCTTGGTCTGACCGAGGTATAGGAATAGCTTGATTTGGCCGAGTGATAAACGCATAAATAATTATCACAAAATCTATTAATTAATAATTTAATATACTTATTATTATTTAATATTTTAATATTTTATACAATATTTTAGGAAAACCTTATCAATTTAAAGAGCTCGATTTTAGAATTTAACAACGCAAATGGCACTCGAATTGGACTTAAAACGAGCTCGAAATTAATTTTATAAAGATTTAGCATGAATTTTAAAGCAAAGTCGGCAAACCCAGTGCAGAGTTCATCGTCTTCTCAACAGAAACTTCTTTATTTCGCACGATTCTTCTCCTAATCAAATCTAATCTTTTTCTCCACCAATTAAGGAATAAATTGGATAGGAGATTATCAAATTGGAAGAATTAATTCATCTAGAAGGAATTTTGATTTTATCCGAGATTTTCTCCGCGCTGCTCGTTGCTTCTCCGCGTCATCTCTATTTTGGCGATAGTTGCTTCTCCGCGTCTAGGCTGTGTCCGGGCTTCTACAAATAGCAGCAGGGAGGTTTCGTTTAGGAGGAGAAGTCCATGGAGGCACTGCATCTGTGAGATCCATCAAGAGCCGTTCGTGAGCTCTGTTCTGTTCGGTGGCTTGGAGAAGACGAGCTCTATTCCTAAGAGCAAACGTTCGTGGATTCCTCTGTTCGTGGGCGTTTTTCTTTGAGGTTCAATCCGTTCGTGGCTTGGATAATCCATCCGTGGAATTTCTGCAGCGGCCATCCATGGATCCGAAGGTTCTACGTCCGTTGATTCTATCGAAGCTCTGTTCGTGGCCCAGTTCATGTCTTCAACCCGGTTCAGTTTGTCTCTAGTTTAGTTCAGAAATTTATTATAATCTGTTGCCTTCTTAATGTCATAACTTTTTAATTAATATGAAATAAAGTTTTTATCATGTTAAATTATTATTAAATTTAATTTAAGTGAAAATAATTTAGACTGATTTATTCTTAAAAGGGACGGGCCGTGATCTACGGGTACGAGCCGTGCTCTAATAAGATAAACCATATCTTATTTTGCACTACTAATTATCTACTTAGTTATCTATTTAGTTAAATTTATAAATTTATTTCAAGATAATCGCTAAAGTCCCTGTGGAATCGATTCCTTATTCTCGCTATTCTAATAGTGAAATTAAGGTGTTTTAATCGTTGTGCTACGACACGCATCACCGATGCATAAGGTGGCTCGATCTCATCAAGATATGGGAATGGCTCGGTCTGGCCGAGGTATGAAGGTGGCTTGGTCTTGCTAAGATATGGAAATAGTTTGGTTTGGCCAAGGCATAAGGGCACCTCAGTTTTGCTGAGGCGTATTAGCCTCATTCTTTCCCAGATGTGATAGCTGATGGATCAAAAATCAAAAGTGATCTCAACCTTTTTATTGCATGCATAAATATTGACATAATAATGATTTTACCCCTCATCACATACCTCCCACTTTCTAGTCCAAAGTGTAAGTTCGAACATAGGGAGTAGAATCCCAGATAGCTTCATTCGGACGGAAGGATTCAAAGAGGTGCGCAATGATGGTTTCATAAATGCCACGTTGCTACTTCATTATTTTTCTCGATGGATAAAGCGAAAACCCCTCATTTCTTGAGAATAACGATTGAGGGGAGCAACACATGGTAAGTTCTGGCGCTTAAGGAATCCGAGCTAGCGATTTAAAATTTTGGGGATCCTCAATGATGGTGCGTTGCCTTTTTCGCTAGGATAGTTTAAAAAGAGGGTTGAGAGGAGTTATCCCCTATTGCACTATCTTCTTGCTTCTTCTCTGAAGATTTGCTCCTCCATATTCTTATGATCCTGTTTGAAGCTTGTTCTTCTCAACTCAAAAATATGAAGAGCCCAAGCGACGTGGCTTCTGTTATGACCTTGGAGGATTTGGACAGAGTCTGCCAGAGGTACAGGGTTCCTTGGGATGTCGCTCTATGGTTACCAAACCTGAGCAGAGAGTTTTAGAGCAGCTAGGACATTGGATCTTTCTTTATAAAGAGAGCTTGAGAGTAGGTCTCCGATTTTCCATCCACCCGTTGGTGAAGAAGATAATGAGGTTTTACAATATATGTCCAACAATGGTGGCTCCGAACAGTTGGTGCAATATTGTTGGATTTATATCGATTTGCAGCCACACTGGGGTAACAACGACGCTCTCCATGTTTTGGGTCTGCTACAGCTTGGTCTCTGGAAAGAGCTCTGAGTGACCTTACATTGGGCCTCGAAAGTCGTTCAAAATGATATTAGACAATCCATCTTCCATAAAAGAATGAAAATCCCGATTCTTCATTACCGAAGGGAACATCAGTTCTGATTTCTCCAGAGTATGGACAAATTATGCTAAGGATTCAGAAGCACACCTAGAGCTATCCGAGCATGAAAAAAAGGATTTGATCATCCTTTGTAGCGGTTGGGTATTCTCGGCCAGCGATCGCTTGGCAGAAGATGCCCTTTTTATCGCCGGGCTTAACCTTGTCGATCCTCAAGGTAGGTTTCTTGTCCTCTCCCTATACCAGTTATATCGTGGCAATTTTATCATAGGCTAAGCTATATATCTTCTGTTGTGTCTGCAGCCGAAAGGTTAGAGTTCATGAGCCAGATGAAGGGGGAGCTAGGCAAGTCCCAGAGGGGATTCGGCTCTGAGAGGCATAAGTTTGAGAAGAAACCTCATATGTCTAAATCGCGCTCAAAGAAGACAAAGCGAATCAAGACTGGCCAACAGTCCTCTACGCTAAAGAAGAAGAAGATGGGAGTGCCAAAGGTAGAGGTGAATTCTTCCCTATTAGAGGGGGAACCAATGGTAGAGGAGGGCGGCTGGTGGTTGAAGATAGGCCGATGGTTGAGGAAGAGATCGTTGAGGCTTTCGCTCATCGGCAATGTTGATACTGGATGACTCTGATGGAACACCGCCAGCTAGCCCCGTGGTTTCTTTACCCGTAGATAAAGAATTACATTTGGAAGGGGTTAGCAGTCCAAAAATGCTCTTTGCGCATGGAGGAGAGCTCTCAACCCCGACCGAGGAGGTGAGAGAGGTTGGCATGGAAGCTGAGGCATAGGAGGAGATTCCTGCCAAGGAGTTCCCTCCTAAGGAATCAAGGGGAGTTGAAGGAGAAACCAAGGAATTGAAGGGGATGGAGAAAATAGGTGCAAATGCCCGTAGATCAAGAGGGGCTGTTAGACGAGAAGGAAATCTAGAGCATGGATTCTCCAACGGAGGTATCGGGAAGAAAGGGCAAGCAAGCCGAAACTTCTTGGGTTGAAGCCTCCTAAGTCGAAGCTCTGGTCGAAGAGGCAAGGCGAATCGGGGTTTCTCGAACGAAGACCCACAAATCAATCCCCTGGCATTAAGTTCACTTAACCCTGATGTTGATGAGATGCTAGCTGCGCTGATGTGATCAGTTCTGTTTGAGAAAGATGGCTCCACAACTGAAGAAGACATTGTCTTTGTAGCATTCGAGCGAGATGGCCTGCCTAGTGATATCAAATTTCTTTCTGAAATTGATAATCACTCGCTTACTAGGATAGCGTCAGCATACACCTCCCGAGTAAGTAGGAATCTTGAAGCATTTTACTTTCATAGAGTAGTTCAATCCGATCTTACCATCAGGAGTTTGTTTACAGAGAGCTATCATAACATGGTCACTGTGCTATTGTTTGAAACTAATCATGGGGCTTGCGCTCAAGCTAGGAGGGAGGTCGCCAGCCTTTAGGAAAGAGTGGGATCAATCGACAAACTTTCCAAAGCTTTGAGTGTGGCTTAAAAGAACATTGAAAAATCAGAGCAAGCCAAGAGAGTCACTCTAGAACGAGCATCCAGATTCTAGGCTGAAGCCAATGAGCTCAAAGGGGCTCGCAATCTAGCTGATAAGGCTCGGTCAGAGTTATTGCAGTGTAAGTCCGAGCATGCTCAGGAGATAGAATCCTTGAAGAATCTCTTCAACGAGAAGTGGAACGATGCTCATAGGCGTTTTGCTAATAAGAGAAGCAGCTTGAATAAGAGGCTCAACGAGGAGGCGAACAGATATCAGCGGCAGCAAGATTAGATTGCCAACTTGAATATAAGGCTTGTTGAGGAGGTAAATAGATTCAGGTGGCATCATAATCAAATTGCCAAACTCATCGCTGATCTCACTCAATCTCAGCTAGAGGTTGAAGAGAGATAGTCGAGGGTCAATGACCTTAAGGAGAGGATGCACCAATACAGGGATGACAAATTGAAAGCTATCTATTGGCCCATAGATTGATTTTGATGATTACAAAACAATTAAGACTAAGTTTATTATGAAAATTAAAATTATTGCAGGGATGTACAAGTGTCGTACAGGTGAGCCTTATCAAGCAAAATTTTATTTGTTACATGGAAGCTTGTTTTCTCTTATCTTGAATATAGCTAATTGATCCATTATTCCTTGGTTGATTGCATGACTATGTTAGCTAGCTTCCTCCACTTGCTAGCTAGCTATTTCCCTCTCATAGTGAGCCTAGCCAAAACATGCATAAAATAAGTTGGCTTGTGAGCTAGCTTGTCCCTTCCATCAGATAGCTGGATCTCTTAGTTAGCTAGCTATTCTTTCTTGTAACAGGCTGGCCGAATGGACTTGATATTAAGTTAGCTTGAGAGCTAACTTCCCTTCTCGTTTTAGTTAACTTGTTATCCCTTGAAGCTAACTATTTTCTTGCAGGATTTCTCTTGGCTGAATGGAGTTTGAAATAAGCTAGTTGGAGAGCTAGCTTCTCCCTAGGGCGGCACCATGAAGTTCTAAATTTAGTTAACTAGAAAGCTAACTCCTTTTCTCATGGATTTATGAAAGATTGCTTCAGTTAGCTAGGGAGCTAACTGCTTTGTTCCTCCCTCTCTTTTGGCCGAACGCTATGATGAAAGAGTTAGCTGAATAGCTAACTTCTTTGGGCGTTTTTTCCCTCCTAGCCGAATGTATGTTAAAACAAGTTAGCTTAGCAGCTAACTACTTTATTCATTTCTTCCTCCCAGGCGCATGAAATTTTGAATGGAGTTAGCTAGGAAGCTAACTAACTTTATCATGATGCACTTACCTTTTTATCTAGCTAGCTGGAGAGCTAACCATTTTTTTATTTCCTCTTCCAGCCGCATGAAAAGTTTTAATTGAGTTAGCTAAATAGCTAACTACTTTATCATGATGGAGTTAATTTTTTATCTAGTTAGCTGGAGAGCTAACTACTTTATCATTTCATCTCTTCCCAGTCGCATGAATTTGAATTTGAGTTAGCTAAATAGCTAACTACTTTTTGTCTTGATGCATGAAACTTTTTATTGAGTTAGCTGAAGAGCTAACTACTTTTTTCCTAGATGCTTTTCTAAATCATGTGCATGATGGATTGAGGTAGCTTGCTAGCTAGCTACTTTATTTTCTCTTTTATGGCTGATTTCAAGTGTTCTTGTCGTGGAGTTTTTAAAGCTAGCTAGCTAGCTTTGTTTGCTTAGTTAGATTTAGGGCCTTCTCTCTTTTCCATGGCCGAACGTTTTTCAAGGAGTTGCTAAAATTAATTCCAGCCAACTACCTCTCTGAACTCTTTCATGCTCTCTCTCTCTCTTTAATTATATTTCCATTCTCATGATTATTGACTTTTTTATTTTGGTGTTTGACAGAGATCTTTCTTCATCAAAGGATTAAATGCAATCAATGTTTAGGGAAATAAACTCAAACGGTCATATTTCTCTCCCATTTTAATTTCCTCTTATTACCAATGTGTCTAATGGACATTTTTCTTGGTTTAAATAGCTGTAATCAGAGGAACACAATGACGAATCTGAAAAAGAAAAAGAGGAGAAAGAAATCAAGAAAGAGAGTGTTCATTGCATATTTTTCGAGTGTTGGAAAGCAAGTTCTTGTTCTTTGAAGTTGACAAATCTCAATCACTGCTCAACTCATCCAAATCCGGTGAAGCATTCAAAGTTTCAGCTACCTCGAAGATCCACATTCATTGCTGATGATTTGCTTCAAATTTGTAAAGTATTCTTTGATATTTGCTCAAGTTAGGAGCTATCTATTATCTATTCTGAAATTTCTTGTAATAGGGTTAAGTATAACCCTAGATTTTTGATTGGCTTCCTTGTACCGTGAAACAAGAGGACTAGCCCGAAAGGCTAGGGGATTGGTTGCCTTGTGCCGTGAAACAAAAGGACTAGCCAGGAAGGCTAGGGGTTTGGATGCCTTGTGCCGTGAAACAAGAGGACTAGCCGGGAAGGCTAGGGGTTGTAATCGTTGTGATACGATTAGTGAAATTCCCAAAGGATTTTTGGGGAGTGGACGTAGGAGCCGAGTTTGGCACCGAACCACTATAAACCATCTTGTGTTTGTGATTGCTTATTCTGTGTGATTTTATTTAGTGCACTCCACTACACCGCTACAAACTAATTTTTAACTAGTAATTAAGCACATATCTGCGCTAGTAATTAATTTTTAAATACCCAATTCATCCCCCTCTTGGGTTGCTACATCTGAGCAACACTTTCAATAAAATTCAGGAGCTGAACGTGAAAATGTCTCGGTGAGTAGAGGAGGTATAGCGTCTTCTTACTTCTTTTCATATTTTTTCTCCTTTAATTATTATTAGTCTGATTGATTTTATGTTTTCAGGTGAGTAGGATGGGTTCTGAAGTTTGGAACCAATTAAAAGCTTGGAGAGAGGAGCTGGCCTCAAGTCGCCAAAGGTGCTCCGAACTAAAGGGTCAGATAACTGAAGCCAAGAGACAGATTGCTTTGGCTGTGGAGGAGTATAGAAATTCTGCTCGATTTTTGGATGAGCACAAAGCAACCTGTGCCGATGCATTCTAGTATGAGGAGGGGGAAACGTGGGTGAAGATCTCCTAGAAATATCTGAAGTTGGATCTCTCATTTTTAGAAGCCGATTATTATGATGCTCGAACACCGGGGACTGAGCTATCTACCGAAGCCGAGTATGAAGAAATCTTGGATGTTGACATTGAAGTTGTTCTTGGTACCAGCCGAGTCATGGATCTAGAAGTAGATAGCCGAGGGGAGGAAGGCCATCATCATATTGCCGAAGAACCTAAGGCTCCTCTTTCGGCTAAGTTCGAAGTAGGTGAATCAAGTCAGCCATCCCCAAGTGCTATCGGAGTTGCTCCCGAGGCTGAGCCTGAGCTTTAAAGATTGCCTTTGTAATTTTTCCTTTATTTTTTCTTGTAACTGAGGGGGACTCGACAAAGCCTCATTTTACCATATCATTATGAATAAATCTTAAGCTTTATATTTTCCTTGTTCAAGCTTTACGCTAAAATAGTCTGTTTAGCTCGCCTGTGGCTTACTCAAACTTGGCCTATTATAAAGCTAAGTAAATGGACCAACTCTTAGAAATTTTTAATTACTTTGTTGAGGTTGAAGGAGTCACTTGATCCTACTGAGACTGACTCAACCAGATCCACCAAAGTAGAGAATTACTTGGCTTTGCCGAAGTAAAGATAATAACTCAATTTTGGCTGAAATAAAGGGATAGATCAGCTTTGCCGAAGCAAAGATAATAGCTTAGTTTTGGCCGAAATAAGGGGATAGCTTGGCTTTACCGAAGCAAAGATAATAGCTCGGCTTCGGCCGCAATAAAGGGATAGTTCGGCTTTGCCGAAGCAAATGAGGTGGCTCGACCTCTGCCGAAGAATTTCTCATTTTTCTCATGGTATTTATTTCATCGTTAATGCCTTGTATTTTCTGATGCGAGCTTGCTTTTTATGCACCAAGCATTCGATTGCTATTGGACCGCATCCTTTTCTGTGGACGATTTCCCAAGTTCATTCGTATCTTGAGGATTCGTAAACAACTCTTTGCATTTAAGGCCTTCAATCCTAGTTTGAAAGAAAATCTTCTGTCTTTTTATTATGGCTTGGGGGATATTACCAGCATACCTCGGGGAGTACCGAGTCCCATTAAGGTATTTCCATATGGTCTTGAATGCAGTGCGATTATGGCATCCTGAGTTCCAAAGTTTTCTCCTTTGTTAATGGCTGCTTCCCGTTTAGTGTCTATAAAAAAAGGAAGAGCAGAGGATGCTTGAGCATACCCCAAAAAGTTTTCTTACTTTGTGAGTAGAAAGAAACCTTCATGGTCTTTTTCGTGTTGAAGTTGAGGATTGTAAGGCCGAGTTTTCCTTTCAAGGTTTGGCTTGGCCCCGATAGTTGGGGTGATGACGAAGTTATTGAAAAGCAAGTTATCCTTAAGGGAGGAGTTATAGAGGCCATATGCAAAGCATAGAAGGGGGATAAAGGTCATATGGGAAGCGCACTCATGCGCTTTCTACTTAACCCCATTCTCCTATTATGGAACCATAAAAGGCTACTAAAAATGCAATTGTTGATGTGCCATAATTTTTACAAGCTTTCCGTCAACCATGGTAACCTTTATCGCCAAGCCTCTTTTTTCTGAGGTTTTTTATCTTCCATGGTCACCACCGCTTGAGGGACGGAAAGCCAAAGGTAAGTATCCTCCGGGTTATATATATTTTATTTTTCTATATCATTACCCAGTATTTCGAGGATCGCACCACGATAGAGTTGTCTTTTCCGATTTCTCTTATTTCCAAATCATAGGTGGAAGCTATGTTGATGCTGCATCATTGGCTGAACTTATTTGTTCGATCACATCCTTTTATTTTCTGTGCTGTAGCGCACTTGTAATGCCTCGTAGGAGGTTGTAATTCTTTAAAATAAAATATTAAAGAACTTTTTTTTACATGTCTATCTCCTTTTGCTATTTTGTTCCTGTTTTGTGATGTGCCAGTTTTCTGATGTATCGGTGTCTTTGCATTTTTTTTGATATATAAATCACTCGTATACATTGGATCGAAGGGTGTGGGGTAAAGACTTAGTCTTGCTGAGATATACAAACACCCATTAGGGCACCTCTTCACTAGGAAAGATATTTAGATGGTCATTGTCACGCCCCAGACCCAAAATTTTTGAGCTAGGGTGACAACCCGCCGCGTGCCGGGCACGCAAGGCATCTTAAAATCTTGATATACGATTCAATCGGCAATAAATATGAAAACTAACCATAATACAATTGATAGTTATAAGTTTTGGGTATCCAACCCTACATCCAAATCATGCTAATAAAGTTGGGCTACAACAAGCCCTACACACAAGCATAATAGGATTACACCAATGCAATGGTTCTTATTTTATTTATTGGAAGCTCCATCAATCTGCACACATCCATCATCAACCCGGAGACTCTGAAAAACATAGTGAAGGTTTAATGAGTTTACACTCAATAAGTAAGCCTATTATACAATCATATTATATTTAACATGCTATCAACATATGCATTTGTCAACTTAACATAAATTGAACATTTGATAATCATCAGAATGTGCAGTCTGGCAAACTCACTGTTTATGTAATTATAGATTTCCTATGTGACCCACGGCCCTGCAATACCTCAATCAGAGCACATCCTCCAGATGCATGGCCATCAACATCCACAGAACACATTGTACGATGTGTGGGTCATACCATAACAGAACACACTCTACGATGTATGTGGCCATAAAAATCATACAGAACACATTGTAAGACATGTGGGGCCAGAACACACTCGTCAGTGTGAGGCCGTAAAAATCATACAGAACATTCTACAATATATGGGGCCATATCATAACAGAATACATCTCCAGTGTGTGTGGCCATAAAAATCATACAGAATACATCTACAATGTGTGGGGCCATAGTAAAGGAGAACCGCGGCGACACATATAAATCTATTTAACATTTTCATCACATGTGCATCATGCATCTGTATCTCATAATATCTCACAGTGGTTTACACAGTACAAGGAAATACATATAATCACCTCAATATAAACATGCCGTACAGGAAATCACAATTCTAGCATATGCATCAATAAATCATTTCTTACAATATTACCAATCATTATAATCATATAATTGTTCATTTGAAATCCACAGTTCCATGCTACATAGACAATTCAGTTAATTTATTAAAAAAAAATGCAAACTGTATATACTCAATTTATTAATTAAATAATTAAATTGCATAATAGTCTTACTTACCTCCTACGCAAAATCCAAATGATGAACCAACTAATCAGATGTCTGGGCACCTACATGATCAATGTACATAATTAATTCACTGAATAAAATGACCCTTAAGACCCTACCCAGACTAGTTCATGGGCCCAACTTTGGGCTCGAATATCTCCCACTATACACACCCGATTGGGGAAGTAAAAATACCCCAAGAAACTAGAATTCACCAAGATTCTAGTCATATAATTTTCTTGCTAATCCCGGCCCGTTACGGGGCCCAAAAAACCAGCCCCAAAACTCATCCCTGCACGGCCCAAAAGGCCCAAACCAGGCTGGCCCAGCCGGCCCATGGCCAACGTCCAAACCCCCGCTCCCCTGTTTCGCCTGAAATAGGGGACATCCCCTGGCCGGCGGCCAGGGCCGCCGCCGGCCTAATCCCGTCCGGCCCGGCCACCGGAGGCTGGGCCGGAGCCGGCGCCGCCGCGGCCGGCCTCCTTCCTCCATTTCTCTCTTTCAATTTCTCTCTCTCACATGATAATCGTCCGCACGGCTGTTTACTGTGCCGGCGTCGTCTCCGGCTAATTGGGGGCAGTCCGGCCACCGTTGGCCGGACCGGAACCGGCTGCCGTCTGGCCAGCCACCTCCTCCCCTCCTATCTCATCAATTTCTCTCTTATCTCCCAAATTTTCTCTACGATCCGCGCGGCACATCACTGTGCCGGCGGCACGGCCGGCCACCTTGGCCGGCCGGACCTCCACCGGACGCACGCCCGGCACCGGTGGAGGCGACAGGCCAAAGCTCGGGCCCGGCGAGGCGGCGAGCACGCCGCCGGGCCCGAACCAACCGGCGGAATCCGAACGAGAGGAGGGCCAATTGGCCCTCTCTCTCCTCTCTCTCTCCACCACCACCCCGCCGGACGCCTCCCCCGGCGCCGGCGGGGTCGCCGGCCAAGGCTCAGGCCCGGCGCGGCGGCGAGCACGCCGCCGGGCCTGAACCAAGGTTCGTCCGGCCGGCTCTCTCATCTCTCTCTGTCTCTCTCACGCGCTGTCTCTCTCTCGCTCTCTCTCTCGGGCTCTCTCTCTCTCTCTCTCTTCTGGCTATCTCTCTCTCTCCCGGCTATCTCTCTCTCTTGGGCTCTCTCTCTCTCTCTTAGACATTAAGAGGATGGGCAAGGGATTACCTGGAAGAGGTGTGCGTCAGGGTGAACGAGGGAGTCATCCTTCGACTCCTTTTATTCTCCCACGCAACGCCTCGGATCAATAGAAGATGGGAACCCATCCGACACGCGAAAACCCAAGAAACCAGACGTCGCAATGGGAATCTAAACGTCAGAAGGGAGTCAAGATGCCAAGTGTCCCCAAAAATAAATACTAAGAGTTACATTCCCCCATAATAATTTACGGGGGGTTACAGTCATATTTGACGTTTATGTGTTAGGGGCATTTCAGAGACTTAGCTCTTGCCAAATATTTTGGTGATTCAGTTTAGGCTTGTCGATGTGCTCCGAATTATGTTGGCTCTTTAAGAATAGAGCGCATGATTTGTCTTAGATTATAGGAAGACCTGGGCGGCCTTACTGGCTCTTGGTGGAAGTTCGGTCATGCCAAAGGTCCTTGAGAGTTTTTACCTCTGTTCATTGGAATCATAATAAATAGCTCGGTCATGTCGAGGGATAAAGAGGGTTTTACTCGGCTCCATCAAGGTAGGTAGATTGCCGCTCAGAGAGCACTTTTTCTAGGAGACTATATCTGGACCGGTCAAAATATGAAGCGGGTCGCTTGGGCCAACCGAGATACAGAAAGATCGTTCGACTTCCCTGAGGTTTAGAGGAACAGCTCAGCCGTGTTGAAATATGAAAAAATCATCGGTCCTGCCGAGGCTTGAAGAAATCATCCGGTCTTATCGAGGCTGAAGAAATCACTCAGTCATGCCGAGACTAAATAAAATACCACGTCTTATTTGATGTTGTCAAAATACGGAGAAAACCCCTCAGACTGCCGAGGGTGCTCGAACCTGCTGAGTATTTATTGATATCTGGCTTGGGACGGCCAGGTTCGAAGAAATATTATATTTTACTGGCATTGCCAAGGTACGGAGAGATCGCTCGGCCTTGCCGAGGTTCGGAGAAAGATTATATTTTATTTGGCATTACCAAGGTACAGAGAGATCGCTCGGCCTGCCAAGGTTTGAGAAAGATTATATTTTACTTGGCACTGCCAAGGTACGGAGAGATCGTTTGGTCCTGCCGAGGTTTGAGAAAGATTATATTTTATTTGGCACTGCCAAGGTACGGAGAGACCGCTCGGCCCTGCCAAGGTTTAGAGAAAGATTATATTTTATTTGGCACTGCTAAGGTACGAAGAGATCGCTCGGCCCTGCCGAGGTTCGGAGAAAGATTATATTTTACTTGGCGCTACCAAGGTACGAAGAGATCGCTCGATCCTGCCAAGTTTGGAGAAAGATTATATTTTACTTGGCACGGAGAGATTATTCAGCCCTGCCGAGGTTCAAAAAAAGATTATATTTTACTTAACACTACCAAGGTATGGAGAGATCGCTCGACCCTGTTGAGGTAATGAGTAACATCACTCGGTCCTGTCGAGGCTTAAAGAAAGTCCCTCGACCTACCGAGTCTTTATTGAGGGACCCATAGGTTGATAGTTGGATGAAATCTATCTTTTATCAAAGACTTTAGGGAGAATTGGTCAAAATGTAAATATTGCAAATTTAAAAGTAAAATCTCGCTATTGCAAGTAGGACAAGTTCAATGGGAGCATACTTTACCTATAATATACTCGTAGATTATCTAAATTCCATATCCGAGAAATAGATTTTCCATCCAGATCCTGGAGCTTGTAAGTACCGGGCCTGATGACTTTTGCAACTTAATAGGGGCCTTCCCAATTCGGAGATAGCTTTCCATGTTCTAATGGTTTGAAAATGGATGACTTGTGGATTACAAGGTTGCCAGGGAGAAAGGATTTCCCTTTGACTCGAAAGGAATGATAGCAAGCTACTCTCTATTGATAGGCTGCCACTTGGATTCGGGCCTTCTCTTGACTTTTCTATCAAGTCGAGATTGGTTTAGAGCTGCTTGTCGTTCGACTCCTCTGAATAGCTTTCTACCCATAGCAATTGTAGCCCTATCTCCACGAGAATGACAGCTTCTGTGCCGAAGCCATTTCGAATGGAGTCTCGCCTGTGGGGACCCTCTGGGTGATTTGGTAGGCCTATAAGATGTGATGAAGCTCCTACATCCATCTCCCTCATGTCCTATTGAGCCAAGCTTTGATTCCTTGCAGCAAGGTTCAGTTGGTTACCTCGGCTTCTCCGTTGGCTTGGGGGTGCCCGATCGATTGAGCTGATAACAGATGCCATGATCTTTGCAGAACTCTCGGAACTTGGGATTGTCAAACTATCTTCTGTTATCGGTGATAATGGTGTGTGGGAGGCCAAACCGGCAAATGATGGATCTCCATACAAAATTCCTAGCCAGAGCCTCGGATATCTGAGCAACTGCCTCGGCCTCGACCTATTTGGTGAAATAGTCGATCGCTACAAATAGAAACTTCCTCTGTCCCGTGGTAAGAGGAAAAGAGCCTAGGATGTCCATTCCCCACTTGACGAAGGTCAAGCGGATAATATGGGCATCAAATGAGTAGAGGGGAGCCTATGTACATTTGAATGCCATTGACATGAGTCACAGGTTCGGATGAGATCGTCAAAATCCTTCTGCATGATCGGCTAGTAGTATCCCTGGCGTAGCACTTTGTGACATAAAGCTTGGCTGCCAAGGTGGCTTCCACAGATGCCCTCGTGGACCTTCCAAAGGGCATAATCGGCTTCCGATGGGCAAAGGCATTTGAGTAATGGCATATAGAAGGATCGCTTGTATAGCTGGTCATCGAGTAGATATAATGAGATGCTTGCATCTTCAATTTTTTGCATCCTTTCTATCGGCTGGAAGTGATCCTTCTTTAAGATATTTAAAAATTGGGTTGAACCAAAATGGTTCAGCCTCAATCTGCATCATCCGATCAACGTCGGCAATGCTAGACTTCTTTTGGTCTTTCAGGTGAAATTTTTGCTCGAGATCCATCGAATTTATGGTTGCTATGCGAGATAAAAGGTCGGCGTGCGCTTCTCGGCCCTTGGAACCTGAATGACTTCAAATTCAGAAAAGTAGGAGGACATATCACTCACCTTTTAGAGATAACGAACCATGTTTGGCTCCTGAGCCTCAAACTCTCCTCGCACGTGGCCAGCCACCAATTGAGAGTCAATATAGGCATTTAGTTTCTTGACTTTGAGATCATGGGTGATGCGAAGTACAGTGAGCAGAGCCTCATACTCGCTTCGTTATTAGAGGCTGAAAAGGAGAAACAGATGCCATACTCGAAGGTCGCACCCTTCGGACTGGTAAGAACCAAGCCGACGCTAGAACTATTTATGTTGGACGATCCATCTACATGAAGCAGCCATAGAGCATCGGACCTTAGTTGCTCAGAGGTATCCGAAGTGGAACCATCCTCATGAATGGTGCACTCAAGGAGAAAATCTGCTAGAATTTGCTTTAATTGCCGACGAAGCTGATATCGGAGGTCATGCTCACTTAGCTCAGCAGCCCATTGGTCATCCTTCCTAATGTCTTCAGATGATGAATGATTGATTTGATAGGCTGGTCGATCAAGATTATCACAGTATGTGTCTGAAAATATGGCCATAATTTTCAAACGGACGTTACCAAGGCCAACCCCATCTTCTCAATTCGGATGTATCTCGTCTCAGCATTCCAAAGTATTTTACTGACATAATAAATCAGCTTTTGAATTTTTTTTCTTTGGATTAGAACGGACAAGACGACACCCTCTGAGACTACCAGATAAGTATAGCACCTCCCCAGGTCTCGAACTGCTGAGGAGAGGTGGTGAGTCGAGGTATTTTTTGAGATCTTCAAAGGATTTCTAACAGTTCAGAGTCCACTGAAAGTTTTTAGCCAACCAAAATGCCTTGAAGAAGGCAAGCATCTCTCGGCCAATCAAGCAACAAAGCGATTGAGGGCCACTATCCTTTCGGTAAGATGTTGCACCTTTTTAATCGATCCTGGAGGCGCCATTCGTTGCAAAGCCTAAATTTTTTGTAGATTTGCTTCAATGCCTCACTAAGAGACCATGAAGCCAAGAACTTTTCAGAGTTACTCTGAAGGCGCACTTAGTTGGATTAAGCTTCATCTGAACCTTCAAAGCATTACGAAACTCTTTGTAAGATCATCAATGTGCTGAGATGCCTCCTTGCTCTTAACTAGCATTTCGTCAACATAAACCTGAATGTTCTGATCGATTTGTTCTTTGTAAACTTTATTAACCAGTCTTTGGTATGTTACGCCTGCATTTTTTAAACCAAAAGGCATGACCGGTAACAGTAAATACCTCAGTCGGTTATGAAGGTTCTTTTCTTTATCCTGGATGCCTTTCGAATTTGATTATAGCCTAAATAAGCATCCATGAAAGTCAGCATTTGGTGGCCCGAAGTAGCATCCATAAACGATCGATCTGAGGAAGAGGAAAACTATATTTCAGGCAAGCCTTGTTGAGATCATGAAGCCGATGCAAATTATTCATTTGCCATTTGACTTCTTCATCATGATGATATTCGCCAGCCAATCGGGATAGTTCACTTCAAATGAAGTTGGCTTTAATGAGTTTATCAACCACTCCCTCGATGGCCTTTTGACACTTGGGAGCGAAGCTCCTTTTCTTCTGCTTGACTGGCTGAAACATCTCGTCCATATTGAAGCGATGGACAAAGACATCTAGGTTGATCCATGGCATATATGAAGTAGACCAGGTGAAGACGTTAGTGTTCCTTCGGAGAAATTCAACCTAGTCTTGCCAAGGCTTTCCTTTTAGTTGTGACCCGATCCTTATGGTTCGGTCGAGCCAAGCTTCATCAAGTGGCACCTTCTCGAGCTCCTCGGCTGGTTCCCTCTGTTGCTCAGCAAAATTCTCTCGAGTATCCAACCCATCAACCTCGGGCTTTCTAGATGAAAGTCAAACGAAGTAGTACCGAGCCACGGCCTGATTCCCTCGGATTATTTCCACTCCCCACTTGATGGAAAACTTCATGGCAAGATGGGGGATGGATATAATAGCTTTAAGGGACATCTGTCCGACCTACCGAGGATTGCATTATAGGGAGACCGAAGCTTGGTTACTAGGAAGTCCGTATGAGCAGTGGCTATACTAGGCCAAGTACCTGCCCGAACCACCAACGTGATGACCCCCTTGGGGATAATAACATCGCCAGTGAAACCCACTAAGGCGGAGTCTATGGTTCGAAGATTTTTTATCTGTAATTTTATCATCACAAAAGCATCAAAGTACAAAACATTAACAGAGCTTCCACTATCAACCAAAATTTGGTATACATCATAATCATTCATGTTGTAAGATACAGCTAAAGCATCATTGTGCAGATATTATATCTCCGAAGGTCTTTGTCAAAAAAAGAAAGCTCATCGGTCTAGGCCTTCTTCGATGGATTTTTCTCTTTATCTATCCGGGCCAACGAGGAGCCGATCGTTGCTATCATATTGACATTAACAATGACCGATAGATTCGGCAGAGGAGGCTGGCAAGGCTTAAGCTGACAGTCTCCTCCATTATTCGGCTCGAGGGCTCTTCTAAACTGGTCTAGCTTATCCCATCGGATGAGTTGTTCAATCTCATTCTGAAGCTGCCAGCACTCTTTAGTGTCATACTCGTGCTCCGATGGAATCGCAATACTTGGTCATGTCCTTCCGGGCTGCATTCCCTCGGAGAGGTGGCAGCCAAGGGATATGGCGCTCATTCTCCATCAAGATCTATGCCTTGGCTCAGTAATGGGGTGTATTGATTAAACCTCCGGGCCAGGCTTGGGTATGATCTCTGGGCGGCGGTGAAAGAGCTCTCTGGCAACGGGATGTGCTTGCATGGCGAAAGGATCGGCTCTTCTCTGAGCCCTTGGCTTCATTTCTTTTTAATTGTTTGGCTTGGGATGACCTTATGATTCATCAACTCTAGCATACTTGTCTGCCATGGCTATCATGTCAGAAGGTTTTTTAGATAGTTGACCTCCAATGTTAGATAGAAGTCACCCTCCTTCGAAACTTCACCAGCCAAGGCGGACATGGCCATCTCGTGGTTAAGGTGGTCTACTTCTAACATGGCCGTGTTGAAGCGGTCGAGATAATTCGTCAAAGACTCCCTCTCCCGTTGCTTGACCTCGGAGAAGGAATCGGACCTCCGTCGGTGGTGGCAACTACTGACGAACTAGCTAATGAATAGGCAACTTAGTTCGTCAAAAGAATTTATGGAACCTGGCTTCAAGCTATTGAACCAGTTTCTAGTGGACCCCCTGAGCGTAGAGGGAAAGGCTCGACACATGATTGCATCTGATGCTCCGTGGAACATCATGATAGATCAAAAGCTGCTCAGATGATCATCGGGGTTGGTAGATCGATGGTACAACTCGATGATAGGAAGCTTAACATGAGAAGGGATCACCTTTCGCATGATTTCCTCGGAGAAGGAAATGCCCTGCTTTGCCTTCGATTGGGGTTGTGGAGTTTGCTTAACGACATCTAGTTCTTACCGCCACTTTTGACGCATCTCATGAATCTCTCGCCAATTCCCCTCATCTCGGGCAGTAGGAGAGACTGGTCGAGGGGAGTATGGTGATGGCATCGAGTCATGATGGGAGAACATCGGGGAGAGAGACTGAGCTCGCCGAGATTGGGCGGGCTCTTCCCTCCAGCGTTACAGCACTTGTTTGGCCCATTTGGGCTGCTGGGGATGGCTTGTGACGTCGGGTGGGTTGGAAGAAGAGATCACCGGTGGAGCGAGGGCGACAACTCCATCAAGGAGTTGTGGAGCAGGGGCAGTCAGATGGGAAATCCCCTGAAAACCTTGGACCAGCTGTGCCAGGGCTTGCACTTGTTGAACCAATGTAGCAAACTGGTCTGGGTCATGACGGTCGCCGATGGCGAGGGAGTCTGAATCGGTGGCGGATGCGGGATCGCTATATTGTTTGTGGGATCATGCCTTTAGGAGGCGGTCTGATCCTGAGCATCTAACGTGGCTTTCTTCGATTCACAATTGAAGGGTTGCTCTTCTAGTTTCAAGCCTTGTCTCCTTGATCACAAGTTTATGGGACTTGAGACCTTTCCTCTAGTGCCAATCTGTTGCCGTAGAAATTCATTCTCTAACTCGGGTGCAGCCCACCTTCAAAACTGGAACGCCTGTCCCTCGCCTTGGTGGACCTGCAAGACAGTCCTCGTACAGAGAGCATTGGGGATGGCTCTCTACAGAAGACCCTTCGACGCCCTTAAAGTCAGTGAAGATTCACAGCAAGTAGATATGAGGAGAAGGCTCTCACAGAAGAGTCCCTAAAGAATGGCCTCTCCAGGAGCTGAGTGCTCTGCCTGAGCTTCAATTGAGTTTTTTTTAGTGAAAGTACCTGGAAGACTTTCAGACAGGGTATATATAGGTTGCTGATATAATGGCAGACCACTACTTATTCCTTGGTTGTGTCACAGGGAACCAAAAACCATCATGATTCGGATTTGATTCAAATCAAATTTGTTACGAGGCCGGTAGCTTTTGAATCTGGTTAGTTAGAGAATCAACGGCTAGAGAAGATAGCTAATGCTTTGAGATTCAGTGCCTTATAGGCTCTAGACCACGTTTGACATTATTGGCTTTTTCTTCCACTTAAGGTGGTTGAAGACCCACGTGGTTAGAATCTTGTCGGATTATCATAATTTAAATTTTTCTACACTTGTTTCCGCAGAGGTTCAGGGGTACCTCGGCCTGGCCGAGGTATGAGGATGCCTCGGTCTCACCGAGGTATGGAAAAACTCGGTTTGACCGAGGAATAAGGCCGCTCGGTCTTGCCGAGATATGAAATGGCTCGGTCTGGCTGAGGTATGAAGGTGGCTCGGTCTGATCGAGGTATGGGAATAGCTCGATCTAGTCGAGGTATGAAGGTGGCTCAGTCTAGCCGAGTTATGGGAATAACTCGATTTGATCGAAGTATAAAGGTGGCTCGATCGGGCCAAGGTATGGGAATAACTCGGTCTGGCCGAGGTATGAGAATAGCTTGGTTTGGTCGAGGCATAAGGTGGCTCGGTTTACCAAAATATGGAAATGCCTCGGTTTGACCGAGGTATGAAGGTGGCTTAGTCTTGTCGAGATATGGGAATAGCTCAGTTTGGCCGAGGCATAAGGGCACCTCGGTTTTGCTAGAAGCGTATCAGCCTTATTCTTTTCCGAATGCGACAGCTAGCGGATCAAAAATCAAAAACATCTCAACCTTTTTATCGCACGTACGAATATTGACATAATAATGATTTTACCCCTCGTCAAATCCTTTGCGACTATTTTGCATATTTGATCTTCGATAGAGAATTATGTCCACTTGCCACTAATTTTGATGGTTCATGTACAATGTTGTCTTACTATTTCATATATTGACTCTCTTTTCTTTTCTTTATACCCAATGCTTTTTTTTCTTTTCATTTATTCAATTTTGATGTCACAAACTAATTTTCAAGCTTCAATTCCTTTTATATCCAATGGGTGGCTTTCCGTTTGTTAGGAAAAAAAGGATTTATAATTTGATTACAAAGGGAAGAAATAGTAAAATTAAGAATGTATCTCTGTGACATGATAGATAAATTACAATTGAAGCAACCAAATTAATTAGATATTATTTTTATTAAAAAAATTTATAAATTAGTTTGTGATGTCATAGATAAAGATGAATGTCATAAAGGAAAGAAAATGTTTATATTTTTTTATAAAGATAAAAAAAATTGATATATTTTAATCATCTACCTACTTTTTCTAATTAATTTTTAAATAAAATCAAATATTGAGATATAATTTTAGTTTTAGATTTGTTACATTTATTGAGATTTTGATATCTCAATCTAAAAGTATTGTTTAGAGTCTTTGAAGATTTTGATACGAAGTTAGAAAGTTAGGCAGCAATTGAGAGTACGTGAGAATTCATTATGCAATTGATAAAATTATTTTCAAGAGCAATGCTTAAATTTTATTTTGCACATACATTATTGCTTTCTATATTGATGGAATTGGCATGATTCAGTGCACGATGTTTGACGCTTTAAGCTTACGCCATGTTGCTACTTGCTAACACGCGAGTACTCATCGGGAGACTTGGATTTGGTCCAGGATGCCTTGTTGTCTTGAATATTTCTTATTTTTAAATGGATAGGTAAGAACGCGTCTCCCTATACCTAAAGCACACTTTTCCACGTAGGAGAAAGTCTAATT
Source organism: Calamus simplicifolius (assembly GCA_900491605.1). Taxonomy (NCBI): domain Eukaryota; kingdom Viridiplantae; phylum Streptophyta; class Magnoliopsida; order Arecales; family Arecaceae; genus Calamus; species Calamus simplicifolius. Next base: position 431,802 of record UESW01003928.1, read on the forward strand.
CTTCTGTAGCGGTTGGAGTTGGGTCAACAAAAAGAGCCGCGTTAAGAAAAAGGTCTTGCTGCACCATATACGCGTCATGCATTATTAATCATCGAGCATAATATACATAATTTATACTACATCATACAAAAACTTTTTAAAAGAATAAATTTTTGTATAAATATTGGATTTAGCATTTTTGATGCCTTGATGTCTTATTCTTTAATGGATCAGGCTTCATGTTCTATTCTAGGCATGGATTTATAGGAAAACGCTTTATGCACGTGTAGTATAAAAATATGTGAATCATGTGGTGATTGACCGCATGCGTATGATGTGCAAAAAAATAAAAATATTCTTGATGCATGCATAACCGCATGCATGTTCTGCACCGTTCAATGTATAAAATTATTTTCAAAATTTATAGCGTCAATTTTTTTCCTAATCGATGGAAAGACAATTATATACAACATGATGATAATCATATCCAATAAAAAAATAACTATATGCAACATTAAAATAAAAATTAATGATTAAAAAATAGTCATGTCAACTAGATATTATATGGTTCAATAATCGAAACTAAATATATTAAACACAAAGTTAACATGTGAGATGTTTCAAGAAGTACGCCAAGTTTGAAGAGGTGAAACCGGCATGCATGTGCCTCTACTTGGAAAAATTCTCTTCTTCTTTTATTCTCATTTGATGGCTCAACTACCATTTCGGCAACTTCCCATTAACGTGGTTGACGGTAATATACTGGTATTAGAATCTTATATTTCTATAAATTTTATTTTTATTATCAAATCATAAAAATATAAAATTATCATATTTAATTTCCTTTTTTTAATTACATATTTATTGCCAATCAAATGCCTTCTGAAAATAAAATGGAAGGGCATTGTCATCGTTGCATGCACAAAGTCTAGATATTTTTTTAAAAAAAATAAATTTAAGATATAAATTTATCATTATAATAGTTTTCTTTTTTAGCAATGTTAAAGTGGCTAAATTCATCTAAAAGCAAGCTTTTGAAATAGAGATGCTAGAATTAATTGACAAATAGTTACAATTATTTTTTTAATTTTATTTTAAAACAAGTAATTATATCAGAACTATATGAACTTATTTAGAATATTTAATTAAATCCTTATATATAATAATAATAATAATAATAATAAGATGTTCCTTTCTCTTTGACGGGGTGACTGGAGGATTGAGTCCGATCCGTGTGGACTAGTGGTTATAAAAAGCTCACGGGTATCCAAGGTGTCGATCGCACCTGCTTCGATCATCTACCAAGCTGATCGACGATGGAGTACTTGTTCTCCTTCGGCACTGGGCTGGCTTCTAAAGTACTATCGTCATCGTTAATTCTCTTCATCATCTTGGCCACCACTGGCTCTGCTCAAGCTAAAATCCACTATCAAAATGGGAGGTGGCATACCAGTTCAAGTCCCCGGATTGCTACCAAAAGCTGGCGATCACCGTCAACGGAAGAACGCCCGGCCCAACGATCACCGCCGTGCAGGGGGACACCGTGGTCATCCAAGTCAAGAACAAGTTGTTCACCGAGAACTTAGCCATTCACTGGCATGGAATCAGGCAGGTACTACTGATACAAATTATTAGAAGCTGGAGGCTCTTGCAAAGTTATGGCATCAGAGCTGCGCTGACTCCTCTTGCATTTAATTTGTTCACTTTTTCATCATGCTCCATTACTCTAATACCTATCGTTCCTCTTTGCATTAACGGTGGAAGCATCGCTGGATCAAGAAACTTTTTAAAACTTTTTATTTCATTTAGAACGAGAAGCAATATAAAATTTTACTTTGTTTTTCTTTTGTAGATTGGCACTCCGTGGTTTGATGGCACCGAGGGGGTGACACAATGTCCGATTGTGCCCGAGGATACATTTACTTACAGATTTGTCGTTGATAGAGTGAGTTTTGTGAGCCGAAACTAAACTTAATAAAAATAGACTTCAGAAAAGATATTAATTAGAAGGCTAATATATATAGAGTAACTCATCAATCTTAATTTTGCTGTGATCCCAGCCGGGGACTTATATCTACCATTCACACTATGGGATGCAAAGGTCTGCCGGACTCTATGGCCTCATTCAGGTCCTGCCTCCTATCGGAATGGTCGAGCCCTTCGTCTACGACTACGACCGGAGCATCATCCTCACCGACTGGTGGCACAAGAGCACCTATGAACAGGCCGTTGGCCTGAGCTCGAAAAACTTCACATTTGTTAATGAGCCTCAGGTATGGCAACTTCTTCGTTCCCCCGGCCTCCTTTTTGGATCAAAGAATTCATGATTTTATAACAAACTAATGTGTTTCTGCGCTTCAAAAAAATGATACCGGCCTTTAAGTAGAAGCAATTGACCCTTCAAACACCTAGCAGAATTTTCATTAACTCCATTATATATGATTTAACGCCTTCCTCCAATATATACTTGTCTTTCCTCTAAGAATCTGTGGTCAAAATCTTGCAGTCTCTTTTGATCAATGGAAAGGGGAAATTCAACTGCGACAAAGTCCAAAATGGGGTCTGCAACGCATCCAATCCCGAGTGCTCGCCTTACGTGTTAACAGTCGTCCCTGGCAAGACATATCGTCTTCGGATCGCAAGCATCACCTCTCTTTCAGCTCTAAATTTCGAAATTGAGGTAATGTCATCAACTCTAAATTAATTTATGGAATGACTCCATGGATCTTTTAGCAGAAGAAAAACTAGAGAGTATCATATATATATAGTAACATAAGCATAATGATCATGGCAGGGACACAATTTGACTGTTGTCGAAGCTGACGGCCACTACGTGAATCCCTTCGTAGTGAAGAACCTGAACATCTACTCAGGAGAGACCTACTCTGTTCTCTTGAAGGCTGACCAAGATCCCTCACGTAACTACTGGGCTGCTGTCAACGTGTTAGCCGGAAGCCAGATACGCCCACCGGCACGGCCATCCTCAATTACTACCCAAACCATCCGAGAAGGCTTCCTCCCACTCTCCCCCCCACGGGTCCCCTTTGGAATGACACCATGTACAGACTCAATCAGAGCGTCGCCACCCGATCGCACCCTGATCACATCCACCCTCCTCCCCTCACCTCTGACCGTATGATCATACTGCTGAACACCCAAAATATAGTTGATGGCTATGTTAAGTGGGCTCTCAATAACGTGTCCTTCAGTTTACCCCACACACCATACCTCGTTGCAATCAAGAAGAAACTTCTCCATGCCTTCGATCAAAATCCAGCACCGGAGACTTACGACTACAAGAACTACGATATCCACATCGTTCAGAAGAATCAGAACGCAACGACGAGCACTGCAATTTATCGATTGGAATTCAATTCGACGGTGGATGTGATATTACAGAATGCAAACACGAGGATGCCGAACAACAGTGAGACGCACCCGTGGCATCTCCATGGGCATGACTTCTGGGTGTTGGGCTACGGCACCGAGAAGTTTGATCCAGAGACCGATCCGAAGGGGTTCAATTTGGTGGACCCAATCATGAAGAACACCGTGGCGCTGCAACCCTTTGGATGGACGGCTTTGAGGTTCCAGGCCAATAACCCTGGAGTGTGGGCGTTCCATTGCCACATTGAGTCCCATTTCTTCATGGGCATGGGGGTTGTGTTTGAAGAGGGTGTGGACCGGCTTGGGAAGCTGCCCACAGCCATCATGGGTTGTGGTGATTCCAAACATTAAGTAATTAGTCCATGCAGGCTAATTAGGTTTTGTTCTAAATGTGCTTGCTGTCATTCACAAGGTAATAAAAGTCTCATTCATTCTTTATATGTGGCCGTCTCTCTTCCATGTGCCCTGTGCATTCTCTTTCCAATTGGTTGATTAAAAAATAAAACAATGTAACCTTGTTGTATTAAGAGCAATAAATGTGTGAGTTTTCTTCTTTTGAATCGCTTATATATTGATACATGAGAAGATTCCGATATAGAACCCCTCCGGCCCCCTCATGTAGTCTGTCTCCGATATAGAAAAATATTATCAATGACGTCAGTGAACTTTGGAACTGTACCAAATTTCGACTTGGTGTTGGATCCGATGTTCGAAAATGAGAAAGATGCCTAGCTTAGTAAAAACCAATGCATTAGTCTCTTCCTTTTAAACTCGAAGACCGAATGCATGGAGAATTGTCCTTACCGGGCCTATCTCATATTCTCAACACTTGCAACTCGTTAACCTTCAAGATATATATCTTACCTACTCTCTTGGCCCGGAGGTTGGACAAGACATTTCTATTTAGAGGCTATTTGGATCAAGAATCTTCTTGATAAAATTCTTCTGCAAATTCCTTATCAATAGGGTTTCAAATGACTGTATCATAAAATAATTTAGAAGGTGGCGGTTCCTCTAAAAATACAATTTTTATGACTGGCTCTCAAAGATAAGTTCCAAGCAAGGAAGCATTTAGAGAAAAAGAAATGGTCCATTATCAATGGATGCGATATGATGCCGAGCTAATTGAATCATTTCTTATTTCCTGCTTCGTTGTCTCTTTTCTACAAATCTTTGATCAATACTCTCTTCAAGAGTCAATGTCTACTCTCAACCCATAAATCTCTAGCATATGTGGTCAGCATGGAGAGATGAACATATGCCCCATCAGTGAAGATTTGCATGAGACCAACTTACAATGTGTGTTAGAGATAATTGTACGGGGAATCTGGATTTGAGGCATGAATGAACACTATCCTTTTAGTGTTTATTTGCCCCCACTATAGATTGCAAATGGGGATCCGCAAAGAACACTTCAGGATACAACAAATCCAAGATTATCGTTTGCAAGCGATAATCTTCTATTTGAGAACATCCTTATCTTTATAGAGAAATTAAAACGGTCGGATTGGGAAGGGTTGTATTCAAGAGATACGTCTCTTGGGCATAACCGAATATTTAAAAAATAAAAGAACCGCAGAAATTAACTGCAAAAAATTAAATTCGGCTTGATTGACTTTCATGCCCAAGATGCCCCAAGATGCCCCAAGTGCCCATCTTTGACTTTAAATATATATTATAGGCCCAAGTTATTTAGGCCCAACTCATCCACAAGAGAAAGAGTCCACCAACATATATAATGAGCATCCAATTCTCTAGCTATTCAATGTGGGACTAATCCCATTCACATCCTTCACACAAACTACATTTACAATCCCCACTTAGTTTGTGTGAACTCAGAATAGTCATAGACATAGCTAAACGCATACTTAAAGGTAACTTTCGTTTTAAACCTTTAGTTAGTGTAAGTAATTCAAGACATTAGCAAAATCACAAGTGGCCCAAGCTTAAACTGTGATTCTTTCCGCTAAATCGGAATTGCCACACACGCATCGCTACATATGAATTTTTTTTTTTTTTTTAAGGTAGTTCTCATAATAATCAGCACTATTAAGGCCATGTGCTACATCCTGATTTCATGAACATTTACAAAGTTTTATTTACTTTGCTAGAAGCGGCACCACTCCTCATGCTCATATAGGTGAAATAATTTCATTAAGAGTGTTTGTATTACACTCACCCTCTTATAATCATGGTACTAACTTGCTAACTAGCAAGACCTAGCACTCAAACCCTTATCATTAATTTGTTATTACCCATTAAACTTCTAACTTAGTGTTAATGCTAATATAGAAGTTGGGTTCCCACTAAGGATAAGTTTAGTTGAAGGATTGTAAACCCATTTCAGCAGCAGTACTCCTTACTAAGTCTCTTGCGAGAGCTTTAGTAAGCGGATCTGCTAGATTTTTACAAGACCTCACATAGGTAATAGTTATTATACCATCAGTGATTAATTGTCTCACATATTCATGCCTTAGACTTATATGCCTTGACTTCCCATTATATATCTATTGAGCGCTCTTGACATAGTAGCTTGACTATCGCAATGCAAGGAAATAGATGGCATCGGTTGTGGCCACAACTCTATATCTAGTAACAAATTTCTTAGCCATTCAGCTTCCTTGCCTGCTGCTGCTAAGGCAATAAACTCCGACTCCATGGTCGAATGCGTTATACATGTTTGCTTCTTGGAAGCCCAGGAGACAGCACCGCCTCCTAATGTAAATATCCATCCAGAAGTCGACATTTTGTCATGAGTACTTGTTATCCAACTAGCGTCGGAATAACCTTCTAACACAGCTGGAAAGCTATTATAAAACAATCCCAAGTCTTTAGTCCTTTTAAGATATCCAAGAACTCTTGTGATCGCTTTCCAATGCATTACTCCTGGATTTTTAGTGAATCTCGAAAGTTTACAAACTGCAAAAGCTATATCAGGTCTAGTGCAATGCATAGCATACATTAGACTTCCTATAGCACTAGCATACTCGACTTGAGCAACAGCTCTACCAGAATTTTCAGTCAAATGAATAGAAACATCATAAGGAGTGTTTGCCTCCTTAATATGTAAATGATTAAACTTGGTTAATATTTTCTCAACATAATGAGATTGACAAAGTGCAAAACCCCCACTATGTCTCTTAACTTTGACACCTAAGATCTTATCTACCTCAGCTAAGTCTTTCATTTGAAATTTGTGGAAAGATAAGCCTTAGTATCATTTACTCCATCCATGTTAGTACCTATTATAAGCATGTCATCAACATAAAGACATATAATTACACCAAAGTTTTCTGTGAATTTAGAATAAATGCATCTATCAGCACCATTATGCTTGAAACCATATTCTAAAATCACCGAATCAAACTTTTCATGCCATTTCTTTGGAGCTTGTTTTAAACCATATAATGATTTTGTTAGCTTACATACTTTATGCTCATTTCCTGGTAGAACAAAACCCTCAGGTTGCTTCATATACACCTCTTCATCTAGATCACCATTCAAGAAGGCTGTATTAACATCCATTTGATGAATACATAAGTTATAAATGGATGCTAACGCAAACAACAATCTTATAGAAGTGATCCGTGCAACAGGAGCATAAGTATCAAAATAGTCAAAGCCCTCTTGTTGCCGGAAACCTTTAGCCACCAACCTTGCTTTGAAGAGATTACCATCTTTTATTTTGAATATCCATTTACATCCAATAGGCTTATAATTAGGAGGTGGATCAACCAAAACCCATGTACCATTTGATAATAAAGAATCCATTTCATCATTTATAGCTTCTTTCCAGAAAGACGAATCTCTTGAAGCCAAAGCTTCATTATACGTCTTAGGAGTTATATCCTCCTCTACATTTAATAAGATAGGAATCTTATTAAGTACATTATTATTTCTATCACCTTCCACAAGAAAAACAATAGCTTGAGAGGAAATGAAATCAGGATCCAATACTTTTTCTTTTCTAGTTCTTTGGCTTCTCCTTATTTCCACTTGTTCTTGAATTTTAGTATTTTTGTTATCAACAAGTAAAGGAGAACTAGAACTACTAGGAATATTGGTTTCATCCACACCACCTAATAATGATTTAGATGTTGACTTATTCGTGGAATCATCATGAGTTTTATTTTCAAGAAATTGAACATCTCTAGATTCCACAATTACATTAGACTCCAAGTCTAACAACCTATAGGCTTTAGAATTTTCAGCATATCCTACAAAATACTTTTCATAGCTCGTGGCCCTAACTTTGTTCTTTTAGGATCTGGAACTCTATAAAAAGCTAGACAACCCCATACCCGAATATAACTTAAATTTGGTTTTCTACCATTCCATAATTCGTAAGGGGAAGTCTTTGTAATCTTTGAGGGTATTCTATTATGCACATGGCAAGCACTAAGTAATGCTTCACCCCAAAGGTTCAAGTGAAGCTTAGAACTTAGCAACATTGAATTCACCATATCCACAAGGGTTCTATTCTTTCTCTCAGCCAATCCATTCTGTTGTGGAGTATAAGGAGAAGTTCTTTGATGTATTATTCCATGTTCTTCACAAAAAGAAGTAAATATAGTAGGGAAATATTCTCCACCTCTATCACTTCTAAGTATTTTTATTTTATTTTCTTTTGATTTTCGATAATTGATTTATACAATTTAAACTTGTCGAACACTTCATCTTTATGCTTCATAAGATAGACATAGGTATACCTAGAGTAATCATCAATGAATGTGGCGAAATATCTATTTCCTCCTCTAGTCAAATTTCCATTTAATTCACATATATCCGAATGAATAATTTGTAAAATTTTAGAATTTCTTTCGGACTTAGGAAATGGTAATTTAGTCATCTTAGCTTGAATGCAAATTTCACACTTATCATGGTTATCATTTTCGTATGTTATGTAACCATTTTAGCCATAAACTTAAGTGATCTAAAATTTACATGTGCTAAGCGTGAATGCCATAAATTAATTGATGAACCAACCATATAAACAGAAACACTCTTATTATTATTAATAGCAACAGAGGTTACAGAAAGTTTGAACATTCCATCACAAGCATATCCCTTTCCAACAAAGACCCCATTCTTTGAGAGGATAAGTTTATCGGATTCTAAAACAGTCTTGAATCCTCCTCTACAAAGCAGATTTGCAGAAATTAAATTCTTCCTAATTTCTGGTACATGAAGAACATTAATTAAAGTTAACTTCTTTCCTGAAGTGAAATGGATTTCGATGGATCCTTTGCCATGAACTTTGACAGCATTATTATTTCCCATCAACACTTCATGTCCTTGAGCAGCAACTTCATAATTCTTGAATTGATTCTTATCATTGCATATATGAATAGTTGCACCCGAATCGAACCACCAATCATTGGTGTTGTAGACAGAAGCCATATGCACTTCGGTTACCATTGAAATTTTCATTTCAGATACCATGGCAACAAGATTTTGTAACTCTTTCTCTTGTGCTTCAGCCACATTAACTTTGCCGCTAGAGCCAGCATGATCATTCTTCATTTTCTTCCAGAATCTGCACTCCTTTTTGAAGTGCCCTTTCTTCTTGCAATGGAAACAAGTCTTATTCTTCTTGGAATCGCTTGAACTTGATTCAGGATTCTTCTCTTATATCCGGATTTGTTCCCGAATTTATTTCCAGCCTTGTTGACATCAACAAAATTCACTTTGGAATCAGATTCTACTGCAAGCCTTTTACCATCTCGAATTCTTGTTTCTTCTTCAATTCTGAGATGTTTTTGCAATTGTTCCAAAGTGAAACTTTCAGAAGAATGCAACAACTTCTTCCTATAATCATTCCAAGATGGAGGAAGTTTGGCAATTATAGCCCCTACTTGTAATGGTTCTCCAACATCAACTTTCACATCTTTCAATTTGGATACTAAAATTTGTAATTCATGCACTTGATCTAAAACCGAAATATTATCAACCATATTGAATTCAAAAAATTGTAGTGCTAGAAACTTATCTGCTCCTTGTTTTTCAGTGTTGTATTTGAATTCCAAAGCATTCCAGATTTCTCTAGGAGACTGAACCGAAGTGAACAAGTCATATAGACGATCTGAAAGAGTGTTGAGAATGTGTCCTCGGCATAGCAATTCATCCTCTTGACGTTTTGAACGTTCCTTCTTAACATCTTCGGTTTCATCAGGAGAAGGGACTGGAATTTGTGGCAAGTTCGGATCTAGCACATATCCAACCTTCAAAGCAGTAAGGAAGAACATCATCTTATCCTTCCAACGAGTATAATTAGTGCCATCAAAACGATCAAGTTTCATGAAGTCTTGGTTCATGACTTTGAATGCAGAATCTGTTCGGTTTTCCATTGATGAAGTAAGAAGATAAACACTAAAAGATTGTTAGAGATAATTGTACGGGGAATCTGGATTTGAGGCGTGAATGAACACTATCCTTTTAGTGTTTATTTGCCCCCACTATAGATTGCAAATGGGGATCCGCAAAGAACACTTCAGGATACAACAAATCCAAGATTATCGTTTGCAAGCGATAATCTTCTATTTGAGAACATCCTTATCTTTATAGAGAAATTAAAACGGTCGGATTGGGAAGGGTTGTATTCAAGAGATACGTCTCTTGGGCATAACCGAATATTTAAAAAATAAAAGAACCGCAGAAATTAACTGCAAAAAATTAAATTCGGCTTGATTGACTTTCATGCCCAAGATGCCCCAAGATGCCCCAAGTGCCCATCTTTGACTTTAAATATATATTATAGGCCCAAGTTATTTAGGCCCAACTCATCCACAAGAGAAAGAGTCCACCAACATATAAATGAGCATCCAATTCTCTAGCTATTCAATGTGGGACTAATCCCATTCACATCCTTCACACAAACTACATTTACAATGTGCACATACTAAGACATCTAGAAGGAAAGAAACTCTAAATTATTCTTCTTTGAATTCTTTTTTATCAATATTCTATTTAGAAATATTCTTCTTGATTTCAATCTATGAGAACACCCCTCTCATGAGCACCTCTCATGTGGGAAGTGAACTAAGCATCTTATTTTTAAAATTATCGTAAATCACTCTAGAAACCTTTTTATATATTTTTGTATGTTTTTTTGTTAATAAAACCATGGCAGGATTTTTATCCTCTTAATCATATTTTTTTATATATTTCTGTATGTTGGAGTGGCAGATATATGACCATCTTGGTAGATGGCAGATCATTAGATTATCTATGATGGATAGGATTACCCTTCTACGGTCCATCCTCGCTCCAGCATCATATCTTATCCAATGTTGTTATTCCAACTACATGCCTAAGGAAGATTGAAATGTGCTTCCGGGATTTTATGTCCCATTGATGCAGATTTAGATGTCCTGCAGGACTGCTCTCTTCAGACTGCTAATAGTGTGATGGTAGAGGACTAGGAGGTGGTCCTAGCTATTTCCAGTTAATCTATGAAGATTTTAATTTGGAATGTTAGAGGAGCTAATAAGCCCTCTTTCCGTTCCTCCTTTGGTAGATTGATTCAGATACATAATTTTGATATATATGTCCTTTTAGAAACCAGACTGTCAGGAGAAAGTTTGGTGCGATTTCAGAGGTAGATTGCCCGGTCCTAATCTTCATATGCAGTGGAGGCTATGGGGCAGTCTGGAGGTATTTTGGCTATTTTGCGTGACTCTGCCGTCACGATTGATGCTTTCCATCAAAGTAATCAGCAGATAGATCTTGCTGTCTCAGAAGGGACTTCTGATCCCTAGATCTTATCGGCAGTCTACGCCAGTATGGATTACCGTGAGCGTCGGGCTCTTTGGTCTGATTTGACTTTCCTCCTAGCTCAAGGGATTCCTTCCATTATTGCTGGTGATTTCAACTGTATTACTGAAGCCAATGAGAAGAGAGGGGGTAGGCCAGTCACCAATTCTGCTGATATTAATGAATTTAGATCATTCATTGGATCTACAGGGCTGATGGATTTGGGGTATTCGGGGCCCCAATTTACTTGGTGCAATAACCGGCAGGGGACAGCTCGCGTCTAGGAGAGAATTGATAGAGCTTTGGCTATAGCTCAGTGGCTCCAAAAATACCCTGCTGTCACTGTTACTCACCTTCCTAGGATTGCCTCGGATCACTGTCCTATTCTGATTTCCTTGGAGGCTGATCTTCATCTGAGGAAAAAGTTTAGATTTGAACGGTTCTGGACGGTCCACTCTACTGCTCGGGCTATCATTTCCCAGATCTGGCACCTTCCTATCAGGGGTAATGCAGCCTATCGGATTTCCCGCCGTCTTATTTTGGCCAGTCGCAGACTTTCCAGATGGAATAGACTGGAGGTTGGGGATATGGTTAGGCAAGTGGAGAAGGCTGAATCTATTATTTGTGCCATTCAGTCGAAGGAGGACCTCGACGGTTTTCTATTGGACTCTGATCTCTCCTTGTTGCGAGAGAATCTTGCTCGTCATCACTCCCTTCTTCGACAGCAAGAGTTATATTGGAGGCAGCGATCCAGGGTTCAGTGGATCCGTGAAGGGATCGTAATACCAGATTCTTCCATCATGCTACACTAAAGCAGCGGGCGGCCAACAGAATTTGGCGGTTAGTAGATGCTGAGGGGAATTATCAGGAGGATATTCACCATATTCGTTCTCAGCTTCTTCATTTCTTCCAATCCAGATGTCTAAAGCTTTGGGCGATGGGGTTCTGGTTACTCAGGTTTCTGATACCCGGAAGGTATCCTCTTTGGATAACGCCTTGCTTGTCAGGCCTATTTGTGCGGAGGAGGTTCGTCAGGCTCTTTGGGAGCTTGGTCCGGATAAGGCTCCTGGGCCGGACGGGTTCCCGCCCTTCTTTTTTCGTCATTATTGGGATATCGTTGGGCAGGAAATGGTTCAGGCTATCCAAAATGTTTTCCAATCTAAGCATATTCCTGAGGATTGGAACCGTACACTTATTACCCTTGTGCCTAAATGCTCGGATGCTTCTCTACCACAGCACTTTAGACCGATTAGCCTATATACTACTATGTACAAGGTTTGTGCCCATCTCCTAGCTTCTTGCCTCCGTGCTGTGATCCTCCGTATTATTTCTGAGGAACAAGGGGCGTTTATCAGAGGACGGTCTATCTCGGATAATGTCCTTATCACTTAGGAGTTTATGCATGATCTTCCTAGAGCCCCTGCGAGACGGTGTCTTATGGCCATTAAGCTTGATATGGAGAGGGCTTATGATAGACTGAGCTGGAACTTCTTGTATCGTTCTCTTCAGGAGTTTGGTTTTGATGAGAGCTTTACTGAATGGGTTATGGCTTGCATCTAGAGGCCTTCCTTTTCCTTGATCATCAATGGGAGCCCGACTGAGTTTTTCCATTCTTCAGTTGGATTACGTCAGGGATGCCGTTTATCTCCCCTTCTGTTCATCTTGGCTGCGGATGATCTCTCTCGAGCTCTCCATCAGGCTCAGTACAATCAGAGGATTGTTCCTTTTAGCATGGGGGATGCGGGTCTTTCCATCTCTCATCTTTTGTTTGCTGATGATTGTATCCTTCTGGGCCAGGCCTCTACTGAAAATGCGGCTTCCTTTGATTCCATTATTCAGTGCTATTGTCAGGCTTCGGGCCAGAAGGTCAACCTTCAGAAGTCTTCTATCTACTTTAGCCCGAAGACTCCCAGACCCACCTGTGAAGCTAACATTAATCGGTTGGGCATCACTACTCAGACTGATCGATTTATGTATTTGGGGATCCCCATGACTAGCAGACGTCCTCGCTGCTCCAATTTTGTGGACCTAGAGAGGCGGGTCCGTCAGCGTATCGAGGGTTAGCATGTCACAGATCTATCTATGATGGCTCGGATAACCATTATTCGGTCGGTTCTTTCTTTCCTTCCGCTCTATATGTTGTCGAATACGGACATCCCAACTACTTGCTTGAGGAGGATTGAGAGATGGTTTAGAAATTTTTTATGGGCTTCTATGCAAGACGGGCAGGGTATTCATCTTCTATCTTGGGACATGATCTGTATGCCTATTCATGAAGGGGGTCTCGGGATCCAATCCTTGTTGGTTAGGCGTCAAGCTCTATTGGCCAGACATGCTTCTCGCTTCCTTCTGGAGCCGCACTGTCTCTGGAGCTCGTCATGCGTGCAAGATACGGTGATTGGAAGCCAGAAGAGTTCATTTCGCCGCCCAGGGAAAGTTCCTCCTTTTGGAAGGAGGTGTGCCAGGTTGGCGACTATATTCGGAAGAATATCTCTTGGATGGTTGGTGATGGTCACTCTATAGATGCCATTCAGGATTCGTGGATTTCTGAGCTTCCTCTGTCTCGGTGGCCCTCATTTTTTAGCACTGATATTCCCACTGATATGAGGGTTAAGGATTTGATCTCATTAGTCCCCCCCTCCTGGAATACCCCATGGTGACTAGTCTATTTGGTGAGGATCTCTCTCAGCGGATTCTATCGATTCCTCTTATCTCTTGTCCCTCCGCTGATGTGAGGCTATGGCAGAGATCCTTCCTCTCCAGGGCCCCTCTCAAGGATCTTGTTAAGATATTTAGGCCTCAGGCTCAAGAAATGAAGGATGCTGCGTGGATATGAATGCTTCCCACTCTTCCTAGGGTTCAGCTTTTTATCTGGAAGCTTCTTTGGGACTGCCTACCGATGAGTGCTCTGCTCTCCCGTAGGGGCCTGTCTATCCAGCCGACCTGTCCCTTGTGTGGTATGGAGGATGAGACTACAGATCATGCTATATTCAAATGCCCTAGAGCTAGATGGATTTGGCATTTGATGGGCTATGAGTATAGAGTGGATGTCTACGGTTCTCCTCGTCCTATCTTTCTCCATGATCTCCGGATGACTCCTCAGCACATACGTGGTCTCTGAGCGGTCACGGCATACCAGATTTGGCTATCGAGGAATCAGATTATTTTTTTGGAGGACTGTATTTCTTCACATCAGCTTATGAGGAAAATCAGATCATTGTCCGCGGATTGTGCCCGTGCTCTTCATTCTGTTGGTTTTGACACCTCTGGCCTCTGGGGTTCCCCTGCTGCTTCGGTAGCGAATCGTCGTACGGTATTCATTTCCTAGGAGCCCCCTCCTCCAGGATTTGTCAAAATCAATTTTGATGGGAGTATTCGCGGCAGACTAGCTGGTTCGGCCTTCATCATACGCGGTCCACAGGGCAATATGATTGCGGCTGGTGGATTTGGTTCTCTGGACTTCTCTGTCCCCATGTCCGAGCTTTACGCTGCATGGGCTGATATTTCTTATGCTTTTCAGACTCTTCGAGCTCAGAGGCTTGTAATTGAGGGAGACTCTATGATTATCATACAGTGGATGCGAAAAGAGAGTGCTCCTGATGTATCCACCAATCCGATCTTGAGAGATATTTGGACCATGCTTTAGGAGGTGGTAACTGCCCAGATTCGTCATGTATTCCGTGAAGCCAACACGGCAGCTGACTGGGTAGCGACGGTCGTGGCTCAGCATGTAGGATATAGGATATGGACGATGGGTGAACCATGACCCCCTTTGTTGTTACAAACTTTGTATTCTGATGTATCTGGGCTGACCACACTAGACTAGTGTGATCGCCCGTCTTTATCAAAAAAAAAAAAAAAACTATGAAACGAAAGCTGGGTTAATTGCATTCAAAATCAAAACAGCAATGGAGAAAGATACATCCTCGTTGAAGGGTGGGAGATGTACCAGCCGTTTGGTAACACTGATAGCATGATCATGGCGATCTTAAATTAGTGATAATCCTTAATTTTATCAAGATGATCTAATTATCAATACTTTAATATCAGCATGATATATTTCAACGGTTAAAGATTTCAGTGATCTAAGATTATTGTAATTGATACATCATAAGAATCGTAGACCACCATTATAAAATATCAAATTATTTTAAATTAATTAACCTTTCTTTTTAAAAAATAATTATCTTAATATATTTTCTAGTACCATAATAGTACCATGATAATTTATCATTATTTTATATTATTTATTAGTATAATATTAATTAAATTATAATATTATTATAATATATTGCTATTATAATTTTATAATATTAAATCATATTATACTAGTATGAAAATAATATCGAGCATTTTTTATATGGATAAGAGGCATTTTGGCTTCTAAAATCACTATAAGGAGATAATCTTGCAAGTCAGCTTATAAATGGGTACGAAATCTTTAGGTTGGACATAATTTTAGAAGTTGAGGCGATTTGGGATTACCGTCTCTGTAAACACCGAAGTGTAACCAAACATATAACACAATTATTTCCATCGCATGATGGTTGGAATGTAGAGGAGATTCATCAGCGATTTCCAGATCATCTAACTCAACAGATTCTCTCTATTTCTAGTATCAATGACACATGGGAAGGGAGTCTCAGCTGGGGGCCAATTCTGAGGAAAATCAAGGTGTAGGAAGTGCATAGACTCAAAGCCCAGAGCCATTTATAGATATATACAGAGGATACTCCCTGGATTTGGGCAATCAAGGTGCTTCCTCAGGGATCAATTTTCATTTGGAAATTATATTGGAACTGCCTTCCTTGTAACAGTTTTCAACAAGGTTGCATATGGTGTCAAGGTGGTGAAAAGAGGACAAATCACTCTCCATTTTCTTGCTATAATGTGGAGCCTCTATTTATATCGTTTAATTAAATTTCTCAGTATACCTTCAATCTTTTTTAAAAAAATTAATTTTTAAACTATCTTAAAACATTGGGTCCTTTCTCTTCGTATGCTCCGGTAACCATCCTCCTCGGCTTTCCCCTCCTTTCCTATTCGCTCCGATAGTCTTCCCGACTTTCCTTCATTCTTTGTTCGCTCCGGCGAACCCCTCTGGCTTCCCTCTTCTTTTTCGTTCGCTTCGGCAGCCCTTGCGGCTTTTCTTCCTCTTTTCTGTTCGCTCCGACAACCTTTTCATCCTCTCGGTTCGTTCGATAGCCTTTCTTCTCTTTTTTCGTTCACTTCGCTCTCCTTTTTAAGCATCGATAAAGAGAAGTCAGAAAGGAAGGTCGGTGCTCGAAAGAAGGACTACCGAAGCAAATGAAAAAGATGAAGGAAAGCTGCCGAAGTAAACGAAAAAAATGATGATAAAAATTTTAAGAATAATTTAAAATTTAAATTTTAAAAAAATTTTAAAAATCTAATAAGCAATTTGGGCGGTGCAAACAGAAGCTCATTGGATTTTGTTAAAAAAAATTCTAATCCTTAGGTAAAGATCAGTTCTGAATCGTAGACATTTGACCTTCCCTTCTTCCTTTTCGGTGGTCCACAGTACTTGCTTGTTTTCTTCTTCGTGGAGTTTTGCCCCATTTTAACCTAGAAAAAAAAGTACTTGTTGAGGATAGAATCGTTATTGCATTGATAATCATGCGAAGGGGCTAGGATCAGCCATTCCCTCTGCCCGCTACGATATGCACCCGAGGAACAAGCTAAACTAATATAGTCCGTCAGACCATGCGACCTCTGACTCGTTCCTTTTCGGGTTTTCCATAGCCTGACCTTTCCGAACTACTCATAACTCGACCTTCCCGAGCTAGATGTAGCTCGGCCTCTCCGAGCGTCCCATAGCTCGGCTTCCTCGAGCCTCCATGGTTCGGCTTTCCCCGTGCTTCTTTAGCTCATTTTCCCCGAGCCTCCCATGGTTCGGCTTTCCCCGAGCTTCCATAGCTCGGCTTCCTCCGGGCTTCCATAGCTCGGCTTCCCCGAGCTTCCCATAGCTCGGCTTCCTCCGAGGGCTCGGCTTCCCCGAGCTTCCATAGCTCGGCTTCCTCCGAGCTTCCATAGCTCGCTTCCTCCGGGCTTCCATAGCTCGGCTTCCCCAAGCTTCCCATAGCTTGGCTTCCTCCGGGCTTCCATAGCTCGGCTTCCCCGAGCTTCCCATAGCTCGGCGTCCTCCGGGCTTCCATAGTTCGGCTTCCTCCGAGCTTCCATAGCCGGCTTCTCGAACTACTTATAGCTCGGCCTCCCTGAGCAATCCATGATCCGATACTCACCTCCGCAGAACCTGACGTGGGAGAGCCTAGACCTATCGTAACAGAATCCCAGGCAAAGAATTATGTTGAAGAGTGGTCTAGGACCTAATATAACTACCTGGGACCTACGCATCTATCAGATCTTAGGCCATCAAGGAGCTCTCTTAGCGATCCCTTAACGAACAAGATACGGATCCCACCGGCTCACAACGGCCTGATTCGATTCATCCTCGTATCCTAACGATCTTCGAACCTTCCAGAAGGCGCTCAAGATCTAGGTGATTGCCTATAAATACGATACCCCCAGATTCTCTCAGGTATGCGCTCACGCCCCTGGCTCACTCTCACTCTCCCCCGCGCGTCGGCGCTCTCCTAGAGCTCCCGATCGGCCACCCTTAGAGAGACTTTCCGGAGAGATCTCTCTCATTTTCTGTTGATCACCGATCCCCACTGACTTAAGCGTCGGAGGGTCTCTATGGATGGCCACCCCTAATGCCTCTCATGCGAGAACTTCTGTGCAGGTCCGTCTAGGAGGAAGCTCAGATCAGGAGATCGATCGCGTTCGAGTCGGAGGATGGATCCCGGTGGCAACAGTACTTTCATTATGTTTTAACTACTCCCGGCGCATCAATCGCCGGAATTAGTTCAAAATCTTTAAAGCCACCGAGCCCACGAGTTGGAGATGAGGCAGAGGAAGCCAACGGCCATGGCCATCTCCACTCTATCCGCCACGGCGTCGAACCCGCGCCTTCTCCCCCGCTCCCCAAGCCTCACAAGCCCGTTACTTTCTTCGCTAGAAACGCTGTCTTTTCTCTCCCCCCTCTTCCGTCCTCTTCTTCTCTTTCGTGCCGGGACTCGGTGGAGGAGGCCGCCTCCTCGTTCGCTGGTTTGGGGTCCGTCACTGTGAGCAGGAGGAGGCTTTTCGAAGGGGGAATCGGGTTTTTGGCGTCTTTTGCAGTGGATTTGGATGCCAAGGCGACGAGAGTCGAGTACTACGCCACTGTGGGGGAGCCTCTCTGCGACATGAGCTTCGTAAGGTCCGGCCTTGGCTACTGCGATGTCGCAGTCGGGACTGGTGTCGTGCCTCCTCGGGGAGAGCTCATCAATGTGAGTCAAAATCTTACCCTTCTTGGACTCGGAATCAATGGTGAAGTGAGATTAGTGAAGCAGATCTCTTATGGACAGCGAAAGAAATATTTTTTTTTCTAATTATTTACGCTTGTATTCCTGATGGTTTCTGATTGTATGTTATGCGAGCTGATTCCTATGGGAGTTCGAGTGCACGAATTTGATTGCTTTTGGGTTGACTGGAGAGGAAAGCAATCACCCCCTCTTCTTCTTCTTTCTTTCTTCTTCTTCTTCTTCTTTCTTCTTCTTTCTTCTCTCTTTTTTTTTATAGCCTTTTCTTTTTCCTTCTTAGGTCTTAGCTTATTGAATACCGTAGGTTGTGTATATGGAGGTGTAACTGAGGCAATGGCAAGTTAATTCGTCAGCCAGTTGTAAATATCTCTGAATGAAATACTAATATGTTGTGGAAGATGGATAAAGAAACGTGGACGTAATGATATATATGAAGTTTAGTTCATAGTAGCACTATTCTTTTCTTCAAGTAACTGAGGCATTTTATAAAGTTTTTATTGTTTTCTATTCAGTTTATTTCGTTTAATTTATCTGGTCTTGGTACTAAATTGGCATCCATTATTCTCATTGCCTCTTATTAGTTTGCTTCTTGAGAATTTCATTAATAAACTTTCCTCCTATAAAAGTCCTCTTACTGATGGAACCTCATGTTGTCCCTAAATACATAGGCACATCTCTTCTTCTTTATTGCTTGAAAGACACCATCACCCACCACAATCTCAAAGCTTTAGGAGTCACAGGATTCTCATGATTCTTTCTTCTTCAGTTGTCCCAAGGCTTAAGATTTAGTATGAAATTTGGTGATGTGATTGCAGTCATGTTGATGATCTTTGTTTGTCTAGTTCGTTTTAGGAACTTGGGATCTTTTAATCTTGTTAATGGCATGCCCTGGCATGTTTCAGGGAAAAAATAAAATCAATTATATGATTGTGTAACCCATGCATATTTATATGGCATAATTCATTTCATGCATATGGATGTACTTTTATTCTTCATTTTGAGCCTAAAAATTTATATGTATGAAATTTCAAGCATGCAATCCTATTTTCTGTGCCCTTTTCACCAATTGCTACCCTTTGGCTTCAGCATCAATGAGAACAACATTTCTCAAGTAAAATGTGACTTTTATGCATTGTAAGACTTCTTGTTGCTTCATGTCTAGAAAAATCCACTATAATTATGTCAGTTGAACATTCCTAATAAAAGGTGGACTTGGCTACATTCGAATGTAGTCAAGTTTAGAATTCGATCACCTTTCGCACCCTTGGATCCATTCGAATCTCGGAGCCAGCTCATCCTTTTTACTTTTTCTACCTTTGGGATCCGTAAACTATATAGGATTTAAGGATGAAAGAGGTGACCTGACTACATTCGAATATAGCTAAATTTGCTTCGTCTTAATAGCATAAACTTCAAAAACTTTAATCTGCACCTTAGTTTCAGCTCTAATCGCATGCTCCTCATAAGTGATGGGCTAGTTGTGCAAGCATGGTTTATCGGACCTTTATCAAGTGCCTTTCATTATTATTACAGATTCATTACACTGCAAGATTTGCTGATGGTACAGTATTTGATAGCAGCTATAAGCGTGGGAGACCACTCACTATGCGCATAGGTGTGGGAAAGGTAATGTTTATTACACTCTTATATTTAATATCAATCACTATGCGTAAGTAATTTTTATTACAGTCTTATATTTAATATTAATTTCTGTCAGTCAGAATAAAATTGCATGATATCCAAGTAATGATTAATATGTCACTGGTTTGCTTGTATAGCTGATCGTACTATCAACACACAACATTTTTCTTTTCCATATGTTGAATTGAGATATTTCTCCTGCAAAGGCAGGTTCATAAGATAAGTTGTTGCAATATTTATTATCAATAATATGCGGATGTGATTTCTAAATATAGTTTTCATTCTGTATATCCGGTCATATGTGCATCTATTTTTCTTAAGATGAAAAATCCTTATCCAGGAGCTTATGTATGTAGGAAATGGTTTTATTGAGAATAGAGAAGTAATTTTCATGGTTTATGGGATATAATGATGTGGGGGTTGTTTGGTTATATAAACTGTATATTCAATAAGCCTGCAAATTATTAATAAGGTTGTCAAGTGGATATCCAAAATTAAAGTAAAATTGCATCACCTTGGACCATGAGAACATGTTAGTGGGCCTGTAGATGGCAATACTTTTTGTATAACTAGATCATTTGATTGCAGGATGGATAGAATAGTGATAAATATTGAATCAAGCATTGATTTCAGGGAAATGGAATGACATTGGAATTAGCAGGTTTTTAAAATGATGGCATGGTTGGACTACTGAAACTCACTCTGATAATAACCCAATTCTCTTGTCACTAAGCTGAACCAACGGAACAGATTTGACCTGGACCAATATATAACCTTTTTTACAATTGTAGAGTAAATAAGACATTGGAATTTTTTCTTAGCCAACAATCTAATCATTGTCTGTTCAGATCAGTGCAGGAGTACGGGTACTCCTACCAGATTTAGGATGGATGATTTTGAATCTTTTAGTGGAAATGGGCATAGTGTTAAATGAGAAACTGATCCCATCAAATCTGTGGCATTTAATGTGAAGAACTGTTGAGAAAGCAGAACCAGATAGTTGAGATAATGTTATTATTCTGAGTAGTACTGTGATAAAGCTTTTAGGTTATGACGATCATATTGATTTAAAGGTTAACGTGACTAAGAATTGTGTGAGGTATCATTTGCACACCATGTTATCAACATGATGTATCTTTTACAAGCTGTAGAAATTACTTATTTGTTAATATTTGCCTTTAAAATGGCAATGTTGTATTTGTTGCACCAAACTTATTAGGTTTTGAGTTGTCTTAAGCTGGATGGACTGCATACTTCTGCCATCTCTAAATTTTTAAGTGATCATGAAATCATTGTGCTAGACATGTTTATGAAATGATGGGGAGTTGTTGGTTACATTCTCTTAAATTTGAGTCCATGAGGTTTAGAAGCCAATTCCTTTAGCTATTATTATCTAATAACAAATACTGAAACATGTGTCACAAGTCACAGCTTTGGCAATTGAAAGTAAGACTAACAAGCAAGATATAGAAGGAAAACTCTGTTTGATGTTCCATTTTTTTATTGGCCTATATCTACACATGACATCCTAAAGCAAGTGCATGCGATTATTTATTTCATAACAGTCTTGTGCCGGGAAGTTGAGAAAATATGACTAAAATCACCAAAATAATTTATTCATAATAGAGCAAACAGAATAATTTTACTTTAGATGGTAAAGGAAGAGTAAAGAAGGTAAAGTTCATGGCTATCATTGCTTCCTGTCAATTTTGAAATGTTTCTAGTATTTTTTTTATTGTTAAATGTACTGGCCATGCACAATATTCATGAGAAAGGATGCAACTTCATCATTTTCTTTTCTTAACACCAAACTTCCACGATTTACATTCCTTCCTTTGTAGTATTGCTCATTTTCATCTCTATGTGCAGGTCTTACCAGGACTGGATCTGGGGATATTAGGAGGTGGTGGCGTACCTCCAATGCTTGTTGGTATAATTTCAACCTGCAAACTTTAGATGCTGATTTGTGTGGTACTCTCACATAAGTCGCTTAAGTTGCACAATTGCCTCCAAACTGTGACAGGGGGAAACGCAAGCTTCTCATACCTCCAAAGTTAGCATATGGGCCTGAACCAGCTGGTTGCTTTTCAGGTCAAGTGCAAGAAGTTATCAATCCTGTTGTTTTAACATATTCTTTTTTCTTTCTTGCAGATAAATTCTCCACATTGTTTTTTTTTTTTTTAAATCTGCCTATTTTATACAGACCTAGACTTCATAGGTGAATGCTTCAACTGTTGTACATAATTCTTTTCTCAAGAAAATAGAGTAGGATGCCACCAACTAATTGAAGCCTATACCTCTTCCAGGGAAAAATGCCAACCAACTGAAATGCTGGTTGACCTATTTGTAATTCTTCTCAACAGTGATAAATAGCTTTCTTATCCTAACCCAGACATTATCACTGGACATCAATATTCACTCTTTTAAGCATATCCTTGCACATGATTTGTAATATAGTGAGTGAAAAGTTCTCTATAACACACTAGTCTTTCTTCTTTTTTTTTTTTTTGATTGGCTAATGTGCCATTTTGCATTCACCTTCATTGTTCTGAAAGACTGCCAAGAGATGTTTGTTGCAACCTGATTTAAATACTGATAACTATCAAAAGCTACATGATTTAGAAGCTCTGTTACATTCTACATGCTGTCATAGCTCTTAGTTATGGATAACAATATGATGGCACTGAATAACTCAATAAATTTGAGCTCTTGATTAAATTGAAGGCTCGTTTTCCACAGGAGACTGCAACATCCCGGGTAATGCAACACTTCTCTATGACATTCTTTTGTCGGAATCTACAAGTGAATATCAATAATAACAAAATTGGCATTGGGAGGAAGAAGAGATCATATTGATGATAAAATGGTAAGATTTTCAAATGCTACATTTTTCTCCTTAGGTTGTTTTCATGCCAAACTTTATTTATGATCCTAACCTTTACACTCTTAGGAACCCTTGCAGCACATCACTGCGGATGCTGACAGTTCAGAAGCACAAGAGAGTCATGTTTGAAAAGCAGAGGACTGCTTGGTGCTTGAAGGCTGGATGGTTTTCATTTTACAATCAATACTTGCTGCCATTTGCGTTGCATGCACAAAATTTTCATGATAGAATTACATTCTTGTTACTTAGTGCAGGCAGAAGAATCAGCACTCTTTCCTCCTTTTCTATCAGCCTGAATCCTTAGATCCATCTTATATATATATTAGAGCTACTGGACTCCTATAATTTATGCTGTATTCATGCTTTTCCAAGAAACCTGTGGGTGGAAGAGAGGAAGCTTCATGCTGGACCCTAATAATCATTTTAGCTGGTTGGGTTGGAGCACTTCATGCTAGCTATTTCTAATCTGTTAGTGGTCATGATGTTATGATCTAAGTAAAGACAATTAAGTAGTTAAAAAGGCCCTCAAAATTGATACTTATGCAAACAACTCCCAACAAATATAATATGTGGAAAATCTCGTTTCCAGTAGTGGATGACGAGATCCTTTTTTTTCTTACAAAATGTATTACTAATTTAAAGCTTGCTAATATTTTCCTTTTTTTATTATTATTAAAAGTGGAAAGCTTTTGGTGGTAAGAATGATGGGAAAGAATCCGTGTACGAGCAAATACTAGCATACCGTAATACGCAGCGGAATAATAAATAAAATGCGTAAATCACATAATCACAGAAACACAAGATTTACGTGGAAAATCCCTCAAGATAAAGGAAAAAAATCATGGGCAAGCCAGAGAAAAGATCCACTATAGAATAATAAATATCGAAGTCTCAAAGTCCCTTGCCAGGACTTGAGAAACAATCACAAGAGAATAATAGGGATATAAGATTACGTCACGAAAAATACGGTTTACTGCGTTACCTCCTTATTTTCTTCCTTCTCTTCTTCTTCTTCTATTGTTTTTCTTCTGCAGCACCTTCACGTGATTCCTGAAGTGGAAGTCCTTCCACGTAGTCAAACACCAAGCATAAGCCCTTCCTTCTCTTTCCCTAGCAATCCATGCTCCTAGAAAAAAGAAATACCTGTTACCTGCTCCACCTCTTTTCCAAACGGCTGCTCCCTTGAAAAAGAGAACCAAAAGAGGAAGGCGGCTGCTCTCCAAAAAACCTACTAAGGAATCATGGAAAAGAAGTCACGCCACGCTTTTAGCCCTAATATGGCTGAATAAGTGGGCCATGGGCCCAACAACCTCCCCCTTTAGCCCATAAGGGAGGCTGTCTCATGCTTCCTTAGTGTGAAATCATGCCGACCAGCTGTCGGCATATCTCTTGCCTTTCTTTTGATAATGTCTTTGTCAACATGTCTGCCCCATTTTCATCTGTGTGAATTTTCTGAAGCTGTAACTGCTTCTCTTCAAACACATTTTGAATCTAGTGGTATCTGACATCTATATGCTTTGACTTGGAATGAAAAGTTGGGTTCTTGCACAAGTGGATGGCGCTCTGG
Organism: Calamus simplicifolius; assembly: GCA_900491605.1. NCBI lineage: Eukaryota > Viridiplantae > Streptophyta > Magnoliopsida > Arecales > Arecaceae > Calamus > Calamus simplicifolius. The sequence continues at coordinate 456,391 of UESW01003928.1, forward strand.
CTGTCACAATGTACCACATAATTTTTCTGTTACAGACCTCGGTAGCAGCAATATATTCTTCCTCTGTGGTAGAGAGAGCTACACATCTTTGCAATCTGGATTGCCATGACACAGCTCCCTGCAAAAGTAAGTATAAAACCTGATGTGGACTTCCTTGTATCAATATCTCTCGCCATATCTGCATCGGTATAACCAATCAGCACAGGTGGACCACCCCAAAGCTTAAACAAACTTTGGAGCTTCCTCTGAGATATTTGAAAATCCACTTCACTGCTGCCCAATGCTCTTTTACTGGATTTGCAAGAAATCTGCTAGCAACACCCACTGCATATGCGATGTCTGGCCTCGTACATACCATCGTGTACATCAAACTTCCGACTGCTGAAGCATAAGGAACCTTCTTCATTTTCTCCTTCTCCTCATCACTTGAAGGACTTTGCTCTGAGCATAACCTGAAGTGACCTACAAGAGGAGAACCAACTGGCTTTGCATTGCTCATACTGAACCTATCCAATACCTTCTCAATGTACTTTTCCTGTGACAACCATATTTTCTTGGTTCTTCTATCACGAAAAATCTGCATGCCCAGTATTTGCTTTGCTGGTCCCATATCCTTCATTGCAAATGACTGACTCAGCTCCTTCAACCTGTCAATCATAGACATATCTTTCCCAAGAATAAGCATGTCATCAACATAAAGTAGGAGTATGACAAAATCCTCACTAAACCATTTGATATACACACAATGATCTGAAGCCATTCTTTTGTATCCATTTTCAGCCATAAATGAATCAAATTTCTTGTACCACTGCCTTGGAGCTTGTTTCAGCCCATACAAGCTTTTTTTCAATCTGCAGACAAGATTTTCTTTACCTTTGACTTTGAAGCCTTCTGGTTGCTCCATATAGATTTCCTCCTCTAAAGCACCATGAAGAAAAGCTATCTTCACATCTAACTGCTCAACCTCTAGGTCTAGACTAGCAGCAATACCTAGAGCAACACGAATTGAAGACATTTTAACAACAGGAGAAAAAATCTCTTCAAAGTCAATACCTTTCTTTTGACCAAAGCCTTTCACAACCAATCTGGCCTTGTACTTTGGTTGAGAACAATGATGTTGAGTCTTTAACCTGAAAACCACTTGTTCTTTAAAGCCTTCCTTCCTTTGGTAGTTCCACTAAATCATATGTGTGGTTCTTCTGTAAGGCATCCATTTCTTCCTGCATACCTACTAACCACTCCTTTTTCTGCTCACTTTCAACTGCCTCCTGGTAACATTCTGGTTCACCTGCATCAGTAAGCATTATATATTCATCTGTAGAATACCTTTTGGAAGGTTGACGTTGTCTGGTAGATCTTCTCAGCTGAGGCTCTGTAGGAGGTTGCTCCTGATCTCCTTCCTGCTCAATATGTCCTACATGTGAGTTAACATCTGCTCCTGCACTATTTTCTTGCACATCTCCCCCATCACCCTGATATACTGGAGGAGTAACTGGATCACAGTCTGTTAATCCTCTTGCAGAAGACTTGACTGCACCTCCTTCTTGAAGTCTTGAAGGGTTTGATCTTCAAAAAATACCACATCTCTGCTTCTGAATACCTTCTGCTTTTCTGGATCCCAAAGTCTATAACCAACTCATCATGTGAGTAACCAAGCAAAGCACATTCTTTTGTCTTACCATCCAGCTTGGACCTCTCAATGTCTGGAACATGTGCAAATGCACGAAACCAAACACTCTCAAGTGCTTATAAGAGACATCTTTCTCTGACCATACACGCTCTGCAACATCACCATCTAGAGCTGTACATGGTGACAAGTTTATTACATCAACTGTTGTCTTCAATGCCTCATCCCAAAATCTTTTAGGTAACTTGGACTGTGAAAGCATACATCTGATCTTTTCCATGATGGTGCGGTTCATCCTCTCTGCAATTGCATTATGCTGAGGAGTACCAGGAACTGTCATCTCATGTTGAATGCCATGTGACCTGCAATAATTATCAAATAACCCTGTGTACTCACCACCATTATCTGACCTTATGCATTTCAATTTCTTTCTGTCTCTCTTTCAACTCTGGCATGAAACTCTTTGAAGACATTAATAACCTGATCTTTAGTCTTCAAACCATAGACCCAAACTTTCCTGGAAAAATCATCTATAAAAGTGACAAAATAAAGTGCACCACTGATACCTGGAACATTAACTGATCCACCAGGAGTTTTTGTCCTCAGAGGACCACAAACATCTGTATAGACACGATCCAAAACATGCATTTTTCTAGACAAAGCAGGACTAGCAAAAGAAACTCTATGTTGCTTGCCAACCAAACAATCAACACATGGGTTCAGATGTACACCTTTGAAGTCTGGTAGAACTTCTCCCTTGGAAAGAACTTGCAGCCCCTTCTCACTCATGTGTCCCAGTCGTTTATGCCACAACTCCATGCTGAAGTCTTTCTCTGTAGCATTCAACTGTTCACCATAAGCTTTAGCCTGCAACCTATATAAAGTGTGACATTTCTTCCACTGGCTATAACAAGTGAACCTTTACTGAGCTTCCATTGCCCTTTATGAAATCTGCTATCAAAGTCTTCATCATCAAGTCTTCCAACTGAGATTAAATTTAGCCTCAAGTCAGTCACATGCCTTACATCCTTGAGCACCAACTTACAGCCAAGATTGGTCTTCATGTGGATGTCACCCATGCCAATGATGTCTGTTGTGCCTTGATTTCCCATCTTGACAACACCAAAATTTTCAGTCCTATAGGTAGAAAAAAACTCCCTCCGTGTGTAGCATGATAAGAAGCACCTGTGTCAATCACCCACTCATGATTCTGACACTCACATGAGAAGATACCATCAGAAGTAGACAAAATCAAATAATCATCACTCTGCACTGTAGCTGTGATATTCTCCTTTGACTCTGTATCCTCCACTTCTTTTCTCTTTTTCTTACTCTTCTTAGGCTTCTTACACTGATTCTTGTAGTGCCCTTTCTCACCACAGTTGTAGCAAGTAATATCTTTTCTTGACCTTGATTTGCTTCTACCCTTGTATGAATTGTCTCTATTTCTAGACTTTGACCGTCCTTTATTCTCTGAGACAAGTGCCTGTGAATCAATCTGAGAAGTTGTTGAATTCTTCATCCTCAACTCCTTATTCAACAAACTGCCTGTTACTTGACTCATGGTGACAACACCGTCTGGTGCAGAATTACTGAGGGAAACTACCAGTGTCTCCCAACTTTCTGGCAATGAACTGAGAAGTAACAGTGCCTGCAACTCATCATCAAGAGACATTTTCATAGAGGATAACTGGTTATGAATACTCTGCATTTCATTCAAATGCTCAGCAATAGAAGCACCCTCTTTATATTTCAGATTCACTAGTTTTCTTATCAAGAAAGCCTTGTTGCCAACTGTTTTTCTCTCATAGAGATTTTCTAACTTTTTCCAAAGAGAGTTTGCAGAAGTCTCAGTGGAAACATGGTGAAAGACACTATCATCCAACCACTGCCGAATAAAACCGACTACTTTCCGATCTAACATGATCCAAGCATCATCTGTCATTGTAACGGGCTTTGCTTTGACCATTTCCAAAGGTCCATATAGATCCTTGCAATACAAGAGATCCTTCATCCTCGGTTTCCATATCATTTAATTGTTTCCGTTCAGACTGATCATGCGGGAAACATTACCGGCCTTCATGCTCGCACATAAAAAATTCACAGGCTCTGATATCAGTTGATGGGAAAGAATCTATATACGAGCAAATACTAGCAGACCGTAATACGCAGCGGAATAATAAATAAAATGTGCAAACCACACAATCACAGAAACACCAAGATTTACGTGGAAAATCCCTTCAAGATAAAGAAAAAAAACTATGGGCAAGCTATAGAAGAAGATCCACTATAGAATAATAAATATCCAAGTCTCAAAGTCCCTTGCCAGGACTTGAGAAACAATCACTAGAGAATAATAGGGATATAAGGATCACGTCACCGAAAAATATGGTCTCCTGCATTACCTCCTTATTTTCTTTCCTTATCTCTTCTTCTTTTTTGTTTTTCTTCTGTAGCACCTTCATGTGATTTCTGGAGTGGAAGTCCTCCCATGTAGTCAAGCACCAAGCAGCAGCCCTTCCTTCTCTTTTTCTAGCAATCCATGCTCCTAAAAAAAAAAGAAATGCCCGCTATATGCTCCACCTCTTTTTCCCAGACGGCTGCTCCTTGAAAAAGAGAAAACCAAAAGAGGAAGGCAGCTGCTCTCCCAAAAAATTAACTAAGGAACCGTGGAAAAGAAGTCACGCCATGCTTTTAGCCCTAATGGGCTGAATAAGTGGGTCATGGGCTCAACAATGAACTCTTGCACTCTAGGGTTCATCACGAGGAAAATTCTGATTAGATTACTCCTCGCACAAGGTCTCTTACTAACGATCATTTCTCGGATGGAAACACTAAAATCTAGTACTGCATGGGTATTAGAGCTTTGGGAGGGATTTGAAGATTAAAGCTTCATGAGGTAACGCCAATCTCCATGTTTTATGTTTATAGCTCTGTAAGGGGTGGAAATACCAGTTTGAAATGGCATATTATGAATTAAATTCAATTTAATCGAAGGTGATCCTTCTAAAATTTAGGATCCGGTCTCCACCTGCCCAATAGGCGCACCTGCTTCCCTTTCCTTTTTTTTATGTGTCTGGCAGACAGCACTTTCTTTTATCTTTGAATCTTGTGACCCTTTTTTTATATGCATCCAGACATGTGAACAGGAGTTCATGCACAGATAGCAACAAACTATTATCAGCCAATAAAAAACAAATCAAAGCTAAAAGGAGGCTGAAACCTTATGCAAATGGACAGCAGGGTACATAACCTGTAGCTGTTCTACAACATACCGCACCTCACTTCGAACTGGTCCCAGGATAGAGACTACATCATAGACTCCCTAGCTTAAACCGCATCTCATCATACATGACAGCAGGAAAATGGATAAGATACAACTGTTCCAATCAAAACCTCTTAAATTTTGGTACATAGAAGCCAATAAAAATGAACTTTTTCTGAAAAGAATAGGAAAGACCGCTTCACATAATTGAGCAGGCATTTGGGTTGTCATCACTGAACAAGTGTGTGAGCTGGTCCTCCTGCCTAGGTGGTTGGCTGGAGATGGTGATGGCCTCCACATTTCTCACATAGCCAGGAGGTGCCCTCTTGTCATAGGACTGGGCCGCATAAGGGTGCATGACCACGTTGTGAGGGACGTAAGGCCATATCTCTGCCTTTTTGCCTGTGGACTGTGCCTTCCTTAGGACCTTATGTTGCTCAACGTAGCCAGCCACAGTCACCTTCGACTGCTTCCTGTTGATGTCCACTGACTGAACTCCTGCAGAGATCACAAAAAGACAGAGTATGAGAACACAGAGTTATGCAACAAGATCCAAGCATCCAGTAGATGAGGAGGCCAGTGGAGCAGATACCTTTCATGGAGGAGAGTGCTTTTTTAACTTTGAGCTCACATCCGTCACAGTCCATCTTGATCCTGAGCTCCACGGTCTGGAACTGCTTCTTCTTCGTGTGCCTGTGGCTACCGCCCAACAAGCCTGAGAAGTATTCTAAGGTGCCACCCATTGCGCTTAATTCTTTTTAGATCAAAATAAGGAAGAAGGCTAGTAGAGCAGAAGGAAGAGGTGCCTAAGCCAAGAGGCGGAGTTGTTCAATATAAGCTTTGTGGATTACTAGATTTAGGTGGGGGAAAAGACTAGAGAACAAGACAGGCTGGTGTTTTGCTTCTGCGCTATCGCAAAAAGGTCCTGGGAAAAGACCACTCACAACTTTTACTTGATATATATGGGCAGGCAAACTAGAGATAAACAGACTGTTGATGCGATCAAAGACGAGAGGAAAGCAAAAAGACTATCTTCTTAGAAGAGAAGAGCGAGGGGAATACTGGAGGGGAGAAAAGAATTGGAGAGAACCTTAACAAGGTTTGCTCTGTGAGAAAAACTATGAAATGGAGCTAGGAATTTATAGAGTTCTCTGTGGGGGTTCTTCCTGAGATGCTGCAAGAGGCTTCCTTAGATACCTTTCCTCACACCTCTTTGCTTCCCCGCCCCACCCTCCTTTCGGTGCAACGTTGCTTCACTGAGACTCTTCTTATATAGAGGCCCGCGGATGGTAAAAGCTCTCAGCCTCTCGCCACCCCAGCATCAAAATTCAAAAAAATCGAGGCCACAAAAAAGAAAAAGAAGCAACTGCTAGAAAAGCCCGAAAGGAAACAATAATGTACTTGTGTGCTTTTTGTTGGGACTCTACCCTCCAAAACAATTCAAATGGTACTGTGTGCAACAGTGGAGAAGCTCAGCCCTTCGGGTACAAGAAAGCTATGGGAATAAAAAGATCTCGTTAAAAAATTCAGTGAAAACTTCTGCCTTCAGCCTTGGTGGAGGAAATCAAAAGTTGGCGTGGTAGCAGAGGGAATTTTATTTGCACCGTTCAAATTGCTCTCCATACTTTTTTTTTTTTTCAAAAAAAAAAATTAAATTATTCTCTTCCTTTTTCTCTCCATACATCCCCCCTCGCTCTCGTCTCCTTCTCCTTTCAACATCGCTCCTGTCTCTTTTCCTCTCCAACAATGCCTTCCTGGGCTTCATCTCCTTCCCTCCTCAGCAACGCCTACTCGAGCCTATCTCCTCTCCATCTCTTCTCCGACACTACCTCCTTCTCCCTTTCCAGCACTGTCCCCTTCCTTCCGTCTTCTCTCCCTTTTTCAGCACCTTTCCTTCACTCTTCGACTCCGGTTCTCTCCCAGCACCCCTTCGGCTCTCGGCTCCAGCTCTCTCCCAGCGCCCCTCTAGCTTCCTGGCACCGGCCCTCTCTGACCCCCAATGTCCCCTCCCTTCCGGCACCGTTCAGCCAAACAGGACCGAATGAAGGGCCTATGTTCGGTCTTGTTTCGTTCGGTCTTGTTTAGCCGAACAGAGGCCTTTATTCGACCATGTTTGGCCAAACGGAGAGCCATGGCCGAACAAAGGCTCACCGTTCGGTCATATTTGCCCAACGAAGGCCCTTCGTTCGGCCAAACAGGATCGAGCAGAGGCCTTTCGTTCGGTCCTGTTTGATCGAATGATACCGAAAAGAAGGAGGTGCTGGGGGCCTGTGCCGAAAAGTCGGAGAGGGGCACCGGGAGAGAGCATGTGCCGGGAGTGGGAGAAGGATTCTGGGAGGAAGGAGATGGAAGGGAGGGGGTGATGCCGAGAGAAAGAAGGGGATGGTACTGGAGAGGAGATGTATAGGAAGCAAGGTGTGGAGAGAAAAAAGGATGGTAGTTTAGAATTTTTTTTAAAATAAGGAAAGGTGTACTGAGTAATTAGGGCGGTGCAAATAGAAATTCTTCCGAGCAGATATTTTAGCCTACCACCTTTCACTGCCTAAGAGGTCTACATGGCATCATAAAAAGCATGCAATATTTTTTAAATCTTAATTAATAATAATAATCAAATAATATCAATAAAAATTAAATTTATAGATTTTATTATACTATTACAAATCATCAATCAGTAATATCAACATATATATTAATATACTATAATGCTAAATGATATAATAAACAATATGCTACTCTCACTTCTACTGCCTAACTTTTAAATCCGGATCTAGCAAATAGGCATCGTCATCGTCCTCTATAATATGATAAAAAAAGGTAATGCAGCTAAAAGCTTAGTAAATATTTTATAACATCATGAATATATCAAAATAAATAATAATATAATAAATATAATTTTATACAAAATAACATAACAATCCATAAACTAACCGTAAAATCTTTAAATCAACCATATCCAAATACCAACATAAGTCAAAATAAAATACTAAAATCATCCACGAACCATAAATCAATGTTATAAATTCAATCAGATTATATTCACAAACCATGACTAGCTTTACACCAACTTCTCATGGCTCTTAACTTCTTCGGTACCGTTGATCTAAGCTAGTAAAAAATCGCATCAATACTATCCGATCTAATACCACGTATCAACAGTAAACATTAGATCCATAATCTCAACCAACTTCAAAATTAAAATTTAAATAAATTAATTAAATATTAGGCTTAATCTAATCAATAATACTTAGGTCTAATAAACTCCCTTAAGCTAATTCAAATTATTTTGATCAAACCAAACATGACAAATGATCTTTAAGCATGTTTAAATCAGTTTATTCAACCTAAATAATTACATTCAGTTTTAGTTCACTGAATTGAACCAGATTGATTCAATTGAAATCAAGATTATAACATTAAAACCCAAAGACAACATCTTGATTTGATTAGTCTAAATGATTTTTTTTAAAAAATAAAAATTAGATTGAACCGGCTTGAACCAGTGTGAATCCGGCCCAACCTTTTACCAGTTCTCTGACGATTAAGAAGACCATAGTCTTCTTCCTTGTAAGCAAAGCCCTTCCACCGATCATCCATGGCAAGAACCAAAGCCGGCGCCCATGGGTGGTTGCTAGTACTCCTGATCGCCGATCAATCATTTCCAACTCTCAAGGGTAATTGGATTTGAAATAAACCTGGTTCTCACACTAACCTTTTCTACAAAGCAGAAAATTTCTCTCACTTAAGGCTGTATCCACTCTTTAAACTATTCAGATAAAGCAGGAATAAGATCTCCTATTGAAAGTTTTCTTATAGACTTTTCAAAGTTGTATCTAATGTCATGATCATATAAGTGCATTTCTTTACCAATATTCCAAACTTTTGCCATGCTGTGTGACAATGCTAGAAACCGAGATATAATGTCACGCTTGCATGGCCATAGTTCACTTGTAACTCAAGCTGAACCTGCCCATAAATTTTAGAATTTGATGCAGCACATATGACTACTAAATAAATTTTGAAGATCAACAATACTGAAAGCTGGTTTGACATGCTAATAACGCCACTATCAACTTATCAAGGATGAGATAGAAGTCATTAAATTGCAGCACTCCTATAAATTTAGATACCTAATACTTTTTGGTTAAATGATTTACTGCTGTATTTAAAACATAATTTCTGTTGCACGTTGAGTCACTCTACGTATGCTATCATAAATAATTTTCACTTGAACACAGAGGGGATCGATATGTTAAAACTGTGAAGTAATTCATTGTTCATTGTTCATTGTCCTGAATGACTGGGATAGGGAAAGTGGTCCACCAAGAAGTCATTCTACTAAAAAAGTTGGCATTCCATTTCCTCCCATGTGTACATGTTCTCCTCAAAGCTTTTTTGCATGCATACTTTGCTGAGAATTGATTGAATAGAAGATTGTTAAAGGTAAGCAGGAAAGCTGGTGTCGAAAGAAAGATAGCATCCAACTAATGGTAATCGAATATAATGTCACTAACTTTCGCATTGACTTTGGTCTTTATTGTTTTCCTTGCATAAAGGTTTTGGCTAGATGCCACAGGCTGCATCGGTTCGGCCCTTTTGTCTTTCCTCCCCCAAGCCTTACCCATAAGAAAAAATTTTGCACCATTAAGGAAAGAAAGTGTTATCGCCAAATCACCCTCCTCGAGCACCGCGAGCGTCCGTCGTCTTTTCCAGCGAGTCCAGGATCTTCCGGCGAGCTTCTTGTGCTTGGGAGCCTGTAAAAAGTCTTGGGGACCGAAGATTCTGACAAAAACCCTTTGACGCTCAAGTCAGTGCTCTAGGTAATAGTCGTGAGCTTTATAAAGCTCAAAAAAAAGAGAAAGGCTTAGAGAGTACTCTCTCTATGTGTAAGCTAGTGAGCGTTTAGGAGTCGTTGTGTTAAGTTATCCGTTACCTCGTTGGAGGTCCATCTTATCCATTTTATTGATGCTTGGAGTCTGTGAGACTTGGGGCATGATCACTTGTCAGAGCATTTATGATGGTGAAGCAATGACAATAATGGCAAGGCTTGCTTCCTCCTTTCGTATGTTAGAGCTGCAGGCCATGTCCTACCAAAGTACGTGGCCACAGTTGGCTGATGGATGCTGCTGACTTGGACAGCTGTTGCAGGCTGTGGCTGACCGTTACGGTGCTTGCCAGATATATCCCCCATGCCATCCTTCCGTGTCCTGTGCGGATAGTGATAAGTGGTGAAGCCAAGCACGTGGGCCCCATAAAGTGGTTGCTATGACACCGCTTGGGAGTTTGCTAACACAGACCGGGTGGCCGAAATCCATGCACGTAGCTTCTGGACCCATGCATGCGGGACATGAGCTGACGGAGCTGGCGCTGAGTCCCGAGGCTGGGACAGCCTCGGGAGATGACCGGATCTGGGAGCACGAGCCGGTGATGTGGATTTGGGACGGATCCAAAGTCGAAATAGAGCCAGAGTCGGGAGTTATGCTGGTTGCCCGGGGCTAAGAGGAGCTAGGGCCGAGCTCGGGAGTCGGGAATGGCCGTCGGGGAAGACCGAAGGGACCGGCCCAAAGGATGGTTCGAAGCACCCAGAGCGAGGCTGAGTTGCCGCCAGAACAGAGCCAAAGCAGGTTGTCGGCCATCTAGGACAGTGGACGAATCGAGAGCAGAGCTCGGGACTAGGAGAAGACCCAGAGCTAGGTGGCAGCCGGGAATAGCGCTAGAGACGAAAGCTAGAGTTGGGACCATCCATGGAGTTGGCTGGGATGGTGGTGGATCTCAAATTGTTAAATATGTCTTGAATTTTATATATTGGGCCCGGTTTTTTGACCCGACCCGATATTCTTGTTAGGCCTGGACCAAACCGGCCCGCTAGGGTTTATTTTATGGAAGTATTTTTTGGGGAGTATATATAAATATACGTGTGAAAACTTCTGTAAGGGTTTTGTAAGGGTTTGGAGACCTCCTCCTTCTTTGATAATGGAATTTTGTTTGCCTTGCCCGTGGATGTAGATCACCATGATCGAACCACGTAAATTCTTTGTGTTCCATTGTTTGTTTATTGCTTTGATTTGTTTTTTATCTGATTTCCGCAACAAACTGGTATCAGAGCTTTGGTTCGGAAAATTTTGTTGAAAAAAAAAAGGAGAAAAACCTAACCCTAATTTTTTCTTGTATCACAGCTTCGTGGCTTTGGAAGCTCTCGCAAGGCATGGATTTCGAGGCGGTGCAAAAGCCCTAATCTCTTCGACGCCTGCCGCCTCCTCTGTTCTTTGGTTAGCGTCCTCTATTTTCTCTCGGTTAGCCGATCGGAATCAAAGAAGCCTGGAGCTCCTGACGATCGCTAGCGTCGGGGTCTCGTCGCGTTGGATCTTGGAGAGGATAAGCCGCTGCAGGTTCCGGAGTCGCAGGAACTTCTCCAGCGCAGCGAATCGAGCCCGGCCTCGGCTCGTGTCGCGTTGGATCTCTGCTACCGTCGTCTTTGAAGGGAAACTTTGCCCGTCCGAAGGTTCGAGGTTGCGTCGTCGCGAGAGCGCCGCCATGCTTCCCACCGAACCGACCTCGCCTCTCTCTGTCTCTCTCTCCCGAGGTCAAGTCGTTGCGAGAACGCCGCTGCTCAAGAAGGCGGAACGGGCTGCTCAAGAAGGCCTACGAGCTCTCCGTGCTCTGCGACGCCGAGGTCGCCCTCATCTTCACCAACCGCGGGAAGCTCTATGAGTTCTGCAGCAGCTCCAGGTAGTGGGCAGCGGATGAGAACTTGGTAAAAAGCAGCGAGGGCCTTCTCCCATCCGATCCGATCCACCCACGAAGCGGAAAGGGAACCGACACGTGAGCAGTTCGACCGAGTCTAAGCGGTCGCCGGAAGGATGTCGTTTTCTCCCGGCTCGTCTCGTCGCTAGCTCCCAGGGTTTCGCCAGAACGTTGTATTCCGGAGCAGAGGTCTTGGTTTTCGTTGCAGCAAGAGAAGAGCGAACTTTTTCTTTCGGAAGAATTCGTCTCCTCGCCGGCAGCTCGATCTTTGGTCCGAACAGCGATCGCGACTCAGGGTGACGACGCCGTGAGTCTGTTTTTCAGCCTTACCGTGAAGAGGAAGCCTTTGTTCCGTCCGTGAATTGTTAGGTCCGTGAAGCTGATCGTTTCGTTCTTAGAAATTTTTTTGGGATGTCATCTTTGAAGTTTCAGATTGCACCATTTGATGGACAGAACAACTTCGGATTATGGAGAATAAAGATGAAGGCTTTATTGAAGCGAGAGGGTTCTGTTAGGGCACTGGATAATAATTATACAGATGACATGACCACGGCTGAGATTGAAGAGATGGATGAGAAGGCGCATAGTGCGATCCAGTTGTCTCTAGAAGATAATGTTTTGCGAGAAGTCGCAGATGAGGAAACAGCGGCCGATCTTTGGAAGAAACTGGAAAGTCTCTACATGAAGAAATCTTTAACATCGAGACTTTATTTGAAGCAGCGTCTTTATACCCTAAAGATGCGAGAAGGTACGCCTATTAAGGAACACTTGAATGAGTTTAATAAGATTGTTATGGATATGAAAAATCTAGATATTAAACTCGATGATGAAGATCAAGCTTTGATTGTGTTATGCTCATTGCCTGCCTCATACGAAAATTTTGTGAACTCAATGCTTTATGGACGTGAATCCATAACTCTAGAGGATGTTAAAGCATCCTTGAATTCTGCAGAATTGAGAACAAAATTGAATGGAAATACTAGTGGAGACAAGGCAGATGGTTTATTCATGAGAGGTAGGGCAAAGAAGAAGGATAAAGCTTCTAGAAAGAAATCTGTTGGTCGTTCAAAATCTAGGCCACCTGGAGATACGACGAACGTTGAGTGCTACTATTGTCACAAGAAAGGACATTACAAGTCAGATTGTCCTGTGCTCAAGAGAAAGGATAAGCAACGTAGTCAACGTCAAGATGCGGCGAATGTTGCTGAGAAAGATGAGTCTAGTGTGTCAGACAGAGTTCTCACGACATGTTCTGTTGTTAGTCTTTCAAACGATGTTTGGATAATGGATACAGGAGCATCATATCACATGTGCCCAAATAGGGAATGGTTCACCACATACGAACCATTGAATGGTGAATCAGTTTTTATGGGAAATGATGCAGTATGCCAAATTGTGGGAATTGGTACTGTTCAGATTAAGTGCCATGACAAAGTTGTGAGAACCTTGACTGAAGTTAGGCACATACCAGACTTAAAGAGAAACCTTATTTCTTTGAGCTGTTTGGATTCCATTGGGTGTATGTACTCAGGTGGAGGTGGAGTTCTAAAAGTCACCAAAGGCAATCTAGTTGTGATGAGAGGAAACAAGGTGAATCACTTGTATCATCTACAGGGTAGCACAGTTATGGGTTCTTCGATTGCACATCAAATTCTGTTTCTGCTGATGATAGAACAAAATTGTGGCATATGCGTTTGGGCCATATGAGTGAGCGTGGCATGACAGTTTTGAGTAAACGTGGTTTACTATGTGGTGAGCAGACAACCTCACTAGATTTCTGTGAGCACTGTGTTCTTGGCAAGCAGTGCAAGGTCAGTTTTAGTACAGGCACACATTCAACGAAGGGTACACTCGACTACATACATTCTGATTTATGGGGACCGGCACAGGTTCCATCTAAGGGTGGTGCTCTTTACTTTGTGACTTTTATTGACGATTATTCCAGAAAAGTTTGGGTTTATTTTCTGAAAAGAAAAAGTGAAGTGTTTGAAACCTTCAAGAAGTGGAAAGCCCTTGTTGAGAATCAGACAGGGAAGAAGATCAAACGTCTGAGGACCGATAACGGTCTTGAGTTCTGTGGTGGTGATTTTAATGAATTCTGTGCAGATGCAGGTATCGTTAGACACCGTACAGTCAGGTACACTCCACAGCAAAATGGAGTGGCAGAAAGGATGAACAGAACTCTATTGGAGAGGGCAAGATGCATGCTCTCTAATGCTGGCATGGAAAAGGCTTTTTGGGCTGAAGCAGTTAACACGTCTTGCTATCTGGTTAATCGCTCTCCTTCAACAGCAATTGAATGCAAGACTCCTTTTGAGATGTGGTCAGGTAAGCCTTGTGATTATTCAAATCTAAAGGTTTTTGGATGCCCTGCTTACTATCATGTTAAGGATGGTAAACTTGAACCTAGAGCAAAGAAGTGTATCTTTGTTGGTTATGCTGATGGCGTGAAGGGTTATCGTCTGTGGTGCATGGAACCTAATTCACCTAAATTCATTATTAGTAGGGATGTTACTTTTAATGAAAAGTTTATGCTAGATCAAAGGAATGCTGTTGATGAGTCTGCAGGAAAACATGAGAGTGATACAAATGAGGTGGAGGTTCAGGTCGAGCTTCGAAAAAAGAGCTCTCAAAATGATTTGAGCGAGCAAATTGTTACTATTGATTCTAGTTCAGATGAGGAAGCTCAAGATGAGGTGGAGCAGCCATACTCTATTGCTACTGGCAGAGAAAGAAGGGAGATTCGACCCCCTCAAAAATATGGGTTTTCTGATCTAGTGGCTTATGCTCTTACGACGGCAGAAGATATGGGTATTCAGGAACCATCTACTTATACTGAAGTTGTTACTTGTTCGGAATCAGAAAGTGGACTGTTGCTATGGCTGAAGAACTAGAATCACTTCATAAGAACCAGACTTGGGACTTGGTGCCATTGCCTAAAGGAAAAAGAGCCATTGGGTGTAAATGGGTCTTTAAGAAAAAGGAAGGTATTCCAGGTGTTGAAATTAGTAGATGCAAGGCAAGACTTGTAGCTAAAGGCTACAATCAGAGGGAGGGAATTGATTATGATGAAGTGTTCTCTCCTGTTGTGAAACACACTTCTATTCGTGTGTTGCTGGCTATAGTTGCTCAATTTGACTTAGAGCTTGAGCAACTTGATGTGAAGACAGCCTTTTTGCATGGTGAGCTTGAGGAGACTATTTATATGGCCCAGCCTGAGGGCTATTATGTAGAAGGCAAGGAAGATCATGTATGTCGATTGAAGAAATCATTGTATGGTTTGAAGCAGTCTCCAAGACAGTGGTATAAAAGATTCGACAGTTTTATGACACGGAGCGGTTATCATAGGAGCAGCTATGATAGTTGTGTGTACTTCAGGAAGGTGTCAGATAACTCCTTTGTCTATCTCCTTTTATACGTGGATGACATGCTCATTGCTGCAAAGAACATGACAGATGTGTTGATCTTGAAGAAATGTCTCAGTAAGGAGTTTGAAATGAAAGATCTGGGTCCTGCCAAGAAGATCTTAGGAATGGAGATTCAGAGAGACAGAAAAGCAGGTAAGTTATATCTCTCACAGAGGAGATATATTGAGAAGGTACTTGAGAAGTTTGGCATGCAAAACTCTAAGCCTGTCAGTACATTTAGCATCACATTTTAGACTCTCAGCTATACATTCACCTCAGTCAGAGGTCGAGGAGGCTGCAATGTCTTCTGTCCCATACTCCAGTGCAGTTGGTAGCTTGATGTACGCTATGGTATGCACTCGTCCCGACATTGCGCAGGCAGTTAGTGTGGTGAGCAGATATATGGCACATCCTGGAAAGGTCCATTGGCAGGCAGTGAAATGGATACTTAGGTATCTTAGAGGCTCCACAAAATTGGGCCTAATGTTTAATAGAAATAGTTCTAACTGTACTTCTGTTTGTGGGATTTGTGGATTCTGATTATGCCGGGGATATTGATAAGAGAAGATCTTTGACTGGCTATCTTTTCACATTATCTGGCTCGGCTATAAGTTGGAGATCAACTTTACAGTCAACAGTTGCTTTGTCTACAACAGAGGCAGAGTATATGGCAGCAGCAGAAGCAGTAAAAGAAGCTATTTGGTTACGAAATCTTGTTCAAGAACTTGGGCTCAAGCAGGAAGACAATTCAGTTGTCTTTTGTGACAATCAGAGTGCTATTTGCTTGATTAAAAATCAAGCATATCATGAGAGGACTAAGCACATTGATATCAAGTATCATTTTATTCGAGAGGCATTTACTGAGAGAAATATTACAGTAAAGAAAGTTGATACTGCTGACAATCCTGCTGATATGCTGACCAAGATAGTTCCCGCCAACAAGTTTAAGCATTGCTTGGACTTGATTGGCATGCTTGTTTGAGGATTGCTCCTTCTGGGGCTTGGTGGCGAGGTGAATGAAAGTTCTATTTTGTTTTGAAGTGGATATGTTTTTTCGTTGCATCCCTTGTTTCCTACACCGAGTTAGCTCACGTAGGCTTAGGGATGCTGGGAGAATATGTTCAACTTCTAGTTTGTTAAATTCAAGCCAAGGTGGAGATTTGTTAAATATGTCTTAATTTTATATATTGGGCCCGATTTTTTGACCCGACCCGATATTCTTGTTGGGCCCGGACCAAACCGGCCCGCTAGGGTTTATTTTATGGAAGTATTTTTTGGGGAGTATATATATAATATACGTGTGAAAACTTCTGTAAGGGTTTTGTAAGGGTTTGGAGACCTCCTCCTTCTTTGATAATGGAATTTTGTTTGCCTTGCCCGTGGATGTAGATCACCATGATCGAACCACGTAAATTCTTTGTGTTCCATTGTTTGTTTATTGCTTTGATTTGTTTTTGATCTGATTTCCGCAACAAAGATGAAGCCATAGCCCGAGTGTCGGGACCATCCATCCCGGGAGCAAGGAGTTAGTGCCGAGAGTTCGGGATATAGCCAGGACTATCGTCTAGAAGATGGAGGTGTCTGGAAGTAGAGAGCCGGTGGCCGTTCATGGCTGGGAACAAAGCGATCGAGGACGACCGGAGGCCAGAGCAGGGTCCGGCCGAAATAGAGACAAGGGAGGTCTGAGCCAGGACGAAGGCAGGGGAATCATGACTGATGTGGCTGATCCAACGCTGTTAGAGAACCGTGAAGAAAGGAAACCGATGGAGCCCCCCTTTGGCCTCCAAAGGGCCCTTCGGCCACGGTAGCATTTATGGCCTCATAAAGCCACGCACACCCAATTGCTCCATGGCCGATAGCTCCAAGGCCGACAGCTCCATGATCGACAGCTCCATGGACGATAGCTCCAAGGCCGATAGCTCCAAGGCCGACAGCTCCATGGCCGACGGCTCCATGGCCGATAGCTCCAAGGTCGATAGCTCCAAGGCCGACAGCTCCATGGCCGACACCTCCAAGGCTAACAGCTCCAAGGCCGACAGCTCCATGGCCGACACCTCCAAGCTGCCAGGCTCCCTTGAGCCATGAACAGTACCATGCAAGTGATCACCCTCGGTCTTTTGTGGAGCCCATCCAAGGGCATGAACGGTGCCACACAAGCACTCTATGATCAAATGCTCTACAAGGGACAACCAAAAAGGTGACGTAGGGACACGTCTGGCAAGTGCTGTAACGATCGGCCACGCCCTGCAGCCACCAACTCTGACAGGATACGGCCTGCAGCGTGACACGTCACATGGAGGTAAGCTCCACTGTACTGCCATCAATTAATGCTCTGACAGGTGATCACACCTCAAGCCCATGGGTTCCAGGCATCTATAAAAAGGGTAAGAGGGACTCCGACCAGGTAACACACTCATTACACTCCTAAGCGTTCACAGGAAGAGCTCCTCTCTCTGAGCCTCTCTCTCTTTCTCTTTCGAGCTTTCTCAAGCTCACGGCTGTTGCCCAGAGCACTGACTTGAGCATCGAAGGGTCCCCGCCGGAATCTCCAGCCCCCGGGAATTGTTTGCAGGCGCGAGGAGCTTGCTGGAGGAGGTGACCGGACGCTCGCGGACGCTCGAGGGCGGTGATCTGGCGTCAACAAATTGGCGTGCCAAGAAGGGGGGACGCGCTGAAGGAAAGAAAGCTCTGCCTCCTTGAGCTATAAGTCTCTGTCCCCTCTAAGATAGCTATAGTGGTGATGCACATGCCAGAGGTTCTTACCAATCGTGCTGGGGGGCATCCACATCGCATTGCGCAACAAAAGACTAGTCTCTCACTTTCCCTGCCCCTCCTTCACCATCAACTTCAGCTGCTCTAATTAACTAGCTGGCCATCCTCAATTAGCAAGATGAAGCTTTGAAAGTAGCAGTTCATGAACTGCAGAAGCAACGCTCGGGGGCCACTCAGCAGCACCCTAAGCCTCTCGCGTCGCACATGATAGCCACATCACTAACTAGTGCAGCGATGGCCTCCAGCGCCGGCCTCCAGCGACGGCCTCTGGCGCCGGCCTCCAGCGACGGCATTCGGCTCCGGCCTCCGGCTCCAGCCTTTGTCTCCAACCTCTGGCGCCGGCCTTCAGCAACGGCCTCTGGCTCCGGCCTCCAGCGACGGCCTCCGGCTCCGGCCTCCAGCGACGGAGGCTTTGTCTCCAGCCTCTGGCTCCGGCCTCCAGCAACGGCCTCCGGCTCCGGCCTCCAGCGACGGCCTCCGGCTCCGGCCTCTAGCGACGGCCTCCGGCTCCGGCCTTTGTCTCCAGCCTCTGGCTCCGGCCTCCAGTGACGGCCTCTGGCTCCGGCCTTTGTCTTCAGCCTCTGGCGCCGGCCTTCAGTGATGGCCTCCGGCTCCGGCCTCCAGCGATGGCCTCCGGCTCCTGCCTCCAGCGACGGCCTCCATCTCCGGCCTCCAACAACGGCCTCTAGCTCCGGCCTCAGCTCCGGCCTCCAGCTCTGGCCTCCAGCGACGGCCTCCGGCTCCAGCCTTTGTTTCCAGCCTCTGGCTCCGGCCTCCAGCGACGGCCTTCGGTTCCGGCCTTTGTTCCAGCCTCTGGCGCCGGCCTCCAGCGATGGCCTTCGGCTCCGGCCTCCAGCGATGGCCTCCGGCTTCGGCCTCCAGTGACGGCCTCCGGCTTTGGCCTTTGTCTCCAGCCTCTGGCGCCGACCTCCAGCGACAGCCTCCGGCTCCGGCCTCCAGCGACGGCCTCCGGCTCTGGCCTCCAGCGACGGCCTCCAGCTCCGGCCTTTGTCTCTAGCCTCTGGCTCCAGCCTCGAGCAACGGCCTTCGGTTCCGGCCTCCAGCGACGGCCTTCATCTCCGGCCTTCGGCTCTGGCCTCCAGCGACGGCCTCCGGCTCTGGCCTCCAGCGACGGCCTCCGGCTCCGGCCTTTGTCTCCAGCCTCTGGCGCCAGCCTCCAGCGACGGCCTCCGGCTCCAGCCTCCAGCGACGGCCTCCGGCTCCAGCCTCCAGCGATGGCCTCCGACTCCGGCCTTTGTCTCCAGCCTCCAGCAACGGCCTTCGTCTCCGGCCTTCGGCTCCGGCCTCCAGCGACAGCCTTTGGCTCTGGCCTTTGGCTCCGGCCTTTGGCTCCGTCCTCCAAGTACATTACACTTAAGACATTTTTCTTTCATTAATACTTAAAAATGCCATGCAGGGAAGATTTACCTTGCATCAACATCCAAGACCAACCTCGCTTTTGCGTCTCTAAGCCCGGATCCAGCAGGGAAGACCTCGGTCGACTCCAAGCGCCGGCACCATAAGCCCGGGTCCAGCAGGGAAGACCTCGGTCGACCCCAAGCGTCGGCACTCTAAGCTCGACCCCAGCTAGCACAAAAAGCTCAAGGCCAGCTCGTTACAAAAGGCTCCTGACGACTTTCAACTCTCAGGTCGTCCTTCGGGGTTAAAAAGGCTCCTGACGACTTTCAACTCTTAGGTCGCCCTTCGGGGTTAAAAGGCTCCTGACGACTTTCAACTCTCAGGTCACCCTTCGGGGTTAAAAAGGCTCCTGACGACTCTCAACTCTCAGGTCGCCCTCCGGGGTTCAAAAGGCTCTCAATGGCCTCGACTTTGCCTCAGCAGCTTCGTCACAGCCTTAACGACTTCATTACAGCCTTAGCGGCTTCAACTCTGCATTAGCGGCCAATGGCCAACCGGGTAATACCTTCGTTTAAATTGTACACTTGCAACATATCGCTGGTTACTTTCAGCTATCAAGAAGCCCCAAGACAGCTCACAGCAAGGAGAGGCCAACTCCTCAGCTCACAGTTGATGGGGACCCACATCTAAACTTCATGTCAAAAGTTAAAGGCCTAAAGTCAGGCGAGGATCAGCCACTTGGGAGGTAACGCCCCTTTCACCTTGCTGGGGTGGATTCGCTTCATCTTAGGGGCGAGTGGGCATCTGATGTGGCTGATCCAATGCCGTTAGAGAACCATGAAGGAAGAAAACCGATGGAGCCCCCCTTTGGCCTTCAAAGGGCCCTTCGGCCACGGTAGCATTTATGGCCTCATAAAGCCACGCACACCCAATTGCTCCATGGCCGACAGCTCCAAGGCCGACAGCTCCATGGCCGACAGCTCCTAGACCGATAGCTCCAAGGCTGACAGCTCCATGGCCGACGCCTCCATGGCCGACAGCTCCAAGGCCGATAGCTCCAAGGCCGACAGCTCCATGGCCAACAGCTCCAAGGCCGACAGCTCTAAGGCCGACAGCTCCAAGGCCGATAGCTCTAAGGCCAACAGCTCCATGGCCGACAGCTCCAAGGCTGACAGCTCCATGGCCGACACCTCCAAGCTGCCAAGCTCCCTTGAGCCGTGAACAGTACCATGCAAGTGATCACCCTCGGTCTTTTGTGGAGCCCATCCAAGGGCATGAATGGTGCCACACAAGCACTCTATGATCAAAGGGACAACCAAAAAGGTGATGTAGGGACATATCTGGCAAGCGCCGTAACGATCGGCCATGCCCTGCAGCCACCAACTCTGACAGGATACAGCCTGCGGCGCGACACGTCACATGGAGGTAAGCTCCACTGTACTACCATCAATTAATGCTCTAACAGGTGATCACGCCTCAAGCCCACGGGTTCCAGGCATCTATAAAAAGGGTAAGAGGGACTCCGACCAGGTAACACACTCATTACACTCCTAAGCGCTCATAGGGAGAGCTCCTCTCTCTGAGCCTCTCTCTTTTCTCTTTCGAGCTTCCTCAAGCTCACGGCTGTTGCCCAGAGCACTGACTTGAGCATCGGAGAATCCCCTCCGAAATCTCTGGCCCCCGGGACTTGTTTGCAGGCGCGAGGAGCTCACTGGAGGAGGCGATCGGATGCTCGCGGACGCTCGAGGGCGGTGATCTGGCATCAACAATGATGAAACCAGAAGCATTCGGCTCTATTCCTGGATCCGGCATGACGCTCGGGACTCCTCGTGGCCAAGGGGAAGAGGCCGAGGGCCGAGGCCAACGGGAAGAGACCGAGGGCCGAGGCCGATGGGCTCTCGTCCCTGCCTGAAGCTGGGGACTCCTCGCATCCGAAGGGAAGGGGTTGAGGGCCGAGGCCGACGGGCAGAGATCGAGGGCCAAGGCCGATGGGCTCTTGGCCCTGCCTAAAGCGGGGACTCCTCGTGTCCGAAGGGAAGAGGCCGAGGGCTGAGGCCCATGGTAAGAGACCGAGGGCCGAGGCCGATGGGTTCTTGGCCCTGCCTAAAGCTGGGAACTCCTTGCATCCGAAGGGAAGAGGCCGAGGGCTAAGGCCAACGGGCAGAGACTAAGGGCCAAGGCCGATGGGCTCTCGACCCTGCCTGAAGCCATGTTGGTGCACCGGGGCATCCGTGAGAGGAGTGAAGATGGGGCTGGAGCAGGGTCCAAGCACCTAATGCTGGAACCAGAGGCAGTCGTGGTTGGGAGCAAAGTGGTCGAGGACGACCGTGGCCAGGATAGTCCATGGACACAGCTCCGGTCCTGGGGTGCAGCAGAGAGAGAGAGAGGTGGGGGAAATGAGGTCAAACTAGTCAAAGCCAGAGCCACTTAATGGCACGAATTGCCTCTGCTTTTAACTCCCCCGTCTTTTGGACTTGGCTGCTAGTGCCGGACTAGGACGCCCACAGGGGAGTTGTCCAAGAGTGGACTCGGGGGAGAGGTCAGACCTCTGGTGCTGGACCAGGACGGTCCACAAAAGAAGATGGCGTTGGGTGTGCTGGTGATATCGTGGAGGGCTAACCTCGGGGGCTTCTGTACATGCCTTCTGTCAGGGGATGGATGTTAGGAGAGGTGGAAAAACCGAGGCCAAGTCCACCGCCCGAGTCCAGACATGGCCGAGGCCAACATTGACACCAATGGCCAAGTAGAGGCCAAGGCCGGGGCCGGGGCCGACTCCAATGGCTGAGGCCGAGGGCCGACTCCCGAAATGACTGGTCGACCTTGGTAAGATTACCATTGTCCATGGAGCCTATTGGCCCTATCAGATGCCCTCACACTTCTGAGATTGTGCGACCACATGCCTTGCACCCGCCAAGCAACAGAAGTATAGAATTTTTCATCTTTGCACCTATCTTTTCACGCTTACTTTGGGTCTGATTCCTTCTGAATGGATCTTTCCCTTTTGCCTTGCTTAGGATAATTTTGTCTGCCTTGTGTGGACATCTGCATGCTCTCCGAAGCTATGCACTTTGCCTGCCCAAAAACTTTCAAGCAATGTTGGAGATAAGTTGATTACCGTTGGTTAGCTAAGGGTACCTAGCAATCCTCTTCCGACACAGGATTTGGATGTGGATGCCCATCAACTGTGAGTTGGAAAGTTGGTCTCTCCCAACTATGGGTTGACTTGGGACTTCTTCTTGAATGGCTGAAAATGACCAGCAATATGTTACAAGTATATAATTTAAACAAAGGTCTTACCTGATTGGCCATTGGCCGCTGAGATAGAGTTGAAGCTGCTGAGACTGAGATAAAGCCGTTGAGGCTATGAAGATGCCACTGAGGCTATGATGAAGCCGTTGAGGCAAAATTGATGCCGACGCTGGGGTTAATCTTTGTGCCGATACTGGAGTCGGTCTTTCCAGTTGGTCATTAGCTGCTAAGGCAGAATTGAGCCACTGAGGCAGGAATGAAGCTGTTGGGGTTGTGATGATGCCGTTGAGGCTGTCGAGAGCCTTTTAAACCCCAAAGGGTGACCCGAGAGTCGCCGAGATGGAACCATGCTCGGGAGCCTTTAACCCCAAAGGGTGACCTGAGGGTGTTGAAACCATGCTCAGGATCCTTTTAAACCCCGAAGGGTGACCCAAGAGTCGCTGGGATGGGACCGTGCTCGGGAGCCTTTAACCCCGGAGGATGACTTGAGGGTGTTGGAACTATGCTCAGGGTCTTTTTAAACCCTGAAGGGTGATCCGAGAGTCGCTGGGATGGGACCATGCTCGGGAGCCTTTAATCACGAAGGGTAACCTGAGGGTATAAGAACCATGCTCAGGATCCTTTTAAACCCCGAAGGGTGACCCAAGAGTCGCTAGAATGAGACCATACTTGGGAACCTTTAACCCGAAGGGTGACCTAAGGGTGTAAGAACCATGCTCAGGGTCCTTTTAAAAACTACTACGGAGGTTGCTTGGACCATCCCGGGAGTTTGACTTGGGGCCGCCAGATTGTCATAGGACTTGAACTGCCTCGGAGGCTTCTTGACCGCCTCGAGGCTGCCGAGGTCCTTTTGAAACCCCAAAGGATGACCGAGGACGCTGGGACCATGCTTAGATTCCTTTTTCTTTTGATATGAAGTTTGGGAACGGTTGCTCGGTTAGTCGTTGGCCGCTAAGACAGAGTTGAATCCGTCAAGGATGAGATGAAGCCATTGAGACCATGATAATGCCGTTAAGGCTGTGACGAAGCCATTGGGGCTAAGTTGATGCCGGCGCTGGGGTCGGTCTTTGTTGCTGATGCTGCTATCAATCTTTTTGCAGAGCATTCAAGTATTAATAAAAAGAAGCTTTTCTCAAAATGTAGTGTACTTAGGTTTTGTAGCTTTTTGGCCTTTGCGTCATGTTCAATGCCGACATCAATTAGAGGCCTGAGCTTTTCTTCATAATTGCCCCAGGGGTCTCTTCTAGTTGACGTGATTCTCACCACCCGATCCATCCTTCTAGGTGTACATGCTCTAGGAAGAGTCTACGCGGAAGATAGCCAGGGAGACTATGGTTGGGCCGACAACCAAGATTGGGAGCCTAGGGGTGACCGAGAATAGCTGGAAGTTGGAGGCCGCTTGGACGGAGTTAGAGTCAGAGGCATCCAAGATAAAGAGCTTGGAGCCGAGAGTAGGATGCTGGGGCCGGCATGGGGTCGGGACAGAGAGCCTTCCCCCATCTATTCCTAGTGCTGGATCTGGGTCTTTTACAGAGGCGAAGAAAATTATTCAAGAGTGGAGGAGAACCAGCATTGTTGATCTCTTTTGGCCTTAATGGAGCCTTGACATCCAAGTATATGAAATGGAAGGTCATAATGACCCCTCCACCCAATGTCCACTTGTTGTCCTCTTGCTGGCACCAAGCTTCCCTCCCCTCATGCGTTAAATCTTGTTTATTTAAGTTTGCATGGCACTGGGCTGGGACTTGGACCACGCCCTCCCCACCTCGCGTAGCCAGGCCAGAACTTTACTTCTTGGAAGGAACCCAGCCTAGAAGGTGTGCCAAGTGATGATGATGCGGCATTGGATGCGGATGGTTTGGAGGGAGAAAAGCGGCCGGGGAGGAGTGCCAATTAGCTCCCTATCGGCCGAAGATAGCCTTGGGGTTGCTCACCTCTTGTAGACTACGACTGTCCGAGCAGAAAAGGCTATCGTTGTGAAGTGCCTTTGAAGGAATTTATCTTCTTCTGTTGATTTGTATATATCAGCCCGCTGGTGGTCTGACCCTAGGAAAGCAAGTTGATTGGAGTGGAGTGTTGGCGCCCTTGCTTGGGCCTCCCCCCGCATCGCCGTCCGTAGGAGAGGAGGCCGTTTGGATGGCGAGCAGTGGTGCTCTTGCTAGTGAGCTCTTGCTCTCGAGCTCGAAGATGCTCATGCTGATAAGCCTAATGGCGGTGAGCCTCTTGCTGGGGAGATCTCCCATGGGATGGATGATGGCTGGCCTGAACAACAACTAAAGAGGGAGCGGAAGCTCTTGCTGGTTGTTGTGTAGCCGTGAAATATTTCTCATGGAGCTTTTGGACAGCTGCCATTAATGCTCGAATTTGCAGGGCGAGGGTGGCATGCTTTTTGGCTTGAAGTGGTGACGATGGTCGAGCAGAGAGCTAGCCTCCTGTTGTGCAACCCATTGAGGGTGCCCCCTAGCATGACTAGCGAAAGCTTTTTGGGCTCTTGTCATCACCATCATTTTGATCCACCATTTTGATCTAAGAGGAACGAGGATTTGCAAGCTAGCATCGCTGACGATCTGTGCTCTGCCCCTCCTACCTGGCGTGCCAATCTATTATCGCCAAATCACATCCTCGAGCACCCACAAGCATCCGGTCGCCTTCTCCAGCGAGCTCAGGATCTTTCAGTGAGCTTATTGCACTTGGAAGCCTGCAAAAAGTTTCGAGGACCAAAGATTTCGATGGGGACCCTTCGATGTTCAAGTCAGTGCTCTAGGCAACAGCCATGAGCTTTAGAAGGCTCAAAAAAAGAGCAGCTTAGAGAGGTGCTCTCTCTGTGCATAAGCCAATGAGCATTTAGGAGTCATTGTGTTAAGTTATCCATTACCTCGTCGGGGGTCCCTCTTACCCATTTTATTGATGCTTGGAATCTGTGAGACTTGGGGGATCATCACTTGTCAAAGCATTTATGATGGTGGAAGCAATAGCAATAATGGCAAGGCTTGCTTCCTCCTTTGGTATGTCCTGTCAGAGCACGTAGCCATAGTTGGTTGGTGGGTGCTGCCTGACTTGGATAGCGGTGCGGACACCAAAGTTCAAAAGAAGCTTCGATCTAATTCAGTATGGATTTAATTCTTTCATGTGTCCTGTAAATAGAGTAATAATTTTACTTCTTTGAATTTGAGTCATGTAATTAAAGTTGGTTTATTTCAATTTGGGTTCTTGAGTCCAAGTAGGGTCAAATTGGTTTGTATTTAGTGCGTTTAGTAGTTGGGTCCAAGAGAGGTATGGAATTAGGTTCAAGGTAAGCAAGTGAGCTTGAAGATTGGATGCATTCAACCACTCCAAATCAATCCAAGGTGGACGCCACTTTAGCAAGCATTGTTGGGTACCATGTCAACCTCTTGGTGTGCACCTCATCAAGCTACATCACCACATGCCACATCACCAAGGAGAATTCAAATTCAAAGGAGCCACCCACTTCTCTCTCCTTTTTTTAATCTTAGTTATAAGTTGTTTCAACCTTCCACCCTTATAGCCAGCTTAGGTTGCAACTTCTTATGAAAATCTCCATGTAATTCAAATTTTCAAAAGTTCCTTGGAGGCTTATAAATACTACTCCATGTCTCTTGTAAAGATAATTGATGATGAATGAAAGTTGAGTTTTTTTTTTTCATTTGTGTTGGTAAATGTCCTCTGAAATGGAGTGGGTGAGAGGCCCTTAGCTACTATTTATTTTCTTCCATTTGTATTGGCAAATGCCCTCCGAGAGGGAGTGGTAAGAGGCCCTTAGCTACTTCAAGAAAGTCATCTCCATGCCAAGATCCATTAGCCATTCTTCATCTCATCCCATCTTTCAAGGTGCAAGAAGACTCCACAAAGAAGGCCGACCAATCTACCTCAAATCCGCCAAGATCCCAAAAATTTCAGGCTCCAAAGAAGAAGGCCTTCCGTGATAAGAAACAGATACAAGAAGTTCTGCAACTAGAGAAATCTTCTTATCATCCAAGAACTTCATCCTTGAGTGTAAACCTTTTAATCTCTGATATATTAATGGCTGAATACCCCTCTTTCAACATTTTTCAATCTGAAATATTAGAATAACTAAGCCCTAGCCTGTGTAGTTTCTTAGCCACAAAGATCATTTCTCTTTACTATTTTGAAGGATTCTCCTCCAAGTCTAGTTTAACATGCAAATCCCTTCATGAAAATTTCTGCTTTTTTACATAAAATGTAGCCTAGGTTCACTTCATTTTTTATTTATATTACTATCTCCTTCTAGATTGTATCATTTTACTTCATCCCTCATCAAATTGGTATTGGAGCATGGTTGGTTAGGGCAAAATTTTTAATTTTTGCTTGCTCGTTGGATTATCTGAATATTACAATATATAGTCTAGTGTTTTAATTGTTACAGTATGTAAAAAATTTAGAATTTTATAATTTTTATTTTTATAGATTCTTTATAATTCAAGTATTTTTTAGAATTTTCTTAGGCATTATCTCAGACTGTGGATTTTCTGCCAACTGAAATAAGGCCTGAAAACAGGTTTTGTTCTTTTTTTTTCTGACATGGTGTAGTTCCAGGAACTGCCCAATAAAGCAATGAATTTTAAATTTATTTTTTTTTCACCTAGAGTATCATCATTGGGTTAAGAGTGTTCTGTAAATTTTCTTAAATTTTTGAATATGTTACATAACACTTCCCTGCCTCACTTGGAGTTGCAACACATAAAAAATTCTGCACATAATTTAGGATTCATATGAATGTTGCAAACATCTCATGATAAATCAAGTTAAGGGCATCAATATGACATAGGGACAGGATTTCATCACATGTCCTTAGTCCAAAACTACAATCCTACATAATAACCCTAGCCTTTAATTTTTTAAAAAAAGGATTAGACCCAAATTGTTCTATGAGCTAGGGACACCCACTGGTCGGGTTTAGACTAGTGTCGAGTTGCTGTGTCAATTACTCTATGTGTACTACGTGCTTAGTATCTAGAATGGTGGTTCAAGGGCTTGTGTACCGGTCTGCCTCTTGGCCAATCTAAAATTGGTGTCTAAGCTGATAATCAGGGACCTACACTTCCCTTATACCTGTCTGGCTAGGTGCTGAGTTACTACAGATTAGTTTGCCACTTGATTAGGCATCTAGTTTGGGCTCTAGGTTCTAGGAGCCATTAGTCGTGTGTGGTCGGCTTGTGTGCCTAATTGCATTGTATGACAACTAGATCAGGGACCTCATACCAGCACAATCTAGGTCAACCTAGTGTAGCCATGGCCCAAATCTAGAAGTTTTAATGAGGACTATGACTGAGCAGTATAATCAATTGAACACTAGGTTTGAGCATATGTAAGAAAGGATTGATTCCTTAGAAGAATCTCATATGACTCTTGCTGAGCCTCAATCACCCAGAATGATACCTCTAAATCCTAGAGTCTAATATCTTGAATCTATTGTTGAACCCATCAAAAAAGATCTCATCATGACTATATTGATCAAAATGAAAGAGCCCTTAAGAGTATCCGACTTGATGCACCCATGTTTGATAGGGACCTAGACCCTAAGGTGTACATAGATTGGGAGGAAGATATGGACCAATGTTTTGAATGGTATGTGATATCAGAGGACAAAAAGTTCAAATTTGCCAAGCTTAGGCTAATCCGACAAGCTAGGTTATACTGGAAAATGTTGAGCAACTGTGTAGGTAAAGAAGAGACATGACAATAGGTACTTGAAGAGCCATAAAAATCAGCTTAGGAGGAAATACCTACCTATTTCCTATAAGCAAAGGTTACTGGACCAATGGCAACGGCTAAGTCAAGGGAATAGGCATGTGTCGGAATACATTGCTAAGTTTGATGAATATGTTATGCGATGTAGTATTGTTGAATTAGAAAATGTAACCCTATCTAGATTTAGACTCGGTTTAAGGAAGAGATTCGAGAGAACTGTTCCTCAGAGAAGTCCATGACTTAGAACAAGCATACCAGGTAGATAGAAACTTCGAAAGATTCTAAAGAGTACCATTTGTCCATCGGTCTGAACCCAATAAGATGAGTGCCCCAAGCCAAAGGCCTAATCCAAGCCAGACTCATTTTAGCTGACTCATACCCAATATTCCTTTAGTCCGAAAGATTGATAAAGAAAAGAGTCCAGAAATTCAAAGGAGTACTACTCAAAACATACACTATTTCAAATGTCATAAGGTAGGTCATTATGCGAGCCAATGTCCTACTAGAGCCTTGCATATAGGAGTAGAGGAGGAAGTTGATGAATCAATTGAGAATTTGAAGGAAGAGATTTATAAAGCAGAAGTGAATCTAGCTGATGAGTATAATGGAGATGAAGAAGTTTTAGACTCGTCTGAGTTTTTAGGAGTTGTTAGATATATCTTGACCCAGACCAAAGGACAGGAAGACTGGCATAGGACTAACATCCTACAATTTATCAAAATAGGGGAGAAGCGTGCAAAATTATTATAGATAGTGGGAGTTATGTCAATGCAATTTCAACTAATACTGTTAAGAGTTTAGGATTACCCACTGCTTCCCATCCCAATCCTTATAAAGTTTTCTGGATAGATTCCACTTTGATATCGGTCAAGTTTAGATGTTAAGTTCATGTGCAATTTTAGTCGTACCTAGAGAAAGTTGGTGTGACATACTTCCAATGGGGTTAGTAGCTTGGCAGACCTTGGTTATATGATCTTGATGCTACTTTATTCGGTCGATCTAATTCTTGTTCCTTTAATTTTAATGGAAAGAAGATAGTTATAAACCATTTTTCACCCAAAGACAACATTAAGAGAGGGTCTAGTAACTTGAAGGAAAAGAAACAGGGTTACATTTGATAAATGATAAAGACTTAGAAAAAAAATTAATGAAGGTTCACCAATTGGAAACATATCGACCTCATTCTATTACCCACTCATGAATGAATGTTTGAGTCGAGTCATATGCATAGCATATTAAAGAATTGTATAAGGAGATCAGTAAGAAAATTCAAATGAGCAATGAAGTCTATAAGCATATGGTCAATTCACATAAACGAATGAAGGAATTAAATATAGGAGACTTGTCATGGTTAAACTTAGACCTGAAAGGTTCTCACCGAGAACTATGAAGAAACTGCACGCCCGAAGAGCTGGACCTTTCAAAGTATTAAAGAGAGTTAGACCTAATGCATATGTGTTAGAGTTACCACCAGATTATGGTATTAGTTCAACATTTAATATTTCTGATATGAAAGAATACAAAGAGTCGGCATTAATTCCTAGTGAGCCTTTTGGATCTTACCCAGCCTTTGAGAGTGAAACCCTACCAGAGTATCCATCAGCAATTCAGTTAGAGCAAAAAGATAGGATTGAACGTATCTTGAATGACCAGGTAATTACCACCAGAAATAAGGGCTATCAACGTTATCTGGTTCGATGGCAAGGAAGACAGAACTCGAGGATTCCTAGATCACCCAAGAGGATCTGCAGCAAATCGATCCAGACCTGCTAGAAAGGTACGTATCAAAGTCAGACCAGTCCTTACTCGACAGGGTCGAGTTCATCCCATCCCAAGAGAATTGGTGTGGACACCAAAGTTCTAAGAGGCTTCGATCTAATTCAGTATGGCTTTAATTCTTTTATGTGTCCTGTAAATAGAGTAATAATTTTACTTCTTTAAATTTAAGTCATGTAATTAAAGTTGGTTTATTTCAATTTGAGTTCTTGAGTCCAAGTAAGGTCAAATTGGTTTGTATTTAGTGAGTTTAGTAGTTGGATCCACGAGAGGTATGGAATTAGGTTCAAGGTAAGCAAGTGAGCTTGAAGATTGGATGCATTCAACCACTCCAACAAATCAATCCAAGATGGATGCCATTTCAGCAAACATTGTTGGGTGCCATGTCAACCTCTTGGTGTACCTCATCAAGCCACATCACCAAGAAGAATTCAAATTCAAAGGAGCCGTCCACTTCTCTCTCCTTTTTTTAAGCTTAGTTATAAGTTGTTTCAACCTAACCACCCTTATAGCTAGCTTAGGTTGCAATTTCCCATGAAAAGCTCTATGTAATTCGAATTTTCAAAAGTTCCTTGGAGGCTTATAAATACTACTCCAAGCTCTCTTGTAAAGACAATTGATGATGAGGAAAGTTGAGTTTATTTTTTTCTATTTGTGTTGGTAAATGTCCTCCGAGAGGGAGTGGGTGAGAAGCCCTTAGCTATTGTTTATTTTCTTCCATTTGTGTTGGCAAATGTCTTTCAAGAGGGAGTGGGTGAGAGGCCCTTAGCTACTTTAAGAAAGTCATCTCCATGCCAAGATCTATTAGCCATTCTTCATCCCATCCTATCTTCTAAGGTGCAAGAAGACTCCACAAAGAAGGCCGGCCAAGCTATCTCAAATCCGCCAAGATCTTCGAGAATTTAGGTTCCAAAGAAGAAGGTCTTCCGTGATAAGAAACTGATATAAGAAGTTCTGCAACTAGAGGAATCTCCTTGTCATCCAAGAACTTCATCTTTCAATATTTTTGATCTGAATATTAAAATAACTAAGCCCTAGCTGTGTGGTTTCTTAGCCACAAAGATCTCTCTTTACTATTTTGAAGGATTCTCCTCCAAGTAGTTTAACATGCAAATCCCTTCATAAAAATTTTTGCTCTTTTACATGAAAATGTAGCCTAGCTTCATTTCTTTTTCATTTAGTTATTACTATCTTCTCCTAGATTGCATTATTTCACTTCATCTCTCATCAGATAGCTATTGCAGGCTGTGGCTGATCGTTACAGCGCTTGCCAGATATGTCCTCCATGCCATTCTTTCGTTGTCCTGTGCGAAAGGTGATGAATGGTAAAGTCATGCACGTGGGCTCCATAAGGTGACTGCTGGGACACTGCTTGAGAGTTTTTTGCTAACACAAACCGGGTGGCCGGAATCCATGCACGTAGCTTCTGGACCCATGCATGCAGGACATGAGCTGCGGGAGCTGGCGCTGAGTCCCGAGGCTGGGACAACCTCAGGAGATGACCGAAGCTGGAGCACGAGTCGGTGATGTGGATTTGTGATGGATCCGAAGTCAAAATAGAGCCAGAGAAGGGAGTTAAGCTAGTTGCCTGGGGCTGAGAGCAGAGGTTGGGAGCCCGGGGCCGAGCTCGGGAGCCGGGAATGGCCGTCGGAGAAGACCGAAGGGACCGGCCCGAAGGATGGCCGGGAGCACCCAGAGCAAGGCTAAGTCGCCGCCAGAACAGAGTCAAAGCAAGTTGTCGGCCATCCAGGATAGTGGATGAATCGAGAGCAGAGCCCGGGACTGGGAGAAGAACTGGAGCTGGGTGGCAGCTAGGAGTAGCGCTGAAGCCGGAAGTCGGAGTTGGGACCATCCGTGGAGTTGGCTGGGACTGTGGTGGATCCAGGACGAAGCCATAGCCCGAGTGCCGGGACCATCTATCCTAGGAGCAAGGAGTTAGCACCGAGAGTTTGGGATGTAACCAGGACTATTGTCTGGAAGAAGGAGGTGCTTGGGAGCAGAGAGCTGGTGGCCACTCATGGCTAGGAGCAGAGCGATCGGGGACAACCGAAGGCCGGAGCAGGGTTCAATTGGAACGGAGATAGGAGAGGTCCGAGCTGGGACGAAGGCAGGGGAACCGAGACGAAACCAGAAGCATCCGGCTCTGTTCCTTGATCCGGCATGACGCTCGGGACTCCTCGTGGCCAAGGAAAGAGGTCGAGGCCGATGGGAAGAGACCGAGGGCCGAGACCGATGGGCTCTCAGCTCTGTCTGAAGCTGGGGACTCCTGGGGTTCGAAGGGAAGGGGCCGAGGGCCGAGGCCGACGGGCAGAGACCGAGGGCGGAGGCCGACAGGCTCTCGACCCTGCCTAAAGCTGGGACTCCTCGCGTCGGAAGGGAAGAGGCCGAGGAACGAGGCCGATGGGAAGAGGCCTCTGCTTGTAACTCCCCCATCTTTTGGACTTGGCTGCTAGTGCCGGACCGGGACGCCCACAGGGGAGTTGTCCAAGAGTGGACTCAGGGGAGAGGTCGGACCTCTGGTGCTGGACCAGGACGGTCCACAGAAGAAGATGGCATCGGTGTGCCAGTGATAACGTGAAGGGCTGACCTCGGGGGCCGCTGTACATGCCTTTTGTCAGGACGAATGTTAAAGATGTGGGAAGGCCGAGGCCGAGTCCATCGCTCGAGTCCAGACATGGCCGAGGCCAACATCAGCATCAATGGCCGAGTAGAGGCCGAGGCCAACGGCCGACTTCTGTGGCCGAGTCCAATGGTCGACTTCAGAAATGACTGATCCGATTCTGATGGAGCCAATTGATCCTATAAAAAATAAAATTTTTGGATAGCCCATCTTGACAATGGCGTCGGTCTCAACATTGGCCATGTCCCATCTCGATCTTGGCAACGACCGTGGCCCACTTCGACCTCAACGTCCGCGACGGCCCACCTCGGCAATCGGCCTCGCCCCGCTCAGTTATCTTGGCTCCAAGGCCGATGGCTTCATGACCGACGGCTCCAAGACCGACGGCCCTAAAGGCCGACACCTCCAAGACCGACGGCCCCAAAGGCCGACACCTCCAAGGCCAACGGCCCCAAAGGCCGACACCTCCAAGACCGACAGTCCCAAAGGCCAACACCTCCAAGACCGACGGCCCCAAAGGCCGACACCTCCAAGGCCGATACCTCCAAGGCCGGCACCTCCAAGCTAGGCGGCCCCGGCACCTTCCCAAGCGGCCCGGTATCTTCCTAGTCGGCCCCCTACGTCTCCAAGCTAGGCGGCCCCGACACCTCCCAGTCGATCCCGGCCTCTTCCTAGCTGGCCCCCTACGTCTCCAAGCTAGGCGGCCCCGGCACCTCCCAGTCGGCCCCAGCATCTTCCTAGCCGGCCCCCTGCGTCCCCAAGCTAGGCGGCCCTGGCACCTCCCAGTCGGCCCCAGCACTCTCCTAGCCGGCCCCCGTGTCACACCCCTAGAATTCACAGCGCATATCTCCCACTTTTTTCCTTAAAGTGGTCTTCCAAAGGTGTGCGGCGCTAAGGCTGCGCCCGCCTTAGCCAGCCTTCCATCCAGTAGTGCTTCCAATCCTCTTCGAGCCACGTCCAAGAACCTCTATTTCCGGATCTAGGATCAGCTCTTTTAGAGATCTTCTTGCTGGTTAGCTGGGCTACGCTCACCCAGCTTTCTTCCACAAGGTTCAGCCTCCATGCACACACCTTCAAGGCTTACAATGGAACGGGAAAAGACTTTCATTCCAACACACTTGGATTACAGCTACCTTCCTCCAAGAAGGCACACGACTCCCTCAAGAATCCCACCCGGATCCTCTCCACAAGAATCGCCTCTCTTCCCTTTCTGAATAATTAGCCTCCCTCTCTTTACATCCAAGCCGCCCCCCCATATATAATGGATTATGGGACTTCAATTGGACTGCACACATGTACACGGTTCAGCCTCACATGCTTAGCTCACACGCCTAGCACCATCTCACTAAACCTCATCTAACTTAGGTTATCAAACCCTCTTGACTGTTTGCAACCAGCCACTATGTTAGATTACATGTGCTTTGCTAATCACTTCAGCTATGCGCATCGTTCTGCGCATGCCTAGCTTGCACGCTGCTCCGGCGCAAACTAGCGTCCGCCCGATCCTACACTTTCGTCTCGGTCCGTCTCGCTCCGCATAGCTCACTCATCAACATGCCCGCACGCACCGTACAGTGTCCCGCACACCGCGTCACCTCTGCACTTGCGCCCAGCACATGTCACGTCCAGTCTCGCGTGCGCCCACGCCTGTCGTGTCCGACCTACGCACTCGCTCGCCTGGCCCGCTCGCCTGTGCTGCGTCCGGTCTGGGTCACGAACCTCAACTCAATCATGCACGCTCGCTGCACACTGCTGCCCAGTCTTGCTCATGCCTTGCCGACCCCGGCACTCGCCCCATTCGGCCTTGGGCTCATCTTAGTAGCGGCCCACCTCGACCTCGGCATCGGCAACAACCCACCTCGGTCTTGGTGTCGGTCTTGGCGTCGGCGTCGGCCTTGGCAACGGCGTCGACTTCGGCATCGGCCTCGGCCCATCTCCACCGCTGCCAATCTCATCCGTACTCGGCCCTGCGGATGCGTGCACATGCGCGATGTCAGGGTGGTGACACTCGGCGTCTCCAAGCTAGGTAGCCCCGGCACCTCCCAGTCGGCCCCGGCATCTTCCTAGCCAGCCCCCTGCGTCCCCAAGCTAGGTGGCCCCGGCACCTTCCAGTCGGCCCCGGCACTCTCCTAGCCGGCCCCCGGTGTCTCCAAGCCCGCCGAGTCGGCCCCGGCCATTCCTAGCCGGTCCCTCTCAACCTCGGCATCTCAGAGCTCTCCAAGCCCGCCGAGTCTGCCCCGGCCATTCTTGGCCGGCCCTTCTCAGCCCCGGCGTCTCCAAGCCCGCCGAGTCAGCCCCGGCCGTTCCTGGTCGGCCCTTCTCGGCCCCGGCCCTTCCTGGTCGGCCCTTCTTGGCCCCGGCGTCTCTGAACCCACTGTGTCAGCCCCGGCCATTCCTGGCTGGCCCTCTCGGCCCCGGCATCTCCGAGCTCTCCAAGCCCGCCGAGTCGGCCCCGACCCTCCCTGGTCGGCCCTTCTCGGCCCCGGCATCTCCAAGCCCGCCGAGTCGGCCCCGGCCGTTCCTGGTCGGCCCTTCTCGGCCCCGGCCCTTCCTGGTCGGCCCTTCTTGGCCCCGGCGTCTCCGAACCCACTGTGTCAGCCCCGGCCATTCCTGGCCGGCCCCTCTCGGCCCCGGCATCTCCGAGCTCTCCAAGCCCGCCGAGTCGGCCCCGACCCTCCCTGGTCGGCCCTTCTCGGCCCCGGCGTCTCCAAGCCCGCCGAGTCGGCCCCGGCCCTTCCTGGTCGACCCTTCTCGGCCCCAGCGTCTCCAAGCCCGCCGAGTAGGCCCTGGCCATTCCTGGCCGGCCCCTCTCGGCCCCGGCGTCTCCAAGCCTGCCTAGTCGGCCCCGGCCGCCCCTGGCTAGCCAGATCCAGCCTCGACTCCCCCGGGAGGGTCAAGGTATCCCAGTTCTCCCCAGCATGGCCCCAGCGGTTCAAGAAACCGCCTCTCTGACTCGCACCGCCTGACAATGCCAGGTCCACCTACTACTGGCCACGTTGTTGATGGGACTAGACCCAACTACCCACAGCCCCGCTGGACAGCTGATGGGACTTAGCCCACCAACCGCCGCTTTCTCCCTTTCCGATGGGACAGGACCCACCAATCAGCGCAGATTCATGCACCTCCCAAGAACTCCACAGACAGTCCCTCCTCACGCAATCCCACGTGATCATGCCAGGGTCAACCCCTATAAAAAGGTGAATCCATCCAGTAAACAGGTATGTGCGATAATCCCCAAAATCGCTCCCTTAGCATTCAGGAAGGAATCCCTCCTCCGGAAGACCTCCTTTCTCATACTAAAAAGGGCTCACTCGAGCCCCTCTTTAGCTGTGACCTCAGTTGCTAACTTGGGCATCGGAGGGTCCCACCGGAGAACCCCCTCCGGTCCTAGAACTTTTCTGCAGGTAACCTAGTGAAGAAGAGCCTCCGTTCCCGACGTCTAGGAGAGGTGATTGAGTGTCATCAGATTGGCACGCCAGGAAGGGGGATAAGAAAAAGTAGCGAACGTTCCCCCTGCGCTACATCTCGGATGCCTCCGTCAGCTGTCCGGCAGGGCTCCCCCCACCAACTAGGCAGCATGAGGCCAATCCCCCTGCTACCAACCCTCCAGTTGCCTGCCCGCCGCCAGAGGCCGTTGATCAAACAGCGGAGCGGCTGGCGACTCTTTCCCAGCAAGTCCAGAATCTCACCGCCATGGTCCACGGGCTCTAGCAACAACAGTCCGTGGCCACTCAGCACCAAAAACCGACTCCGCGTCGGCACCAAAGACCGACTCCGCATCGGCAACAAAGACCAACTCCACATCGGCACCAAAGACCGGCTCCGCATCGGCACCAAAGACCGGCTCCGCGTCGGCACCAAAGACCGACTCCGCGTCGGCAACAAAGACTGACTCTGCGTTGGCACCAAAGATCGGCTCCATGTCGGCACCAAAGACCGGCTCCGCTTCAGCACCAAAGACCGACTCCGCGTCGGCAACAAAGACCGACTCCGCAACGGCACCAAAGATCGGCCCCGCGTCGGCACCTCAAGACCGGCTCCATGTCGGCACCCTCAAGCTCAAGACCTGCGGATTCCAATCAACATAGTTTCCTAGGGGGCAGGTCATCAACCCCGCAGAAGGAGACCAATTTCTTTTAAGAAAAAAAAAACTCTCAAGCCTGTAATCGACGTCGACACCGAACACGACGCAAAGGCAAATAGCTACAAAAAAGCTAAGTATACTACACTTTGAGAAAAAAAGTTTATTTTCATTAGTGTCTGAATGCATTACAGGAAAACCAACAAAACAAACCATTCAAAAGGCTCTCGTCGGTTCTGCGATTAGAAGGTCACCCTCGGGCCGGCCGCGAAACCCCTGTGGCGGTTCAAGACCTATGGTTCCAGCGACCTCGAGTCACCCCTCGGGCCGGCCACGAAACCCTCGAGGCAGTTCCGAAGGAGCTCGACGGCATTGCGGCTAACGGGACACCACTCGGTCTGGCTAGCATACGCCCCTGATCGGTTCAAGTCCTTAACAGCCCGTACCCGCTTGAGTCACCTCTCGGACCAGCACACAAACACCCAAGGTGGTTCCGAAGGAGCTTGACGGCATCGCAGCTAACGGGACACCACTCGGTCTGGCTAGCATATGCCCCCGAGTCGGTTCAAGTCCCTAACAGCCCATACCCGCTCGAGTCACCTCTCGAACCAGCACATAAACACAAGAGGCAATTTTATTTTAGCCCCCGCGGCTCTATTTCTGCTCCGGTAATTTTATCTCAGCCTCATCAGCTTTATCTCTGCCTCAGCGGCATCATTGCAGCCTCATCGGCTTTATCTCTGCCTCAGCGGCATTATTGCAGCCTCAACGGCTTTATCTCAGCCTCAGCGGCATCATTGCTGCCTCCACGGCTCTATTTCTGCTTCAACAATTTTATCTCAGCCTCAGTGGCATTATCACAACCTCCACGGCTCTATTTCTGCTTCGGCAATTTTGCCACGCCCTCAGCTAGCCAAAGAAGGCATGAAGACGTCCATACAAGGCAGCACAAGAGGATAGGGGTTTCCCCACCTAGAAGGAATCATGGTTTAGTTAACATGAAAGAGCAGAGGCCAAGGTAAAAGTTCTACACTCCTTTCGCTTAGCTGATGTGGGGCACGCAAGCTCAAGGAGTGTGGGGGGCATTTGATGGGGCCAGTTGACCCATGAAAATAAAATTTTTGGACGGCCCACCTTGACAACGGCGTCGGACTCAACGTTGGCCGCATCCCACCTCGATCTTGGTGTCAGCCACGGCCCACTTCGACCTCAACGTCCGCGACGGCCCACCTCGGCAATCGGCCTCGCCCCGCTCGGTCACCTTGGGTCCAAGGTCGACGGCTCCATGACCGACGACTCCAAGACCGACGGCCCCAAAGGCCGACACCTCCAAGACCGACGGCCCCAAAGGCCGACACCTCTAAGGCCAATGGCCCCAAAGGCCGGCACCTCCAAGACCGACGGCCCTAAAGGCCGACACATCCAAGGCCGGCACCTCCAAGCTAGGCGGTCCCGGCACTTCCCGGCCGGCCCCGGCACCTTCCCAAGCGGCCCGGCATCTTCCTAGCCGGCCCCCTACGTCTCCAAGCTAGGCGGCCCCGGCACCTCCCAGTCGGCCCCGGCCTCTTCCTAGCCGGCCCTCTACGTCTCCAAGCTAGGCAGCCCCGGCACCTCCCAGTCGGCCCCGGCACTCTCCTAGCCGGCCCCCGGCGTCTCCAAGCTAGGCGGCACCGGCACCTCTCAGTCGGCCCCGGCATCTTCCTAGCCGGCCCCCTGCGTCCCTAAGCTAGGCGGCCCCGGCACCTCCCAGTCGACCCCGGTACTCTCCTAGCCGGCCCCCGGCATCTCCAAGCCCGCCGAGTCGGCCCTGGCCATTCCTGGCCGGCCCCTCTCGGCCCCGGCATCTTCAAGCCCGCCGAGTTGGCCCTGGCCATTCTTGGCCGGCCCTTCTCGGCCCCGGCATCTCCAAACCCGCCGAGTCGGCCCCGGCCATTCCTGGCCGGCCCCTCTCGGCCCCAGCATCTCTGAGCTCTCCAAGCCCGCCGAGTCTGCCCCGGCCATTCCTGGCCGGCCCTTCTCGGCCCCGACGTCTCCAAGCCCGCTGAGTTGGCTCCGGCCCTTCTTGGTCGGCCCTTCTCGGCCCCGGCCCTTCCTGGTCAGCCCTTCTCGGCCCCGGCGTCTCCGAACCCGACGAATTGGCCCCGGCCATTCCTGGCCGGCCCCTCTCGGCCCCGGCATCTCCGAGCTCTCCAAGCCCACCGAGTCGGCCCCGACCCTCCCTGGTCGGCCCTTCTCGGCCCCGGCGTCTCCAAGCCCGCCGAGTCAGCCCCGGCCTTTCCTGGTCGGCCCTTCTTGGCCCCGGCGTCTCCAAGCCCGCCGAGTCGGCCCCAGCCATTCCTGGCCGACTCCTCTCAGCCCCGGCATCTCCAAGCCCGCCGAGTCGGCCCCGACCATTCTTGGCTGGCCCCTCTCGGCCCCGACGTCTCCAAGCCCGCCTAGTCGGCCCCGGCCGCCCCTAACCAGCCTGGTCCAGCCTCGACTCTTCCGGGAGGGTCAAGGTGTCCCAGTTCTCCCTAGCATGGCCCCAGCGGTTCAAGAAATTGCCTCTCTGACTCGCACCGCCTGACAATGCCAGGTCCACCTACTACTGGCCACGTTGTTAATGGGACTAGACCCAACTACCCAATAGCCCCGTTGGACAGCTGATGGGACTTAGCCCATCAACCGCTGCTTTCTCCCTTTCCGATGGGACAGGACCCACCAACCAGCGCAGATTCATGCACCTCCCAAGAACTCCGTAGATATTCCCTCCTCATGCAATCCCACGTGATCATGCCAGGGTCAACCCCTATAAAAAGGTGAATCCATCCAGTAAACAGGTATGCGCGATAATCCCCAAAATTGCTGCCTTAGCATTCAGGAAGGAATCCCTCCTCTGGAAGACATCCTTTCTCATACTAAAAATGGCTCACTCGAGCCCCTCTTCAGCTATGACCTCAGTTGCTAACTTGGACGTTGGAGGGTCCCACCGGAGAACCCCCTCCGGTCCTGGGACTTTTCTGCAGGTAACCTAGTGAAGAAGAGCCTCCGTTCCCGACGTCCAGGAGAGGTGATTGAGCGTCATTAGATCCTAGTGAGATTACCATTGCTCATAAGGCCTATTGGCCCTATCAGGAAGTATCTTGTTTTACCAGTTGACCTCCCATTAGAATTTCAAATGATTCCACCGAGTTTTTTGGGGGGTTAAGGTTGAGTCCCATAATCACCATAAGCAGTTCTCTCTTTTCTTTTTTCTGTTGAGTTTTTGATAAATTCTGTTCTCTAAGAACATTAGGAAGCATTAAAGGTTCATGATATCATTAACATTATATTTTTCAGTCAAACAATATAGCAAGCAACTTAACAAAACAAGCTTTCACTGATCACTATCGTGGACTCCATCAGATTATCAGC
Organism: Calamus simplicifolius; assembly: GCA_900491605.1. Classification (NCBI taxonomy): domain Eukaryota; kingdom Viridiplantae; phylum Streptophyta; class Magnoliopsida; order Arecales; family Arecaceae; genus Calamus; species Calamus simplicifolius. Next base: position 496,411 of record UESW01003928.1, read on the forward strand.
ATTACAACTGATGATGCCAAGTCACCTTCCTCACACGTCGGGGAAGACGGACGTCCTTCTCCTCGGAGCCCTACAAGAAAAGTCCCCGGAGACCGGCGATACCGGTAGAGACCCTCCGACGATCAAGTCAGTCACTTGGGTTCAGACAAAGAACCGCTCAGCGAAAAAGAACTGAGGCGGTTAGGGTTTTGCTGGGAGGAAGAAAGCTTAGAAAACTAGAGTTCAGATCCCTACTTACAGTGCGAGCACATGCTTTTATACCTATCCGAATATCCTATCTCACTGTTTCGGAAGATCACAGTCATACCATCTCTGTGCGTGCCAGAGACATCCATACTGCTTGCCATCGTGACGTCCTACGTGTCCAACAGCCGCGAAGGCATTCAGTGCGCACCGTCGGATGATATGACCGAGCACAGTCGCAAGTGGAAGCGAAACGTACGCCATAGTGAGGCATGGCCATGCACAGGGACATGCAATGCACCATACGCCATTATGAGGTATGGCCCTCCGTAACGGGGTGCAATCACGGGCGTACGGAGAGTCACGTGGGTGCGCCGTGCAGCCCGAAGTCGCCATTTCCTTTGACGATTGAACTGCATGCCAATCGCTGATGACCTCACCCTGAGACCGTAAGGGGTCCCGGGGGTGGGGAGATGCCAGTGCACCCTGAGACCGGAAGGGGTCTTGGGGCCAAGAGATGATGACCCCACCCCGAGACCGGAAGGAGTCCCGGGGGTGGAGAAATGCCGGTGCACCCCGAGACCGGAAGGGGTCTCGGGGCCAAGAGATGATGACCCCTCCCCGAGACCGGAAGGGGTTCCGGGGGTGGGGAAATGCTGGTGCACCCAAGACCGGTGGGGTCTCGGGGCCAAGAGATGATGACCCATCCTGAGACCGGAAGGGGTCCCGAGGGTGGGGAAATGCTGGTGCACCCCGAGACCGGAAGGGGTCTCGGGGCCAAGAGATGATGACCCCAGCCCGAGACCGGAAGGGATCCCGGGGGTGGGAAAATGCCGGTGCACCCCGAGACCGGAAGGGGTCTCGGGGCCAAGAGATGATGACCCCACCCCGAGACCGAAAGGGGTCCCGGGGGTGGGGAAATGCCGGTGCACCCCGAGACCGGAAGGGGTCTCGGGGGTCAAGAGATGATGATGACCCCACCCCGAGACCGGAAGGGGTTTCGGGGGTGGAAAAATGCCAGTGCACCCCGAGACCGGAAGGGGTCTCGAGGTCAAGAGATGATGACCCCACCCCGAGACCGGAAGGGGTCCCGGGGGTGGAAAAATGCCGGTGCACCCCGAGACCGGAAGGGGTCTCGGGGGTGGAGAAATGCCGGTGCACCCCAAGACCAGAAGGGGTCTCGGGGTCAAGAGATGATGACCCCACCCCGAGATCGGAAGGGGTCCCGGGGGTGGGGAAATGCCGGTGCACCCCGAGACCGGAAGGGGTCTCGGGGTCAAGAGATGATGACCCCACCCCGAGACCGGAAGGGGTCCCGGGGGTGGGAAAATGCCGGTGCACCCCGAGACCGGAAGGGGTCTCGGGGCCAAGAGATGATGACTCCACCCCGGGACCGGAAGGGGTCCCGGGGGTGGGGAAATGCTGGTGCACCCCGAGACCGAAAGGGGTCTCGTGGTCAAGAGATGATAACCCCACCCCGAGACCGGAAGGGGTCCCAGAGGTGGAGAAATGCCGATGCACCCCGAGACCGGAAGGGGTCTCGGGGTAATTAATCGTTGTTACCTTTTATCCTGACGACGCGGGATCAGTCATATCAGATGCCCCCTCACCCCTGGGGCAAAGCGGGTCCCACCGTTGAGGCGCAAGGGGTGTTCTCCATGTGGCTGATCCCCGTCCTCATCTTTTATGCGGGCGGCCTAGGGAATGTAAGGAGGCGGCCCTCCGTACGCTATGCCCGCCACGATCAGCCTCGAGAGAGAGAACTGGCTCTTCGAAGTTTGCGCGAAAAGCCGCATCATCATTACCTTTCCTTACGGCGACATCAGCAGGGTCCCACCATTGGCCTGGGGCATGCCGCGCCACGCGCTGGGGCGTCCCTCGAGGTGAGCCAGCCTATGGCAAGGGCCATGTGGTCGACGAGACATGGCGGGATGATTTGAAAACTTGCTAAAGCCAAGCGGGGAGTTGAATTGATGCCATACTGCTTCTCTTGTCATCGTCTTCTTCTGCGCCTACGCTCCGACCTCCCCTGCAACCTGCGGGCCTGCGTCTGGTTTCCTCCCTTCCAGGTCAGCTCTTCCCCCATCCTAGACTTCTGTCCCTCTGCTCATGAGTTCTCCTTCCTGGACCTCGGAGGACGATTCTGAGGATCGTCCTCCTTCCGAAAGGTACCGTACCTCTCCTGCTCCTTCCCCTTCGATTGAGTGGTCCTCTGATTCAGAGGACCACGTCCCCCTGGCCCGGTGATGGGCCACCGGTGGAGCCCCATCGAGGGGCCGTCGGTCGGAGGCCGGTGCCTCCTCGACGGTGAAGGGGTCCTCAGAGGGGATGGCCTCCACGATGACGCGGCTGGATTTGGAAAAAATCTGCGCCCGTTATCAGGTCCCTCGGGATGTTGAGCTTTTCCTGCCAACTCCCGACGATAGGGTCATTTCCTCTCGACCCGGTCGGGTGGCCCTCTATGAGATCTGCCTAAAGGCAGGTCTCCGCCCACCCTTTCTGCCCTTTTTTGTCAACCTCCTTAACTACTATTCCTTGGCCCCCTCTTAATTAGTTCCAAACTCCTATCACGTCATCTGTGCCTTTGTCATCCTTTGCTATCGCCTGAACATTACCCCCCGAATCAGCCTTTTTCGATCTTTCTATACCCTTCAGGCTCAAAAGGGCTGGTGGCTATTTCTGCCCCGACCCAATCGGGTCCTAAAACTCCTCCTTCCTTCCTCAATTAAGGGATGGAAATCCTGTTTCTTTTTTACGAATGTTGACCAAGTCAGGCCCCAGTGGGGGGACCCCGACCTCCGGGGGAACACCGTCGCCGTCCACCCTGGGGACGGGAGGCGTTGGGGCTGTTGTTGGCCGCCGAGATCCCCCGATACACCCTGTTGCTGTCGGAGGATAACCTGGAGTCAGCGGGTCTCATCTCCCACCGGATAAGTCTTCTCCATCCTTAGCCAAAAATTTCGCTTCTCTCCCCCTCTCTTTCCCTTTTTTTTTTTAAAGCTCGACTGATGCCGTGCAGCCATGAAGATACCGACGGCAAAACTGCTGAGGGCTGCCTCTAAGAAGAGGGCCCGGAAGGACCATCCAGGGGTCAGCAGGCCCAGCCCCGAAGCGCCCGATGGCTCGGGCCTCCCCACCGGCTCAAGTCTCCCCACCCCGGCTCCGCAAGATGTCCCGGCTGTTCCGGAGGTTGACCTCACGGCCGACACTCCACTAGGGATGGGGACAAACGCGGGAGTCGCCGTTGAGGAGCCAGCCGCAGAGGGGCCCATACTGACCGAAGAGCCCCCGGCTCCTGGGGGACCGACCCCGCCGGATGCCACCAGGGATTGGGGAGAGGGACCATCTGGTCCCGTGAGTCCACCCCCCGAGGGGTCGTCCAGGAGTGGCCCACGCACCGAACCGGGGCCACCCCGAGACTCCCTGAACGATGGTTGCTGGGCTGAGCGAGTCCTGGGCCCGATCTTTGTTCCCGAGATCCTGGAGGACCTCTGTCACCAGAAAGCGAGCGCGTTCTTCCAGGACTCCTATGCTGCTGTCGTTAGGGTAAGCGATCTTCTCGCCCTTTACCTTTTACCCTTTTCCTTCAGCTGACCTGGGGCTCACGCGTGCAGATTGCACACTCCCTGAAGGCCACCAGGGAGGTAATTCACGGGGAGAAGGTATTTCTACGGGAGACGCAGAAAGAGGTTGAGGAGGCTCAGCGCCGCGCAGAGGCGGCCGAGAAGGCGCTGGAGGAGGTAACCCACAGAGAGAAGGTCCTTCTGCAGAAGATGCAGAAAGAGGTTGAGGAGGCTCAACGCCACGCAGAGGCGGCCGAGAAGGCGCTGGAGTCGGCAAGAAGCGCCTGGGCGAGCGAGGTAAAGGCCGCCGAGAGCCGGGTGGAGATTGAAGCCAACCGTGCATGCGCAGAGCTCCTCCAAATGACGAAGGCTGAAAATGATGTAATGGCCAGGGACATGCATATCTCTGAGCTAACCTCAGCCCTCCAGGAGGCCGAAGGTCGAGCAGGCGCGGCGACAGAAGAGGCGCGATCGGCGAAAGAGGAAACCAGCCGGTCCAAAGAGGAGGTGAGCCGCGCCCAGGAGGCCGAAAGGGCTGCAACAGAAGCCCTTGCTGCAGAGAAGGTCCGGGCCGCTGGGCTCATAGAGGAGTACAAGACGTCCGGGCGCTTCACTGACGACCTGGCCGAAGCCTCGACGGCCGTATTCCTCGACGGGTTCCAGCATGGCAAGGAGAAGGTGGCCAGGGACCTGAACTTCCCCCAGGCCCTGGAGGTTGAGCTGGAGCATTTGTTTGATTTGGCCCCTTCTGATGATGAGCCCGCACCGGCAGAGCCGTGAGCTCGCACTCTTGTTGTTTTGTTCTTTCTTTTTTACAAGTCCGACAATGTCAGCATTTTGTAGTCCCTTCCAATTAATGAAAATATTCTTCAAGATGCATTGTATCTTATCATGAACTTCGTCGATTGACAACACGCAGCCCTGTGGTCCCATTAGTTCCGATAGCACCGGGGGACAACTCTCAACTCGAGTTATTTCGCCCCAGCTGTTTAGACCCGAAAGTTAAGGCCGGGGAGGGTAGGTTTTTCAGAGCAAAAACGCCGGCAGTCAGAGGTTAGGTAGACGGGCTCCTCGAGGCCATCGGTGCAACGCCCTGCCGAGTGTTGGACCTTGTACTAAATAGGCGCGCAGCTTTTGGCGCCTACGGGGGTCGGCTTTTATCTGACCGGCGGGACTCTGTGCTGTCGGGCGTCGGGCTTTAAGCACAGCAAGCTCGAAGTTTCTTGTGCCGTCTGAGGCAGGGCTTGATGCCTGGCCGGTGCGGGGCTTTAAGTGCCGACGGGTGTCGGGCTTCGGTTGCTGAGAGACGATGGTACACCGCTCTGCCAGTGGTACACTGGGCTTTATGCCTAGCTAGTGCAGGGCTTTAAGTGCCGATGGGTGTCGAGCTTTGGTTGCTGAGAGATGGTGGTACACCGCTCTGCCAGTGGTACACTGGGCTTTATGCCTGGCTGATGCAGGGCTTTGGTGCTGACCAGGGTCGGGCTTTTGTTGCTGAGAGATGGTGGTACACCGCTCTGCCAGTGGTACTCTGGGCTTTATGTCTGGCTGGTGCAGGGCTTTGGTGCCGACCAGGGTCGGGCTTTCGTTGCTGAGAGCTGGTGGTACACCGCTCTGCCAGTGGTACACTGGGCTTTATGCCTGGCTGGTACAGGGCTTTGGTGCCGACCAGGGTCGGGCTTTCATTGCTGAGAGCCGGTGGTACACCGCTCTGCCAGTGGTACACTGGGCTTTATGCCTGGCTGGTGCAGGGCTTTGGTGCCGACCAGGGTCGGGCTTTCGTTGCTGAAAGTCGGTGGTACACTGCTCTGCCAGTGGTACACTGGGCTTTATGCCTGGCTGGTGCAGGGCTTTGGTGCCGACCAGGGTCGGGCTTTCGTTGCTGAGAGCCGATGGTACACCGCTCTGCCAGTGGTACACTGGGCTTTATGCCTGGCTGGTGCAGGGCTTTGGTGCTGACCAAGGTCAGGCTTTCGTTGCTGAGAGCCAGTGGTACACCGCTCTGCCAGTGGTACACTGGGCTTTATGCCTGGCTGGTGCAGGGCTTTGGTGCCGACCAAGGTCGGGCTTTCGTTGCTGAGAGCCAGTGGTACACCGCTCTGCCAGTGGTACACTGGGCTTTATGCCTGGCTGGTGCAGGGCTTTGGTGTCGACCAGGGTCGGGCTTTCGTTGCTGAGAGCCGGTGGTACATCGCTCTGCCAGTGGTACACTGGGCTTTATGCCTGGCTGGTGCAGGGCTTTGGTGCCGACCAGGGTCGGGCTTTCATTGCTAAGAGCCGGTGGTACATCGCTCTGCCAGTGGTACACTGGGCTTTATGCCTGGCTGGTGCAGGGCTTTGGTGCCGACCAGGGTCGAACTTTCGTTGCTGAGAGCCGGTGGTACACCGCTCTGCCAGTGGTACACTGGGCTTTATGCCTAGCTGGTGTAGGGCTTTGGTGCCGACCAGGGTCGGGCTTTCGTTGCTGAGAGCCGGTGGTACACTGCTCTGCCAGTGGTACATTGGGCTTTATGCCTGGCTGGTGCAGGGCTTTGGTGCCGACCAGGGTCGGGCTTTCATTGCTGAGAGCCGGTGGTACACCGCTCTGCCAGTGGTACACTGGGCTTTATGCCTGGCTGGTGCAGGGCTTTGGTGCCGACCAGGGTTGGGCTTTCGTTGCTGAGAGCCGGTGGTACACCGCTCTGCCAGTGGTACACTGGGCTTATGCCTGGCTGGTGTAGGGCTTTGGTGCCGACCAGGGTCGGGCTTTCGTTGCTGAGAGCCGATGGTACACCGCTCTGCCAGTGGTACACTGGGCTTTATGCCTGGCTGGTGCAGGGCTTTGGTGCCGACCAAGGTCGAGCTTTCGTTACTGAGAGCCGGTGGTACACCGCTCTGCCAGTAGTACACTGGGCTTTATGTCTGGCTGGTGCAGGGCTTTGGTGCTGACCAGGGTCGGGCTTTCGTTGCTGAGAGCCGGTGGTACACCGCTCTGCCAGTGGTATACTGGGCTTTATGCCTGGCTGGTGCAGGGCTTTGGTGCCGACCAGGGTCGGGCTTTTCTGTGGAAAGATTTCAGTAGCTAAAATCGAATCTCGTTAATATTGAATGGGGGGTGAAAACCCAAATGAACACAGGGGTGATACTTAACATGAGATGAGGAATACATTACTGATAATACCGACGAAGGTTATCTGCATTCCATGTTCTTGGGAGGGGCATCCCATCAAGTTCTTCAATTTTATAAGCTCTGTGGTAGAGTGTTTCGGCGATCCGGTAAGGCCCTTCCCAATTTGGGGCTAGCTTGCCTCCCTCAGCTGGCTTCGAGACCTCGGCCCGTCGAAGGACCAGATCTCCTGGCAGGAATGTCTGGGGGCGCACACGAGCATTGTAGTACCTTGCGGCCCGCTGCCAGTAGGCAGCCATTCGAAGCCGCGCCCGGTCCGCACCTCCTCCACCAGGTTGAGGTTGGCTCGCAGTTGGTCAGGGTTACCTTCCTCGCTGTATGCTTCCACCCGAGGGCTTGGTGCACCAACCTCTACCGGAATACAGCTTCAGAGCCAAATTCTAGGCTGAACGGCGTTTCGCCGGTGGGAGCCCGCGGCGTTGTGTGGTAGGCCCATAGCACGTTGGGGAGCTCCTCCACCCATCGCCCCTTGCAGCTATCTAGCCGAGATCTCAGCCCCTGGAGAATGATCCGATTAGTCACTTCGGCTGCCCCGTTGGTTTGAGGATGCCCGACGGAAGTGAACCTCTGACGGACACCCAGCTCAGAGCAGAACTCCCTGAACGGCGCGTTGTCAAATTGTTGGCCATTATCAGTGACTAACTTGTGCGGCAGTCCAAACCGCATATGATGGACTTCCAGAAGAAGGATCTCACTTTGCTTTCGGTAATCTTGGCCAAGGCCTCGCTTCAACCCACTTGGTGAAGTGATCCACCGCTACCAAGAGGAACTTTCGCTGTCCGGAGGCCGGGGGAATGGTCCCAGGATATCCATGCCCCACTGGGCGAAGGGCCAAGGTGCCACCAAGGGGGTCAGGTGAGACGTCGGCTATCGCTGGATATTAGCATGACGTTGACAGCTATCACATTTCTTAACAAGCTCAGCTGCGTCTTCCTTCATCGTCAGCCAGAAGTACCCTTGGCGCAGGGCCTTGTAGGCTAGAGCTCTGCCCCCCAGATGACTCCCGCATATACCTTCGTGGATCTCTCTGAGGATGTAATCTGATTCAACCGACCCCACACACCTGAGAACTGGGTATGAAAAGGATCTCCGATAAAGCTTCCCGTTCATCATCAAGAATCTCGGGGCCCTCCGCCTGAGCAGCTTGGCCTCAGTGGGGTTCTCAGGAGAGTACCGTCAGTCAAATACCTGATGTAGGCGTCCATCTAGGAGGGCTCTTGCTCCACCGGCAACGCTTCATCCACGGCTTCGGTGCTTGGGACTTGTAGGTGCTCCACATACGTCCTCCCCAACGTTCCGTCGGTCGAAGTGGCCAAACGGGACAATGCATCGGCCCTGGCATTCTCCGCTCTGGGGATATAGCTGACGTGGAAGTAAGAGAAACGAGATGCCTGGGACTGCACCTTGCTCAAGTATCAGGACATGGTTGGGTCCCTAGCTTCGTACTCCCCGATGATCTGTCCAGAAACAAGTTGAGAGTCCGTGAAGGCCCTCAAATGCCCAGCGCCTAGCCCCTCAGCTAACCTTATCCCCGCTAGCAAGGCTTCGTACTCCGCCTGATTATTAGTTGCTGGGAACTGGAATCTGAGAGCGTACTCCACTACGTCTCCCTCTGGCTCGCGAGAATGAGTCTGGCTCCGCTTCCTTGAGAGTTTGCCGCTCCATCCACATGCAGGATCCAGTCCTCTGCCTCCTCAGATGAGGGAGAGTCCACACACCCTCCGGTCGCACCCCCTCCATATCCCTCTCGGTCCAGGAACACTCGACCAGGAAATCCGCCAACACCTGAGATTTCATGGCTGACCTTGGCCGGATGGATAGATCGAACTCACTCAGCTTAATGGCCCACTTGGCCAGCCGACCGGAAGTGTCGGGGCGAGATAAGATAGCTCAAAGGGGCTGGTCCGTAAGCACCACGATGGGATGGCTTGGAAGTAAGGCCAGAGGCGCTGGGTAGAGACACCAAGGCGAAGATAATCTTCTCGGTTCTCGAATACCTGGTCTCGGCGTCATGGAGTACTTTGCTGGTGTAATAGACTGGCTTCTGGGCCCCGTCGGCATCCATGCGCACGAGTACGGAGCTGACGGCCTCGGGAGAAGTGGCCAGATATAAAAAGAGCTCCTCTCCATTTTAGGCTTGGACAATAGCGGAGGAGTGGAGAGAAACTGCTTCAACTCCTCAAAGGAGCCCTGACACTCTTTCGTCCATTCGAAGCCGTTGACCTTGTGCAGCGCCTTAAAGAAGGGCAGGTACCTCTCCGCCGACCTTGACATGAAACGACTCAAGGCCGCCACCCTCCCCGTTAGGCTGCACTTCCTTCTTATTGGCTGAGGGCCTCATCTCCAGGATAGCCCTAATCTTGTCGGGGTTGGCTTCGATCCCTCGCTGGGTCACCATAAAACCCAGGAACTTGCCTGCTGCTACTCCAAAGGCGCATTTGTGGGGGTTGAGCTTCATCCGATACCGACGTAAATTGTTGAAAGTCTCCTCGAGGTCAGCTACATGGTCCGCCGCATTGGTGCTCTTGGTCAGCATGTCATCCACATACCTTCATATTGCGCTCCAGCTGGTCCTCAAAGACCCTGTTCATTAATCTTTGATAAGTGGCCCCGGCGTTTTTCAATCCAAAAGGCATCACCCTGTAACAATAAATCCCCTTCTCTGTGATAAAGGAAGTTGCTTCTTCATCCGCCGGGCTCATCTTGATTTGGTTATACCCCGAGAACGCATCATGAAACTGAGAGTCTCATGCCCGAAGGTGGTATCTACCAGCTGGTCAATTCGGGGCAGCGAAAGCTGTCCTTGGGGCACGCCTTGTTGAGGTCGGTGAAATCCACGCACATCCTCCAGCTTCCGCTGGCCTTGCGAACCATTACGACATTTGCTAGCCAGTCCAGGTAACGCACCTCGCGGATGTGGCCAGCTGCCAGCAGCTTCCGCACCTCCTCATCAATGGCCTTATGTCGGTCAGGGGCAAAACTCCTTTTCTTCTACCTGACGGCCGGCACCCCGGCCGGATGTTAAGCTGGTGCATAATTACCTCCTCCGGAATCCCCGGCATGTCGGATGCTGACCATGCGAAGATGTCTGCGTTGACCCGCAGGAAGGTAAGGAGTCGGTCACGAGCTTCCTCCGGAAGTAATGCTCCAACCCGACCATCCGCGCGAGTCCTCCCCAAGGGGGAAAGTGAGCAGCCGCTCGGCCGGCTCCCCCCTTTTTTCCAAGTCTCGCGGGTCGAGCGCCTCAGGTGCCGGTGCAGGTGCCATCTCTTGAGGGCTAGGGGCCAAGTGATAACAAAGTGCCGGTAGATCCTGCTCTCCTCGCATCTCGCCGACCCCTCCGCTGGTTGGGAACCTCACGAGGAGCCGTTGGTGGATATGATGGCATCCAAGAGGTTGAGCCCAGGCCTCTCGAGGATCGCATTGTATGCGAGGGGCATACGAACCACCAAGAACTTCATGAGAACAGTGTTTTGGCACGGAGCCGTACCAGTCGTTACGGGAAGAGTGATTTCCCCTTCAACCTTCACGGAATCTCCTGTGAACCCCATCAAAGGCGTGGCGACAGGTCGAAGCAATCATGTGACAAGTTCATACGAACAAAGGCATCGTAGTTTAAAACATCTACGGAGCTCCCACTGTCAACTAAGATTCTTTTTACAGGGTGCTTAGCGATCATGGACACGACAACGCTATCATCATCCTATTTAGAACCCGTCCAAGTCCTTTTCGAAAAAAGGAATTACAGTCTCAGCTCCCCCCTCCCCCCTTTGTTTCTTCAACGGGCCTCCTGCCCCCCAGGAAATCATCGCCACCGTCTTCTCCGTCGGGGCGTTGTCGATCACTGGCGGCGAGGGCGCTGATGGGCCAGGGGCTCCCGGTTACTCCTCTGAACGAACTTTCCCAGGTGGCCCCGCTAATAAGGTCTTCAATAGCCTTCTTCAGCTGACGGCAATTGTCGGTGTCGTGGCCATGGTCCCGGTGGTAGCGGTAGTAGAGGTTCTTGTTCCGGGGATCTTCGGGTTGATGGGAGGAGGGCACTGCAGATAAGACTCCCCTTCAATCTCGAGCAGGATCTGAGATATTGGGGCGAGCAATGGGGTGTAGGGTCCGTCTCTCGGTGCAGGGGTCGAGGATGGTTGTCTGGCCGGCGAGGAGGCTCGGGCCTCCTGGGGGGACCTCTGCAGGCTCCGGCTGGGTCGGCTTCCTGGGGACACTCCCGCCAGCTTCGCGCCGGGAAAAGTCGCCTCGTCCGCCCGGATGTACTTCTGGGCCCGGATCAGGAGTTCGGAGTAAGAGCCCGGTGGCTTCTTGTCAAGAGAATACGCGAAGCGAGAAGGGCGGAGCCCCCGCTTCAAAGCCAGGGTAGCCACCGAGTCTTCCAGGTTGTAGACCTCCAGAGCTGCTTCTTTGAACCGGGCAACATAATCCCGCAAAGGCTCGCCATTCTTCTGCTGAACGGCAAAGAGACTGTCCGCCACCCTCGGGATCTTCCGGCAGGCGTCAAAATGGGCCAGGAAAGCCCTCTCCAACTGGCGGAAGGAGTCGATGCTTCGTGGCGGCAGACGAGAGTACCAAGCTCGCGCCTTCTTCAGAGTGGCCGGGAAAGCAACGCACATAAGTGAATCAGTGGCCCCCTGGACTTGCATGAGTACCTTATAGCTCTCCAAATGGTCCAGGGGGTCCGTGGTCCCGTCGTATGGATCTAGTTGAGGAAGGCGGAACCTGGTAGAGATGGGCTCCTCCATGATGCGGCGAGACAAGGGAGGCCGACTGTCGTAGTCTGTCTCTGGCAGGTGGGTGATCCGACGGCTAAGCTCCTCCAGCTTCTGATTACACTCCTCGAGTCGACGCTCGGCTCGACGAGGCATCCGGCCATCAAAAGAGCCCTCCCCCAAGATTCGGAAGAAGAACGAGGGCGGCGATGCCGGCGCGGGCGCTCCGCCTCCTTCCCGTGCCGCCGTTAGGAGAAACACTAGCGTGGCGAGAGGGAGACCGGGGTCTTTTAGAGGCTTCACGGTGGTGAGGCTTGGCCGGGGATCGGTGGCGACGATCCAGGAACCGGCGATCTCGGCGGGAGGAATGCTGGCTGGGTTGCACACCCCCGGAAGACGGGTTCAGCTCCGGCTGCTGCAAGGCCGCCTGCTGGTGCTGCAGGCCCTGAACCATCGCCGCCAAAGACTGGACCTGCGTGGCCAGGGCAGTGAGTCGATCTTCCTGGAGTTGTTGCGAGCAGGCGCGGGCGTCATTGCGGAGCAGAAGGCCCTGCTCCCCGGAGATGCAGAGGCTCCGAACACTGGATGCGAGAGCCGGGGGGGCCTCCGCGGGTGGACCGGCCCCGCAGCGCTGCCCCCCAGCGCGACCGGCTGAAACTCCCTTCGTCCGAGTCGTCACCATGACTTCAAGATCTGAAGAAAGGAGAAAAAGGTAAGCTGCTGGCTCGACGTCTTTCTTACACCCCCCTTCCTGGCGCGCCAATCTGATGACGCCAAGTCACCTTCCTCAAACGTCGGGGAAGACGGACGTCCTTCTCCTCGGAGCCCTGCAAGAAAAGTCCCCGGAGACCGGATACCGGTAGGGACCCTCCGACGATCAAGTCAGTCACTTGGGCTCAGACAAAGAACCGCTCAGCGGAAAAGAACTGAGGCGGTTAGGGTTTTGCTGGGAGGAAGAAAGCTCAGAAAAACCAGAGTTCAGATCCCTACTTACAGCGCGAGCACGTGCTTTTATACCTGTCCGAATATCCTATCTTGTTTCGGAAGATCACCGTCGTACCATCGCTGTGCGTGCCGGAGACATCCCGTACCGCTTGCCGACGTGATATCATACGTGTCCAACAGCCGCGAAGGCATTCAGTGCGCGCCGTCGGATGATATGACCGAGCACAGTCGCAAGTGGTAGCGAATCGTACGCCGTAGTGAGGCATGGCCATGCACAGGGACATGCAATGCACCATACGCCGTTATGAGGTATGGCCCTCCGTAACGGGGTGCAATCACGGACGAGAGTCACGTGGGTGCGCCGTGCGGCCTGAAGTCGTCATTTCTTTCGACGATTGAACTGCATGCCAATCGCTGATGACCTCACCCTGAGACCGGAAGGGGTCCCGGGGGTGGGGAGATGCCGGTGCACCCCGAGACTGGGGGGGTCTCGGGGTCAAGAGATGATGACCCCACCCCGAGACCGGAAGGGGTCCCGGGGGTGGGGAATGCCGGTGCACCCGAGACCGGGGGGCTCGGGGTCAAGAGATGATGACCCCACCCCGAGACCGGAAGGGGTCTCGGGGTGGGGAAATGCCGGTGCACCCCGAGACCGGTGGGGGTCTCGGGGTCAAGAGATGATGACCCCACCCCGAGACCGGAAGGGGTCGGGGGTGGGGAAATGCCGGTGCACCCCGAGACCGGAGGTCTCGGGGTAAGAGATGATGACCCCACCCCGAGACCGGAAGGGGTCCCGGGGTGGGGAGGGAAATGCCCACCCCGAGACCGGAAGGGGGTCCCCTGTGG